>PTEX01000049.1:3827219-3899979 GCA_003342815.1 Eudromia elegans
AGGGGCGCGGGGGGCTCGTGCGCGCGGAGCGGAGCGGCCCCGGCGGCACCTGCGGCGGCTCCGCTGGCCCTGCGGAGCTCGGCGGGGCCGCGGGGCAGCCCCGGGCGCGGCCCGCGCCGCGCGGGGACGGTGCGTGTCTGCGGCGGGCTCCGAAACGGGGCTGGTTTTTTTTCCCTGTTCGCAGAGCGAACGAGCAGCCCCTGCGGCAGCTCGGGGGCTGCGGGCGCCCCGCGCAGCGGCCGCGGGAGCCGGCGGCTGAAAGGAGGGTCCTGCGTGGGCGTGGGGGCCGCGGGATCGGGGCACCCGCAAGGAAAGCCCCGGGAAATGGTCCCGCGTGGAGCGCGGTGCAGGAGGAGCCATTCCGTCGGTGTAGGGAGTCCCTTCCTTCCTGGGAAAGCCAGCGGGGGTGTCACGAGCACCCGCAGATGCCTCCGCATCCCGACCCACGAGGCCGACCAGCCCTCGCCTCCGCGCGGGGACTTGGACCCGTTTCTCCAGCTCCGCTCCTTCCTTGCRGCCTCATCCAGAACGTGCCCCTGCCCCAGCGCCCGCTTTAGGGATGCTCGGATTTTCCCGTCTTGGGAAATGCCGTTCTGGGGCTCCCTCCRTTTCTGTGGTTCCGTACTTTGGGGTAACCACCATCCATCCCGGTGCGCCGGCTTCTCCCGGYGGATCGGCTGCCCCCTCCGCGCCGGGGCTGCTGCGGTGTCAGTGGTTGTGGGACAACAAAAGAGGTTGGTGCCTCCAGGGGAGAAATAAGAATGCAAATATCTTTGGCATGAAAAAAAACAAAGGAGATTTTCTCCTTGGTATTCCTTGTCAGTGCTCTGCATCTGCCCCTCTCCGCTTCACCTTCTCGTTCTTTCCCTTTGCCCCTTTTTGTGCTTTCCCCACCCCCAAGTGCAGGGAGACTCCACGGAGGCCGTTGGGATGGGCGCTCGCTTATCCCGCTGTTCCTGCTCCGCAGGGACAACGTTTTCTGCAAAGGGCCTAGCAGCAAGAGGGGTGAAAAAAACTCTCCCGCCCGAGTACCTGGCAGAAATCCTAGCAAATCTGCAAAAATATGTTTTTGTCAGTGCTGCTTATTCTGGTAGGAGCGCTAGCCTAAGCTATTCCGGTAGGAAACCTTTTTTTCCTGGAATAAGCTCTTGCCTCTGCGCAGCGTTGGGAAGGCGGTGTGAGCAGGAAGGCGGCTCTGCCGCGGGGCCCGGCGGCACCGGCCGCTCTCCCGCTGCCTTCGCCGAGTTCTCGTGGCCAACAGAGCCCGGCCGAGGTGGTTCTGGATGGTCCGGGAGCCCKGCGGGGCTCTGCACATGGCCTTTGGGTCCCGCTGCTTCCCGGCTCCCTGCTGTTCCCGGCCTGGCTGCGCTCTCCGTGGGCTCCTGGAGGGGTCTGGGGAGCTCGGAGGGGCCTGGGAGACTTCAAAGCGCGGCAGGTTCCTGGGCCGGGGCCGCCGCTTTGTTCTCCAGGCAGGCGTGAAAACGCCAAAGAATGTGAAAAATGTGACAAGGAGCCGGCCCGGGCCGGCCCYGGGTTTGTGACCTTCTGGTTAATGTGTAAGAGAGGCCRAGTGCYGGGCCGGCGAGCGGGGCGAGCAGCGGTGCCATCCCCGGCAGCGCGGGCATCCTTCGGCACCRGCCTCCACGCTGCTCCCGTTTGGCTTCTCTGCCCTTCCCCGTGTTTTCCATCCTGCTTTATTGGGCTTTATCAAAACACGGTTTTACCTGCGCCGATTGCGGAGCTGCTGCTCGGCCTGGGGACTTTGCACGGGGCACGGCGTGCGGCGTCGCGGAGCGCGTGCCGAGSAGCGCGCCGTGGGCGCGCTTTACCCGCGCACCTGGGAAAAATAAAGACTAATGGGGAACATAAAGACCACAGAGCTCCGGTCAGCCCTGTCCTGGACGTAACCGAGGCTCGTGTGGCTGCTTTGCAGCTGGGACGGGCTGTGGTTTTGTGGTTCAGGCAGAGCACGGGCCCGCGCAGCCGATCCGGCCGCCGCTCGCGCCCCGTCGAGCTCCGCACGTGGAAGTTTGTGAATTAAAGCTCCGGGCTGCAAACGATTGAGCTGTTCCTGATCACGGAGGGGCTGTGCGAAGAGTCCCAGGGCTGCCGGTTGGAGCTCTTAGAATCTGATCATTGACGCCTGTTTCTAATTTGCTTTGCCAGCTACCAAGTGCTCGGCCTACAGATGGGGCTCATTGTATTTCCTCCCTCCCGGTATCGCACCGTCCTCCTCTAAGTCAGGCGGTTCCCGTACTGACTCCCCGCTCCGGGTTTATCTGGGTCGCTGGGGCCACCGTCCAGCTCGGCGGCGCTGACCGGCCCCCCGGAGCTGCGTCCTCAGCTGCGCATTCCTTCCCCAAGGTCGCTGATGCCCAACTGGAAGCATCTGTCACAACGCTGGTCCCAGCTGGACGCCGCTGGCCCGTGCGCGTCGCCCCCGCCATGGGCCGCCCCGTCCCGTACTGCTTCCCATCAGCCTGGTCCTGACAGACCCGGGCAGATTTGTGTGTGTGTGGCCTTAATTTAGCCCTTAAGATCCCGCGCTTCCCTGCKGTGTCATTAGTCTCCAGGGTGTTCACCCTCTTGCTGCCGCCTTGCAGCAACCTCCTGCTTTYGAAGGCTGCGCAGCAGTATTGGGCCCCGTTAACCCCAGTATTCCCATGCTTTGTGGCATTCCCCTTTTGCTGGGATTTCTGCCCTCTCACCGCGAGGAAGCGGCTGCTGCTGCTCCCCGGGTGCAACTCGGTGCCTCTTCACCCCCGTGGGTGAGAATGGGGCAGTGCAGGGAGGGCCCAGGGGGAGCAAGGGGCTTCAGGAGCCGCGCGAGCTCCTTGCAGACCATGGGGAATTGGAGCAGGCCTGGGCGCGTTTCCCCTCTAGCCGGGCTCTGCAATCCTGCCTAACCCCACAGGGGCGCTCGGGCAGCCCGCGTGCGGGGCTGTTCCCAGGGCTGCTCCGAATACCCGTTGCAAAAGAGGAAGTCGGGCCTCGCTGCGTGAAATGCCCAGAATTTATGCGTCGGTTGCGAGAAAGAGGCGCTCGTTGCTGCCCTGCGCGSAGCAGTTGAGCAATCCCGAGCAGAAGTGCGACTTCAAAGGCGACGTCTCGGCGTCTGCGTGAACACATCGTGCCCGTGCCGGGCTGCAGGCCGGGAGCGCTGCTCCTTCAGGTGCTAATGGTGTCTTGTTCTCCYTGCACAGGACTCCTCGTAACCCTTCCCGGGGGCTCTCGGACACTCGGTGCCACCTCCTTGGTCATCCCTCGGGAGAGGCGGACGGCGRGGGGAGCCGCTGCGGACACCGGTGCTTCCACACGGGAAGAGCCCCTCGTGCAGGCGGTGGCCCCTGGGCTGTGGGGAGCTGCTCGAGGAAACCAGCCTGCTCCAGGAGGAGCAAACACCGCCGGGGCTCACGCTTAATTAGGTGTTTACCAGGAAGGAGAAAGGCAAACGAGGAGTAGAGTGGCAGGCACTTCAAAGGGCCTTTCTAGGTGCCACATCGAGCGGTGCTTTGGGCGCCGGGTGCCATGCGGGTGCCGTGGGCGGCTGCGCTGCCCGTGCTGGCCGCAGTGCTGGCCGGGCTGCTCCGCGGGCATGCTGAGCGTCCCGCGGCGGCCGCGCGGCCCAACTTCATCGTCATCCTGGCCGACGACCTGGGATGGGGCGACCTGGGGGCCAACTGGCCGGAGACGAAGGACACGCCGCATTTGGACGAGCTGGCGGAGCGGGGCACGAGGTGGGTGCCGGGGCGCAGCGGCGGGGGCACCTGCCCGGCTGCCCCTCCGTGCGGGTGCCGCCCTGCGCCCACCCGCCAGCCCAGCGCTTCTCCCGCAGGTTCGTGGACTTCCACGCGGCCGCGTCCACGTGCTCGCCGTCCCGCGCCGCGCTGCTCACCGGGCGCCTGGGTGCCCGCAACGGCGTCACCCGCAACCTGGCYGCGGCGTCGCGCGGGGGCCTCCCGCTCAACGAGACCACGTTAGCGGAGGTGCTGCGGGCGGCCGGCTACAGCACGGCGGCTATAGGTAACRCTGGCCTCGCTTCCCATGGGACGGGCACCACCGGGGTGGAGCGAGGGGGATGGCGGTGGGTGCCAGGCTGCACCCACGGGAAGGGGGCCCCGAGAGGTGCTGTGCTTCCTTCTCTCTGTTTGCAGTTGCGCGCTTAAATAATTCATCAAAGAGAAAGAAAAAAAAAGGTAAATTTCAAGCAGAAAACACAGCCTGAAATTTGGGYCTGCTCCAGTTTTAAATTGAGGCCCTGGTTGCATAACCTTGAGGATGAAAGCGCTCCGTTTTCGTCGGAAATCGTGACGGTGCAGAACRGCGCTGTCCTCGCCCGTCCCACGCCGGCCCGGGCGCGTCGGGGCCGGCTCGGAGCGCGGCCGCTCCCGCGGCCTGTGGGTGCTCGCGGCAGATAAGGGACCGCAGTGTCGGCTCCCCAGGCAGCTGCAGATAACGGGGCCAAGCGAATTCCCATTGCAGCCGTCACGCAGGGGTGASAGAGCTGTAGCACTCAGGAAATCCAGTTAGTAAAACGCCTCCGTGGTCGTAGCGGTGCAGAGCTCTGCGTTGACATCAGGGGTTGCCCGTGCGTCGGGAGCTCCGTCTCCTCTGGCTTTTAGTCGTGCTGAATTTTGCACAGCTCCCAGAGCAGGCGTGGGGCCAACGTGTGGGGTGCGCAAGGAAGGGCTGCCCCGTGCCAGGGCAGCTCCAGAGTGCTCCGTTTCTCTGGGCCTGGTTTTTGCTGTTCTCCCCAGACCCGCGTTCCCTGTGCGAGCCGGGATGGGGACGCTGTGAGCGCTGGAGCTGGGAGGACGAGGCCGGTTGTTTAGAGCCGGTTGTGAAGTCCTCTCCTGCACCGCCAAGTGTGTGAAAGAGCCTTTTAAGGCTTCGGGCGGTTGGTTTTGCCCAGACACCAGATACCTCCAGCATTTTTTCTGGATTTCTGCAAAGCTGCGTTCTAGAAATGAGGCCAGCAAAAACAAGTAGCCTTTTTGTTGCTAGATTAAAACCTCCTGCACTGTGGCCCGCGTGTAATCGCTGCCAACTGCAAAGTCCATAGCCAAGGTAATCTCTGAATTCAAAGACCTTTTATGGCTTCTCCGCAGGCAAATGGCACCTGGGACACCATGGCCGCTATCACCCCAGCTTCCGCGGTGAGGACTGCCCCTCTGCCCCGAGCGGGGCCCGGGGCTCCTGGGGGGATTTGGGGTGGAAAAGGGRATATTCCTAGCAATGGAGGGCAATTCTACTGAGTGGCTCCTGATGGGATAAGCTGGCCAGGGAGTGATTCCGGCGTGAGGTGGTGACGGGGAGCTCCTGGACCGGGGTGGCCTCGCTGGGGTCTTGCGGCTGGGCTGGAGCTCTGCTCCCCGTGTGCCGAACTCCCGGCCACGAGAGCCCGGCTCCTTCCCGCAGCCTCACGCCGGCTCCCGCGCTGCTCTGCCCGCCAGGTTTCGACTATTACTTCGGGATCCCCTACAGCCACGACATGGGCTGCACGGACACCCCCGGCTGCAACGTGCCGCCGTGTCCCGCCTGCGCTCGCCGCGCCGCCGCGCCCAGGTACGGCTCCGCACCGGCGGCTCCCGGAATGCCTGCGGGAATACCGGCCCCACAGGCTCGGGGCTGGAAAGCAAAGGCTTCGCCCGGCTGTTGGCCGTGGGCTTTTGCTGGCGGGAAGGCTGCCCGGCCGCGTCGTGTCCCTGCGAGCCGCAGTGGCCGCGATGCTCGCGCTGGTGCCGGCGCCTCACGGGGCTGCCCCTTCTCCTTGGCAGCCACGTGAGAAGAGGCTGTTACACGGACGTGGCCCTTCCTCTCTTCGAGAACCTCACGATCGTGCAGCAGCCCGTGGACCTGGGCGGCCTCGCGGAGCTCTATGCGGAGAGAGCCTCGTGGTTCATCCGGCGAGCCCGGTAAGGAGCCCGGTCGCTGCCCCGGTCGCTGCACGGCTGTGCTGGTTATTACAGGGGATCGGGATGTGGGTATTCATCCTGATCCTGCGTTCTCTTGGGTCACTAACGCAGGAGAAATGGGCRCTCTGGGGTGCTCCCGGCGGGCTGGGAGTGGTTTCCTGGGTGTTCCCTGCCAAACCTGCTYGTGTTTTCCCTGAGCTCGGCAGGGTTTGGGGCTGGCTCTGCGGCTGGGTCTGGGCTGGCGGTGCTCGGGTGCGGGTGCTGCGGAGCGGGCAGCAGCCATTCCCAGGGAGCCGCTCCGTGCGGAGGGAATGTCCCCAACGGTGCCCGCTCGGGGAGGCAGCAGCCGCCTGGGATTTCACCGATGTTCCGCAGGATTCTGCTTTGCCTTGCGATCCRTGTGGGAGCTCTCGGTGCCGCCCGGTGCGGCCTCTTGCCCACGCTGCCCCGCGGAGCTTCGTCACAGGCGGCAGGGACCCCCGGGGACGGGAGCGGAGCATCGGGGAATGAGCCGGAATCCCGGGTGGAAAAGAGGCTGCTGTCCACGGGAATAGCAGTTCCCTGCAAAGGGTTACTTAGCTGACTAGTTTGTGGGTGCAAAGGCATTTTCAGTGGTCTGCTCTCCTRCAAAGGCTAGGACAGAACTAGGAATTCAGGCATCTGACTCCTATTCTGCTGTCTAATCTTCTCTTTTATTTATTTTCATGGTTCCAGACCAGGCCTGTAGAAACATCAGATCTGGAGCAGCCTTTGCTCTGTTTTCYCCTGTCCCAGAAAGAGCAAAAAGCTGCGACCCAGCAGCCCAAGTGGGCAGCTTTGCCCCTTCTCCTCGAAGGTTTCCCTGCTGTGTGATACGTGAAGCATTTTTAGTGTTTATTTTATTTATTTATTCATCTATTTTGCCAACAAGATTGCTGGTGGGTAGGCAAGAGTGCACGCCGGGGTCTCGTGGGTGCGGGAGGGATGTTGCAGGGTGTGGAGCAGAAAAAAGCCTTGGGGTGAAATGCAGGAATTAATTAACTAACGTGACTTCTGCTCCCTGATGTAATCGCTGCCCGGCTGTAGGGCAGTGCAGGTTTCGGCTCCGGAGATGGGACTGGACATCCCTGGACACTCTGGAGAAACGTGAGCAGAAGAAGGTGCTTTGAGAGAGTGACTGGAGCACTGGGACTTAAGGGCCTTTTTCTCYGGGCCTTATAGGAAAATTAGGAATCTGGGCTTGGATTTTCTAAGGGAATAAAACACCTTTTCTGAGCTGTGGAGATGAGAACCCTGAAATCCCTGCTGATGGGCTCCCTGTCATGTTTCATAATCCTCATTAKTGGAGGATTAGGAGCTGTGGCCTTGCAGAATGTCCTCCTGTGGTGTGAAGAGGGGAAATGCTGCAGGGCAGCAGCGTCTGGGCAGTTACAGCCCGTTGGCTGCTGCTCTCCTTGCTCATGGCATTGCTAATGACCTTGCAAGAGGCAGTCCTGAACCTGTGATAAGTGATAAAAGGCGTAAAGATGTAAGTTCTTGGGTGCATTTGGGGTCTGTTTGAATGCCATTTGTGCATAGGTCCCTCCAGCCGGGCAAATGCACTTGGTTAGACTTTGGAACCGAATGGGTGTGCTCCAGGTTAATAGAAAAATCTTTTAACCTCCTAATAGATATTTTGGGGTTATCTGCATTTGCAGAGAACTGGATCAAACWGGTACCTGCCTTGTCTCTCCCTCTCTGTGATGGCTTATTTCAGTTGTGCTTAGCCTGACTCACGCCGTGTGGGGCAACGAAAAGAACACYGGATTTGTCATCTCAGTGTTTTTTTAACCAGTCGTGTCAGGGTTGAGCAATTAGTGGCAGTGAGATTGGGCTCCCTCCAGAAGAACAACACTTGGAGCGCAATAAACAGGAGAGCAAAGGCCAAGGGCGCCAGTCTTGACTTATTGATTAGAAGTTTGCTTGGTTTTGGGCAGAGGGGCTGGGTTATGAAACGCAGATGCGAAAGGTGAGCAAGGATCGCAGCTGAACGGGGCAGGCACGAGGCCGTCCGGATCCCTTGGGTTGTTTTGCAGGAATCTGGGCCGGGCAGGTTGGGCTGGACAAACCCCCGTGCTCGTGTTGAGCCCCGGGGCTCCGGGGCCGTGCTGGGTGCAAAGCAAAGGGTGCYGGTGCAAAGCAGAGAAACGCTCCGGGCTCCACAGGAGCACAGGCTGGAGCGGGGCAGGTCCGCAGGTGAGAAGTCGGTTGGATGTTGGGCAATTTTGCCTGGTGAGGTGGGGAAGGGTTGTGCCCTCCGCGCCGGGTGGATACCCCGGCCCTGGGCAGCCGGATCCCCTGCTGGAGCGGGAGCCAGGGGAAGCTCTGCCCGTTTCAGGAGCTCCAGGAGAAGGGTGCCCRTGGAAGAGGATGTCCTTTTGCAGCAGTGACTCACGGGAAGCGCAGTCAAGGCTCCCGTTTCTCATATTTCATCATTTTGCAGGAGCTGCAGCACCCG
The DNA here is from genome assembly GCA_003342815.1 of Eudromia elegans. Classification (NCBI taxonomy): domain Eukaryota; kingdom Metazoa; phylum Chordata; class Aves; order Tinamiformes; family Tinamidae; genus Eudromia; species Eudromia elegans. The sequence goes on from PTEX01000049.1 coordinate 3,835,611, forward strand.
GCTGGGCGCTGATAGGGCAGAAACACCCTCTGGCTCCGGCTCTGCATAGCGAGGCCATTCAGGGAGGGATGAGAGTTATCAATGGGTGCTCCCGAGGTGGGTGACATCTGCGTGGCASAGGAAGGAAGCGTAGGCGGGGGGCCGTAAACAGCCTTGGAGGAGAGCAGGGAAGCACCTTAACTTCAGCCGGAGCGGGGCCGCGGGGTGGCCGCGCGGCCGGGCACGGAGGCGGCCGGCGCGGGATCTGCTCCCTCCCCGCCGCTYGTCATCCCACCCTTCCCTTCGGAGGTCCCTGAGGAAGAGCAGGCCTCGTCGCAGGCGATAAATATAGCTGTAAACAAGAAAACAGGACGTGTCCGCGGCGGGCTGGGAGCCGCGGGGCAGCGGAGCGGCCTCGCGCTGCGGACGTGCCGCCTCCGAGGCCGCGCGCGGGGCCTTCGGCCTCCTCCTCCTCCTCCGCTCACGCAGCTCCCAAAGGCTGCGGAGCTCACGGGGGGAGCAGGAAGCAGGGAAACGGGCTCCGAGTGGAGCAAGGAAGAGGAGCAGCAGGGTCCTGCACCCGGTGCCCGCCGGCCCCCCACGGGTGATGTGGGGTGGCCGGGCAAGTGGAGGAGGAGGAGGAGGAGGAGGGAGGGAAGCAGGGAAGAAGTGACTCACGGCCGGGAAGGGCCGCGGGGAGCGCGGGGGCCAGAGAGCCGCCGTGCCCGTCGCTCCATCCTCCCCACGCGCCCGCTCCTCTCTGCTTCCCTTGCAGGCGCCCCTTCTTCCTCTACGTGGCCCTGGCCCACATGCACGTGCCGCTGGCGGCGCCGTGCCCCGGCCGYCCGGACCGCGGCGCCTACAGAGCCGCCCTGCGCGCCATGGACGCGCTCGTGGGCAGCGTGCGGCGCGCGGCCGACGGTGCCGGCACGGGCGCCACGCTGCTCTGGTTCACAGGTAACGCCGCGAGGCCGGCGCGCGCTGATGGCCCCCACAGTGCCGGCGGGGTCTAGCCCTGCCCCACGGGGCTGCTTCCGTCCGCCCCGCGCCCAGCGGGTTGTTTTGCGCCCGGCTGCCGGCTCGTAATGAGCCCTCAAATCCTCCTTAATTGGACAGCCCGAATCCGCTCTCGCCCAGAGCCTCCCTAATGAGGCCGGCTTGCTCTGCCCTGGCAGGTGACGGAAGCCACCCAGGGCTCGTTAGAGCCGGAGGCTCCCGGTCCAGGTCCATGTGCACGCGGGGTGCTTGGTCTGCCTGCAGGAGATTGGGCCATTTCGCTTGGGAATAAACCCTTCTTGGCAGCACCGACAGCCCTGCGCTCGCTAGCCATGGGGAGGAGGATGGGTCTTGCAGCAGGGCACCAAACCTCCCCAAAACACAGATGGAGGGTGCCCCGGTCCCGCTTTGACCCTTGCCGAGCACAAGGGTGGCCCTGTGGCTTCCATCAGCCCGTCCGTGTCGCTCACGGGGACGTTTTTCTCTTGCAGGTGACAATGGCCCCTGGGCGCAGAAGTGCGAGCTGGCCGGAGACGTCGGGCCCTTCACCGGCGCGTGGCAGCGCCTCCGAGGTAGCGGGGGCCCTTCCGCAGAGCCCSCTTCCCATCTGCGGGGCAGGCGTGAAGCTCTCGGGGGTTCTACCCTGAAACGGCCATGGGGCTGCCCTGTGACTGCCCGGCCAGCACGAGCAAGCCAAGTGTGCCTGAGTCTCCCCGGCACAGTGAGCTGAGTGTGCTTGAGTCTCCCCGGCACAAGAGAGCCGAGCGCGCCTGAGTCTCCCCAGCACAGTGAGCTGAGTGCGCTCGAGTTTGCCCCGCACAGTGAGCCGAGTGTGCCCGAGTCTCCCCAGCACAAGAGAGCCGAGCGCGCTCGCCCCTGTGGGCATCGGGCAGGCGGCAGGGATAAGCAGAGCTCCCCAGGTTCCCGTTCCAGCGCCGCCAGCTCCAGCAGGGCCTCGCGTGCCGCGCTGCGCTGAGCCGCGAGCATCCCGAGCTCGCTGCGTGCAGAAAGCCCCGGCGAGCCCCGAGCAGAGCTCCGCGGGACTCTTATTTGCTTGCTTTCCCTCCAGCATTTCTTTTTGGTTTTTGTTGTTTTCCTCCTCTTCCGGCCGAGCCATCTGCTCGGTGGGTTTCGCTGCGCTCGGGCGGCCGGCGGCCCGCATGAGTCAGGCGTTTCCCACTCCTGCTCGTGTTACGCGCCGTCAGAGCGCGCCGGGCGCCGGAGCGGAGGCCGCGGGAGCGGAGGCCGCGGGAGCGGGGACCACGCGTCTCCCCTCCTCGGCTTCCTGCCGGCCAGAGGAAGCGGAGCCGGCCCTGCGCAAGCCCCGGGCGGGTGCCTCGCTCCTCTCCTTTTCCGCTTCCCCCGGGTGCTGTCGTTGGCCTCGGGAAGGAGTCGGAACCTTGGATTTTTTGGTAAACAAACAAACCCTGCCGGTGACCTGGGCTGCTCTTGAGCAACCGGCGGTCACAAGGCAGAGGGTCTGGTACAGGCAGTCCAGCGTGCGGGAACGGGGCTGCCGGAACACGAGCCCCTTCCAGCATCTCGCTGCCCACACGCAGCCCTGCAAAAACAACCCTGACCATCACGCCAGGTTAGGAAGTCGATCAAGTTGTCAGGTTCCTAGGAGCTGGCTGTAAATAGCAGCTGGGAACAAGGATTTCTGAAATCCCGCAGCTTGTTGTTGCACAGATATTTTGAAAGCAGAAAAACGTATCTGGGACCATAATAGCTGCGTGTTGCTGTCGGCCGCTGGCTGATCGGTATCTAACGCTGCAAACTCGCCTGACCCCGAGAGCTGTTTCTTGAGCACGGCCCCGTGCAGAACTTGCTCTGCGTACTGTGCTGGGTAACCCTGCCCATCCCGGGGGTGCCTCAGCGCTTTCCACCGTGGTGTGCTCGCGAGATCGGTGATGCCCCAGCCCTGCYGGGCGGCCTCTCCGTGCGGCTTCCAGCGGGAATGGGCTCCCCAGGCTTGCGGAGCGGCGTTCCAACAGGGGAAAGGCTTTTATAGGGAAAAGGGAGGGAGGTGGAGGGAGCATTGCTCGGCAGCATATACATTTCACGTAGCTCGGTGTTTCCTTTCAGGGTCCAGCCCAAATTCCGGGAATGTTTTCCACTGATTTAGGAGGCCGCTGGGTCAGGCTCTCGCTTGGAGAGAGGGGCACGTCCATGCACGAGGCTGAGGAAGCAGCGCTGGGCTCCGCGGTGCTGCCCTTGAGAGGCGGCTCCGGCCTCGCCGCCCGCTCCGGGGCCGGCTGGAGGACGGGGCTGTGGCGGACGGGACCGGCGGTGCGGTGGCCGTCGCCCTCCGACGGGAATGCTCAAGGCTGCCTTTCCTGGAAAGCCGCGGCTTCCATCAATCTGTCACAGCGGGATTGCATCACYGCTGGTCTTGAGAAAATCCCTGCGTTGGTCTGGGGCATTTCAGCACGGTTTGCTGCTGGAAGGGCTAACGTTRGCGTGTCCAGGGCAGCCCCGGCTGCTGTGTTTCTGGAGACACCCCAGGGTTTGAAGTGAAATACCCAGTCAACAAGTGCTGAGGCTCTGCTTGTTTGGGGCTTGTGCCTAAAGCACTCGCTCGCCCGTCCTTTAGACRCTACTGAACTCCCATGCAGAGATGTGGACTGATGAAAACTGCTATTCCCAGTATTGCTTCTTGCAGCATCTCAAAATGTGGGTGGTACCTTCGGCCCTGGTGGAGCCCTGTTCATCTCCCCAATAGCTGCAAGAGATCCGGGTGCAAAGCGTGTCCCGCTGCCCTGGCTCCAAAGGGAGGAACTCCAGAGGTTTGGGTGGGAAGGGAGAGAGGGGGGAACAGGGCTGGTGTGAGCGCTCGGGGCGGACGGTGTCCCCRGTGCTGCGTGGTGTCACCGTCGCAGCCGTGTCCACCCCGGGGACACTCGCGCCCGTGTCTTCCTCTCCCCTGGTAGCGTAAGTCCAGCTGCACCATCCAGAGAAGGCAGGATCATCCCAAATAAGTGTAAAACGAGCCGTGACTCACTGCGACTCCCGGCGAGGCTCGGACGGGATGGGGAGTTCCATAGAAACCGCACACGCTCCCGGGCCAGAGCCGGGTTCAAAGCTTGTTGTGCAGCAGAAAGAACATCTCCTTTCTCTTGGCTCTGCCTGGAGGAAATGGCTTTGGATTAGCGCTGTTGCCATGTGCACGCCTGAAAGCAGGGCAAACAAAAGGAAACGGCCTCTAGCTTGGGAAGGCTCTTGGGGGAACGGGCTGAGGCTGAGTTCTGTTTGTCTCCTTCCCCCTCTCCCTTCCCCGGCCACTTCTTGGGGCTCTTTGTGCTGCGGCAAGAGCAGAGTTTCTGCAGTGCCCCCTTGCCCACGTCCTGGTGCTCAGGGCCTTCCTTTGGCCCTGGGATCCCGGGTGGGAAGAGGGATAGGGTGGTTTTCCTGCATGAAGAGGGCTGGGATGAGTTCCCTGCTCAGGTCTCAATGCAGCGGTAGCAGCTCAGGAGCCTTCGGGCTGTGCTGGGCAAGCAACAAACTGGTTAATGAAACGAGAGCAGAGCAAACTGCAGCGTTATCGGAAGGAATATGTTTTTAACGGAGCAGTTTTCATGGCTTGCAGAGATCTCTTCGTGTGTTCCCAAGTGGGAAGCTAGAGCTGTTTCCAGCCCCGCATCCCTCACCTGCACCCCGTGTGCTCCCCAGCACRGCCCCTTCACCAGCTCCGTGCAGAAATTTCCTGCGTTTCCCACTTTCGCTGCGTTTCACACCAAAGGGCTGGGCAGCCTGGGCTGGGGGACAGCTCTGCACTTCCCACTCGCCAGGGCAGGCGACCAGGGGCAGGCAGCGCGCCCGAACCGGGACACCCTTGTTCTCCCCGCTTCTCCCTGTTCCTTTAAAGCCCCGTGTCTTGCAGGGGGCAGCTCGGCCAAGCAGACGACGTGGGAGGGCGGCCACCGCRTGCCCGCGCTCGCCTACTGGCCCGGCCGGATCCCCGCCAACCGGAGCAGCGCCGCCGTGCTGAGGTAGGCACCGGGGACCCTCAGCTGCGCGCGCCTCGGCTGGGCCGCGGTGCCGGCGGGGAATCCGTCTCCGACGCGGAAATTCAAAGTCAACAAACCCCGCGGAGGATTCATAAAGTTCAAGCGTGTGACACAGACCAACAAAAGGCAGGAAATTGCCAGCGAAGGGGCCCCACCGCCGGGCAGCCCCTCTGTCCCCTCCGCATCCAGGGGTGACGCAAGCACTGRAGCAGGGTGTGCGTGGCCGGGATGCAGCTCCCCGGGACGTGGCTCCCCAGGACGCGGCTCTGTGTCCGGATGCACTGGTGACATCCTGGGTTTGCTGCCCCGGACCCCTCCGAACTGAGCCCCCCTTTCCCTTGCGGACATCCCTCCTCCCTGTCCCCATGGTCCCCAGCACCCTCCCCATCCCCTGCAGACCACAGGGAGCCCGTAGAGGGGAGATCCCCCAACCCTGGGTTGTGCCGGGCCTGGTACCGCTTTATTTTGTGCTCCCTTCCATGCGAGGAGCGGGGGACAAGGAGGGCCAGGGTGGCCGCAGGCCGGGGAGGCGCCCGAAGTGCTGATGCTGCCGCCGTGCCCTGCCCTGCGCCCGCGCCGAAACGCGCCGCGTCGGCCTCCTTGGTGGCACAGAGCGCTCGAGAAGCAGCTCAGTGGGCTGGAGGAGGAGGAGGGTTGTGGCAGGGCGGCCGCGCGGGCAGCGGGACCTGCCGCCCTCCGTGCTGYGGCCGTGTCCGGCGTCGCTTCCCTGCCTCTCCCTTCGGAGCGTCCCCCGGCTCTTGCCCAGGCTGCTTCTCCTCCGGCGTCGCTTTTCAGGGGCTGCGGGAAGCTGGAGCTGCTTCGTTGGCCTCGTTTGCTGYGAGCGCTCTTGGCTGGCGCGGTTGGGTTGGCACGGGCAGCTCCAGGCCTYTCTTCTGGGGTCTGTGTGCTTGAGGGGCCTCTGCTTTGATGGGCGCCTTGACAAAAGTCCATTTGTGGCTCTGCATGGGGCAACCCCGCACTCGTCTGGGACGATTCTTAACTCCCTTTGCCCCTGGTCATCCAGTACATTGTCCCCAGACCTCCCAGAGAGCTTCCGTGTCCCCTGTCCCAACCATGCTGCTGCTCAGTGGTCTGATCCGATAGTCCATCGGGAGGTGACGTGGGCACAAGGTGATGGCCCAAGGGTCCTAGTGAGGTGCAGTGTCCTGGGTCTGCCCKTGGCCCTTCCAGAGAGAATCCCGCACCCCAAGGCTGCAAGATGACCCTGGGTTGGGGCAGCGCCACGTTCTCCTTCCGTGCTGCCTGGTGATCTCCGTCCTGTTTGATGTCTCAGAAGTTTCCTCTTGGATTGCTCARCCCTTCCCGCCGATCCCAGCAGCGTGTCCTGAGGAGCCGGCTCGGAAGGGGCTCCTGTGCCCAGTGCAGAGATGCGGCGTGCGGAGGGAGGGCTCGTTCCCACGCGGAGCTGCTGCGTGACGCGCGGGTGACGTGGGGCTGGGGGCAGTCATGCTGTCACCGTCGTCACAGGCTGCTCTGGCGAGGAAAGAGGGGCCGGCGGTGCGGGACGCGAGCGAAGTTCCCGCCGCGCTCCCGGGCGGGCGCCTTCCGCGTCACGGGGACCCGTCGCGCGAGGGCTCGGGCCCCGGCCCCGGCGGGCGGCCTCGGGCACGGACAGCAGCTCCGCGTCGCGGCCGCCCACGAGCCCCGGCCGGGCCAGGGCGGTGGAATTGGGGTGGTCCCTCATCCCGGAGCCGTGTCCGAGCAAGGAGCAGGGACAGGAGCCGGGCGAGGCACCGGGGTGGCCGGTGGCAGAGCAGCAGGTCCTGGCTCCGAGGTCCGGCCAGGTGGCTTTTCCGGGGGGCTTCACACACTGAACTAACGAAACCTGTCTCTTCCCTCCAGCACGATGGACATTTTCCCAACGCTGGTGGCCCTGGCTGGCACGGAGCTTCCTCCCAACAGGCGCTTCGATGGCCTCGACGTATCCGCGGTTCTCTTCGGGCGCTCGGACAAGGGCCACAAGGTGAGGCAGCGTCACCACCCGTCCCCTTCCCGCCCCTGCACGGCCGTGGGTGGCGGTTCAGCTCCTGTCCCGCCGCAGCCGATCCTCTTCCCGACCTCGTCCTCGCAYGTCCGGGTCCTGCCWCCCCAGGGCACCCCRGGGCCGTGTGGAGGGTCGGCRGGGCCRGGCTTTGCTGYRCCGGCACGGCRGGGAGCGCCGYACGGACGTGCCGGGGCYGCCGGGCYGGGCCTGGGGGAGCTGCCRCCTCTGCGRGCCCGGCRGCTCCAGCAGATAAGGCAGRCGAGGGAGGGTCAGAAAAGCCGGCGGCGCTTGGAGCCGCAGGAGCATCTCCGTGCTCAGCCCGTGCGGACCGAGCGAGGAGGTGGCTTCCCCGGGGATGCGGCGACGCTCCCGGCCGCGGTCCCGCTCCTGCTGCAAGCCGGGAATCTGCGGCAGGCTGCGGCCGTGGCACAGAGCGACCGCCGGGACTCCCGGGGGCCGTCAAAGGGCTTGCGGATTAGCCAAGAGTTATCTCTGAGCAGCGCAGCCAGCAGAAACGCTTTGTTCGGCAGCCTGGGATTATCGGCGGAGGCCGCCGGGCGCGCGCGGCGCGGCCGTGACTCCCCGAGCGCCAGCAGCGGCGGGGGGCATCTGCTGACCGGGGCAGACGCTGCTCGCGGCCGGGCGCGGGGCCTCCCGCTGCCGGCACCTGGGAGGCTCTGCCCTCCCCGCTGCCCCTCCTGCACCCAGCGCGGGTGCCGCCGCGTGTCCCTTGGCTCGTCCCGAAGGGGACACGGCCGTCCCACGCGGCAGCTCGGGGACGCGTGCACCTAGCTGGGTGACCCTTGTTTGTCTCGACAGCTAGAGACGCGGTTAAGCCCCCACTCGGGGCCGTCCTTGCCTCGGTGACGGGTCTGCTCCTGATGTCTGAGCGGGGCAGACAGTCCAGCGCCCTGCAGCTTTCTGCCCATACAACAATAGGAGCTGCTGACAGCTCCTCTGAGCGTAAAAAACGCAGGGAGCAGAGCAAGCAGCAGGGCGAGCGCTTTGCTCCGAGTTGCACAAGACTTTTGCTGAGCAAAACCAGTGGCTTTCGCAGCAATCCCACGGATGAAGGCTGCTTGTGCCCCTCAAGCCCCTCTTGCTGCCAGCACCAGCAGGCAGCCCCGCGCTGGGCTCTTGGATCTGCTCTCTGCATCCATCAGGGCTTTTGCTGTTTAGTTCGTATTTATGGAACGTTCTCCTGAACCGTAAGAGAAGCTGYGGGAGCGGACGGGACGCGGCCAGCSCCARTCACTGYGCTCGGCTGCCTCATGATCCCCTTGCCGYGGGCTTGCAACGGGGGCATGTGGGCAACACCGCTTTGCTGGGAGATGCCTCTGCTGGCCTAGGTGTGGGGCTGGGCAGGGGAAATGGGTGGCTGCTCGGAGCTGTGGGTGCCTCAGTGCTGCGGGTTGCAGCACCCGAGTGCTTCCCGAGAGGGTTGTAGGTGCTGAGCCCAGGGCTCTGAATTAACCCCTGCCAGGTTGGCTTCTTTTGGTGCAGGGCTGCCGGGTTTGTGCAATGTGAGGATGGCACAAATGTGCCAAGACAGGCATGCGGCAGCATGCAGCAGTGAGAGCAGGAGCACGTAGTATTGTGCAGCGGCRTGCTGCAGTGTGCAGCAGCATGACAGCAGTGTACAGGGACATGCAGCAGTGCACAGCAACATGCAGTGCTGTGCAGCAGAGTGCAATGGTATGCAGCAGTGTGCAGTGACCTGCAGCAGCATGCAGTGGGATGCAGCAGCGTGCAATGATGTGCAGACGCAGCAGTGTGCAGTGATGAGCAGCGGCGTGCAGTGACGTGCAGCAATGTGCAGTGACTTGCAGCAGTGTGCAGTGACGTGCAGCAGCATGCAGTGGGATGCAGCAGCGTGCAATGTGCAGATGCAGCAGTGTGCAGTGACGAGCAGTGGCGTGCAGTGACTTGCAGCAGTGTGCAGTGACATGCAGCAGCATGCAGTGGGATGCAGCAGCGTGCAATGATGTGCAGACGCAGCGGTGCGCAGTGACGTGCGGTGACGAGCAGCAGCATGCAGTGATGTGCAGCTGCATGCAGTGAGATGCAGCCGCGTGCAGAGACGAGCAGCGGCGTGCAGCAACGTGCAGCGCCCGCACGCTCCGGCTCGGCGCGGATCCGGCCGCGGCGGCCGCTTCCCGCACGTGTCCCCGGCACCTCCCGCCTTGGCAGCCGCGCGGCTCTTGGCAGCGGCGCCGCTCCCGCGGCCGGAGCGCGCCGCGGAGCAGCAGCCCCTTTGATGTCGCAGGCTCTTCCTTGACACGGAGCCTCCGGGGCTCCCCTGCGTGAGCTCCTGCGATAACCTCGCTGTGCGCACCAGGCGCCGGTACAACCTGTGACTGCGCTGGGGCCGCCGCCAAGGTCCTGCTTGCAGCAAGGGCTGTTTACAGTGAAAATAAACACATCATACCGAACATATCAAGGGGACAAGCGTCAGGCAAATCAGCTCTTTCCATTAGCTTAATGGCAAAGGGATGTGCTCCTCCTCCCCATGCACTTGTTCGCTTAGGAAAACAGCCTGGAGGACTAAGTTCAGAGAAGGAGATTTTCYGGGAGGAATTGTTCTCTTTTTTTCTTTTTAAATAACCCGTCAATAGGTGGATCACAGAGCTTGGGAATGTTTSTTGGAGGGGCTCGGTGGAACGAAGCGCCTCATTTACCGCAGTAAATTACAGATGTTCTTTGCGGGGTTTTCATGAGGCGCCTTTAGGAAAAAGCTTGTTGCTTGCAGAGAAGGTCTAAGTGCCTTCGCGCTCGTGTAGCAGCATCCGGAGCGGGATGCGAACCGGCTGCTGAAGTGGTCAGGATAAAAGGTGCAGGCTTTGGGGCTGGAACTGCTTCCGCTGCTGCTCGCGTGGTCCCAGCRCCTGAGCTCTTTGGGTGCTTAAACCACCCCTGATTTCCACTCTCCGCAGGGGCAGGGGCGCTCCGGGTGCCCGCGTGTCCCGGGACACGGCCGGGGCGGCAGGACACCTGCTGAGGCATCCGAGCTCATCAGCTGCGGACGCTGTTACTAAACTGGGCCCGGCAGCTGCCTACAACTTGGGCAGATGTTTCTAATTTTTAGCACAGTGGAAATTTCTTGAATCACTTCTAAACCCTATTCCTAGGGAGGAAGCCTCTAGTGAGTCATCACTCAGCGAAGCCCTTGGCTCCAGCGCGGGTGTTAGCTGACAGAGGAGCCCACGGAGCCRTCCAGCTCACTTGTCTTCTCGCTCGCGTGGCCAGGGCGGTCGTCCTGCGCAGATCAAGGGTCCTAAATACCGAAACGGATGGACCCGACCCGCCCTTCCCGCCTTCCCTTCCTCTCAGCCCGTTCCCACCGCCTGCGGTTGTCAGGGCAGGGAACGCTCCGAGAACAGGGTGAGTCAGACGGAGGAGCTGGACCGTGACCGGCCTTTCAACACCTACCCGAGGAGAACAGCCTCTGCTCACATGAGGTCATCCTGAACTTGTGGCTTGCCTGCTGGCCCCGGCCAACCGCACGGGTCTCTTAGATGTCCCTGCCATGAGCTGAGCTGTAATCGCAGCGGGAGGGATGGAGACGTGTGTCCTCTTGGCCTCCCCTTGTACAGTAGGGCAGCAGTGGGTGAAGAAGGACCCCTGGGCCTCTGTGCAAAGTCGGCTGGTAGCTCTGAGATGGCCTCGTGTCCTCAGGATCCCACTCCTGCTGCAGAGCAGGCYTGGAGAGATGAGCTCCAAGGGTTGGAACTCCTGGGGCAAAGCGAGAGGAGGATCTGTGCTTGCACTGAGGAACTGATACCGATTTCTGGAAGCGAGTGCAGGGGATGCCCGTTGAAGGGCAGGTTTGCTGACCAGCTCCCGTGCTTGGCGGGGCTCCTCGGGCGTGCACGTGGGGTGTGCGGGGGGCGCAGCTCTGCGCGGGGCAGAGCAGACCCGCTCTGCCCCGCGCTCACGGCTGCTCCTTGCCTCTTCTGCAGACGCTGCTTCACCCCAACAGCGGCGCGGCCGGCAGGGACGGAGAGGTCGAGGCGCTGCGCGTGGCTCAGTACAAGGTGTTCTACACAACAGGTACCGGCTCCGCGTGGGAGATCATGAAGTTTAGCGAAAGGCTTCTAAAGTTCTTGGTTCCCCGCTGAAAGGCTTAAACGCCAAATCAGATTAATACAAGCAAGAACAAGTATTTCCTTTCCCAGCAAGGGGTAAGTAAATGCCCACACGTGTCTGCATGATGTGCTGTGCAGCACGGGGTTGTTGACCTTGGAAGTGTTCTTGGACTAACAGAGGGGCCCGGGCTCCCAAAGTTGGGACGTTGTGCACTGAGAGCACCTCTCTGGCAGCCTCTGTTCACCCTGGTTCCTAATTGTAGGGCTTTTCTGGGCCAAAAAAATGACGTGCTTAAAAATAGGGCTGTGCTGAGGGTGTTGGGCTGGTTTGCAGAGATGTTTAGCCCGAGGGTCACCATTTCATGAGACATCAAAGAGAGTTTTCTGTTGGAGGGCGTCTCTGACTCAGGGGCCCCGTGGAAGGTCTGGGCTTGCTCTGCGGTYGGGAGTGCCGCTCTCCCGGCACAGGGTTGGGGCAGAGCAGGTGGCTCATCCTGTGCTTGGTTATTTGGCTCCAGAGACCTGTGCTGCCTCCAGAGCCTCCGCTTACTGGTGCCTCTGGAGTTCTCACCCCCATCTCGCCGCTGCCCTTGTAGCTGCCCGGCCGCCTCGGGGCTGTTCTCAAGGCTCCCTTAGAGCATTCAGGCCATTTCTGCAGTGTTTCCTCCCCAGCGTCGGGCACGGCGGTCACAGAGGGATAAGGAATAGAGCGATCCAGTGGTGACCAGCCCAGGACTCCAGTGTTTTTCTCGTTCCCTCCCCAGGAGGAGCACTGGCTTGCGATGGGAGCGTCGGGCCCGAAGAGCATCACGAGCCTCCGCTCATTTTCGACTTGAATCACGATATCCAGGAGCAGGAGCCTTTGGACGTGGCGTCCAGAGAGTACCAGGCGCTGTTACCTGCAGTGCGCAGGGCTTACGCAGAGGCTCTTCAGGACATCGCGACAGACAACGTGTCGGTTGCAGATTATTCCCAGGATCCTGCCGCGATCCCCTGCTGCAGCGCCCGGCACGTGGCCTGCCGGTGCCACGCGGCCCCCGTGGCCCTGCAGCAGCAGAAGCAGCTTTGTGATTAATCACCTCGTCGCTCAAACTGCTCCTCCTCTGATCCCGGCTTGTGCTAACGAGGTTGCTCTTCAGCCTGGCTCCGGGCTCCAGGTTGCCCGTGGAGGACAGGGCTTGCAGAGGCTCCCTTTGCTCTGTGCTATGATGCAGTGTAGGTGAGTTGAGTGTCCGCATGGGCACGGGGTGGAGAGGGTCCCCTGTGCTGCAGCTCGTCTCTGAGCAGGACTGTCCCCCCGGCAGGCCTGTGGTGCCGCAGGGGCAGGTCCCGCTGCTGCCTGCTGGTCCTGAGCTTGTGAAGGAGAGAGGAGATGAGGTTTTGTAAAGCTCTTCAGCTGAGGAGGACACAGGTCTTGGATGACAATGACCTTCTCCAGGAGCAGGCTTGTGGAGAGAATTCCTCAAGGAAATTCTCTTGCCATTCCGTGATAGAAAATGAGCCTTGTAGCAGAGAGCCCACAGGAGCCTGAGGAAGGGAAGGAAGGGGCCGCCCGCAGCCTCTGCACAAACATCCCTTGCTGGTGTTGAGACCCTGGGAGTCTGTTGGAGAGAGTGTTTCCTGCCTGTTCCGTGCCAGGACAAGGTGAGTGCTCTGGGAAGCGAAGCACCTGCCTCTCTGGCTGTCAGACGGGGCTTTGTTTTCCAAGTGGGGTTGCCTTAAACATCAGAGAGGGTCTTTGAGAGGGTCTCTGTCTATAAGAGAGAGGCTCTCGTGTCAGCTGCCCTGTCCTTCCCTGGCCTCCTGCTGGGCACGACCCTTGGCTTGGGCTAAGGATGCTGTGGAGAGCAGGGCTTGCTCCGAGCTGACACGCAGCCGGTCGCGGTGTTGAACAGGCTGCTTGGGAAGGTGCACGAGGGGGTGTACAGCCAGGGTGCCCCTTTCCTGCTGCCTCTCCCGGAGAACGATGCGTCTAGGGGAGCTGAGTGGGGGCCCGTGAGTGCCCAGCAGCTCCGGGCTGCAGCAGAGCTGCAAAGGCAGAACCCAAGGCCAGGATTTCCCAGCACTCGAATGAGGGTTTTATGAAACTCACATTTAGGCACCCAGATCCTTTTCGTGGATCTGTCCATAAGCGGCTTGTCTAAAGCAAAGCAAGGTGGAAAACAAGTGACTGGGAACTGTGTGCTGTACCTTGGGGCAGCTCTTTGYGAGCAAGCCTGGCCTGCAGCTCCTGGCACCGCAGCCTCCACCCTGGGGGTCCCTTCCTTTCTCCAGGCCCCAAACCCACTGTGCCACGCGCTAAAACTTAATCAAGACTGACATCTTTAGGGCCCCACAAAGAACAGCAGGAGCGCGGGCGGCCGGGGACAGACTGGGACTTTATTCTCTGCCATTAAACACAGCACATTTCACCTTCTCTAGTGTCACTGCAAAGATACTTCGCCTGGGTAAGAGTATGTATATACTGTACAAAGACATAAGTTCAATATATCTTCCTATAAGTACATTTATACACATAAAACAGCATAAATTAGAAAAGGGAAAAACAAGTATATAAAATTCTGGTTACATACAAATCTGATTAAATTAGCATTTACACTGTGGTTCTGCCATATAATCTGTTAAATATAGCGATGTGCATACAGTACATGAACACCCCCCCCAGCCACTGATGCAGACAAGGGACTAGCGGGGCCCGGTACTCAGAGAAACAGACGCTAGGAAGAAGCAGGGGCCCACCTGGGATATTTTTCCCTCGTCTTTGGGACTCACAGATCTTCTCTTGGACATTCCTAGCTTTTCCGAAGGGCCTCCCAGCAGCCGTCCTGGGTGCGGATGTTTCCTTCCCATCACGACCTCTTCGCCTTGCCCGGCTGAGCTCCACGGCACAGGATTATCTACCAAAATCAAAACAGAGTGGCCTTAACTTTATTCTTTTTTTTTCCCCCAGCAACAGGGTGTGTTTTTTAAGTCAGTTTTACGCACATGGGAGCAGAAGGGGGGGAAAGTCCTGCAGTGTTCTACTTTCCATTTCAAGGGAGAGCTGGTTTATTTATGTTCCCCCTCCCCAAATTGACAGGCCCGAGAACAGGAAGCGCTGCTGAGCACAGACGCACCGAGCCCATCCGTGAGGGAGGGACTCGCTCCCTCCTTAACAGCCTCCCAAAACTGAAGCTCCCAGGGAGGCTGGTGCGACCTGGACCCATCTCCGGGCTCTGGGAGTCCCACACCTGCAGTGGGGATTCAGGTGAGAGGAATCCTAAGTATCCACCAAGGGTTTTAGCAGAAGAACAAAGCAGAGACATAGAGAGGAAATGGGCAGCAGCATCAGGGGCTTCAAAATGCTTCGTGTTGGCCACTCGTGCTTGAACAGAAGCCACAGGAATCGAGCGGGGCAGAGATTTGCAGCCCATGCTGGATGAAGAGCTGTGGGTTGCAGCGTTACCTGGGTTGATCCCTGCTTGGACATCCCAGCTCTGCGTTCTGGTCAGCCCCAGCCGTTCCCGAAGTGCCCTGTACGTTTCCCAGCCCTACACACGTGTCCCTAGAGCCTCAGCTGCGGGAACACCAGATTCCGCATGGACTTGGGAGCATCGCTCGCCCTGCTCCGAGGATCACGGCGCTGGCACCAGGTCGTGCATTGCCAGAGGGACCTAGGGATAAGTTGGGCTCCATCCTGCCATGGGCAGCAGCTGATGGGGACGCAGTGGCCATGTGGCTGGTGACATGGCTGGACTGATGCTGCTGCCCATCCTTCCAGGTCCTTCCCTGGGGATGAGGCCTGCTTAGACAGCCTGGGGCTCCACGTGTTTATTGCACTTCATGTAGCAGCTCCTCTGATAAAACTGTGGGGTCAGCTCTGTTCCCAAGGYCTCAGTTCTCAGCCACACACGAGCAGTGGTGGCGTAAGCCTGGAAATGCTCTGAGAATCTGCTCCAAGAAGACACCTTCTCTACTGAATTCCAGGAGTTTTCAAAGACCTGCTGGTGTGCATTCCTCAGGTCAGCACGCCACACTGCTTTATTCTGGCTGAATCCTATAGGCGTTCTTGGGTTAAACTTTGTAGCACAACCCCACATCCTTCCTGTACGTGAATTCTGGGGCTCCTGCAAGGCTGGGCTCTGTGCACTGCCCGGCACGGAGCATGTACCAGCAATGCCCAAACCTCTGCAGCTCAGCCATGTACCAGCAAGGCTCAAACCTCTGCACAGCTCAGCAGTGCAAAAGTGGCGACTGCTTGGACAGGTAGTTGGAAAGCAGCAGGAACTGACACAGCATTTGCAGCCCAAACTGTAGGTTGGACCTGTCAAATAAACGGGTCTGATCACAGCGGGGCTGATGCTCTCAATGAGGCTCAAGCCCAGCACTTTTTCTCCAGTTATGTTTTAGCCTCCTGTCCATCTCGGTAA
Source organism: Eudromia elegans (assembly GCA_003342815.1). NCBI lineage: Eukaryota > Metazoa > Chordata > Aves > Tinamiformes > Tinamidae > Eudromia > Eudromia elegans. Next base: position 3,851,092 of record PTEX01000049.1, read on the forward strand.
CATCTGAGTACTTTCCACATAAGATCAACAGCAATTCCAGCCTCCCTAATGGACCCGCAAGCTTTTAATCCAGCCCTATCGATGCAAACAAGATACGTAATTGAACTTGGTTAACCTCTTGCTACAGGATTCCTCTGCAGTACTGGCCTAGCCAGCAACAACATCCACATCAATCCTTTTAGAGATGAGTTTTTAAAAGCACCCAAGTCCTCCCCAGGTATCTCGTCTCTTCTCTGACCTGTCCCTCCTCCCAGTTAATGAAGAGGCAGTTTCTTGCAATCAGCAACAGATCTGGTGTTAGCTCCATTTCCTTGCTCTGAACCATGGAGCCTCTCAAGGCCTCAGCATTACTTGAGGTCAGGGGAAGGCAAAATGCTGGAGAGTGGAGAGGTGCTGGAGGCTGTGAGCGCTGCTTCCTCCCCTGGAACATGTCTGAGTTCAAAGCCCTTCTCGTGGCCTGGGTTGTGGGGGAATATTCCATTTTGTCACAAGTTTTGAGGTTTTTAAATGTCTTTTTGTTGCACACTGAAAGACAAACAAAACCCTTCCCATGTTTCCACAAAAGAGAATGCTGTCAAAACATTTTTGTTGGATAAGGTCAGGTTTTCTCTCCCTCCTTCGCACAGAAGAGACCGATCTCTGAAACCCCTTCTGAACGAGTCATTGAGACTGAACATTTCAGCACTGAGAAAACAAGAGAGCTCAGTGAAAATTTAGAGCATCAAAACATCCTGACCAGCTCCCCTTACGAATTAACATAGCAGGAGCCAATGCTGCAAGGAGAGCAGACGCAAAACCATGAGCAACAGGGGCAAGGCAGAGGTCCTAGCTGCACGCACCACAGTGGGCAGCTCCTATTGCTACGGCACCGTATCGAAACACATTTTTGGAAAGCTCCTTCCCCTCCATGCTACCTGCTCCCTACACGACACACGTAAGTGGCTCTGCCAGGTGATTACAGCCCAGGACGTGATGGATCCAAGGCTGTTCAACAAAGCTGAGCAGGGCTTTGCAGCCCAGTCCCTGCTTGCTGGAGGCCGCCCTGCAAGCCTAGGTGCAGGGAAGGCAGCAGAGGATTCCTGCCAGCTCCTGGGCCAGCAGCTCCAGCATTTTAAATATCCTTCCGAGGAAAAGGAGTAGGACAAACAAATCTTTTGTTCTGAGTTTGCAGTGGGTTATGCCCCAGGTAACAAAAGAGGACTGATCCAAAGCTTATGGGACTTGAAAAGATGGATTTAGGTAGTGTTTAAAATGGAGTCACGAGCTAGTCATCTCTTTCGTAACATTTTGCATCAGCTTAAAGTGCCCTAACGAGGAGGTCAGCCTCAACTTATGGAACGAATCCTGGGTCCTCAGTAAAGTTTTTACTTCCTCTTCCTTCAGGCAAAATTCCAAGAGCAGGATGTGTAAAAACAGAGCAAGGGATTCAAAAGTCTGCCAAGTTTACAACTTGAGATCCACTACAATATGCTGCTCTATCAATGCGTTACTATTATGAAGGCAGTACTGATTACAACCAGTTCTTATCATGGTAACCAAGCGCCGTGCATTTAAGGGTTAAATATTTAACATAATAAATGTTTGTATAATGGGAAGAGGAACAGGAGAGATGGTGCTAGGATTAAGATAGACTTTCAAAAGCCAGTATGTTCTTCCAATGACAACTGAGAAGATGCCATTTAAAAATCATAAAATAATTTGGAGCTCTGTCAGGCTTTTCTTCTTCATATTGGGCAAAGGAGTTTCCTTTTTAGTTAGCTTGGAAATAAGGAGACTCAGTTATGTCCCGGTTGCTTTCCCATTCACTAACACAGCTGACTGAAAATGCTGCAGGGAGTAGTAGTGAGTGTTTATTTCTAAATGATGGTGGTGGTCAAATTGAAGCTATTCCTGTTAATAGTCAAGATATGCACAAGGCACAAAGGTAAGATCTGGACCTGAACATCATTCTGCACCTGCACTTCATTCCAGCTAGTTAGTTCGGATCCATTTCTAGTTATTAAATCATCTTTCCCCAGCCCTAGCTGCCACTGAGTGGGGGTGTAATCTTGCTGCCACTGTCCCTGTAGCTTAATTAGTTATTTTAAGCTTCACAGTGAACTGGGACAAGGTGGGGGCAACAAGATCTCTTCTGTAAGAGGTTAATACTTTCTTCTTAGCATGAGGGTTGTATTGCTCTTTTAGGGATCCTGAATGCTCACAGGAGGAAACTCATTCTCGTCGTCAAGACACACTGGTCCGGTTGCAAACTCATGCTCTGGGATAATCTCTCCTCGCAGGGCACCACCATCCTCTGAATAACCTGCCAAAGTAAAAATAACTGTAAGATAAGGGACTATAACCCGAGAGTTGCCCTGTCCTCTCCTGTAACAACTCAGTGCTAGCTTCGTTATTGAGAGGTTTAACAAGTGTAAGAAAATCTGTTGTGGCCTCTGCACAAGAAGTACCAGCATTGAGTCCCAGGAAGCAACGCCAAACTCCTGGCCTGTCCTCAGGGTAAGAGGATGACCCGTAAGCTCAGGAGCTTCCTGGCCCCGCAACCCGCATTGCCCAGGTAAGGTTTCTGGGTGCCGTGAGCCTCTGGAAGTTCAGGATTTCCCGTTCTGCTCCATGAGGCTTTTGTGCATCTGCCCAAGGAAGAGCCGCCCTGACACGCACCTGGCATGGTCGAGGCTGAAGGCACTGTGCTTTGTCTGGCTACGGTTGCTGCGTAAGTCTGAGGTAATGGAGACTGGAGGTCGTTTTCTTTGTTCTCTTCCATCTTTCCTGAGCCAAGCAGACTAGTTGTATAGGAACAAGAGAGAGGAAAAGCGTTAGCTCTGGTCCTGTCCATTTCTCCACCAACACTGGGTAAGATGCACACACGCATCCCTGTCACCTTGAAACACAGCACCCACATGTGACACTGCGCCCAGGCACCGGCTGCAGCCCAGGCAGGGCTGCAGGGGAGGAGCTCACTGTTTTCCACAAAGAAAGCAGGAGAGGGAAGGAAGAGATAGGGAAAGTGCTACTGCAGCTGCAGGACAATGCTGGCATGGGAATAGGAAGGGAAGACTGGCCACAAACACTTTAGATCACAAAGGAAAACAGTGTTTCTAACCACAGAGGGGGCTGCAAAGGGCTTGCAACGGGAACGGAATAGGTGGTGAAGCAGCACAGGCTGGTTTCGGACGGAGGCTGAGCAGGGATGCTGTGACGGGATTTAGCTCATGACCCAAGAGGCCCTTTCCGATGCTAAAAGAGGAACCCACATCGGAAGTGGCCGTGCCAGTTCACAAGAGGAGCACGCGGGCGTCAGCGGTGCCTGAAGCGGGCGGGCAGGCCGGAGCACGCTGGACAGCTCAGCTTTGAAGTGCTCTTGTCTTGTGGCTTCTAAAGAACTGCGGGCATTTCCCTGGCTGGCAGCCACCRCGCTGCCTAGAGCACGCGCTCCATCCCTCCCCACGGCGACGGCGTCACATCTGGAGCCAGGCAGCCCAGATGTGCGTTACGGACCTGTCGGAACGCACACGAGCAGTAGGCTCGTGTGTGTACAGGCATGTGCGGGTGCTCACGGAAGCGCCCACTCCTGCTCCTCCTCGCGATGACACCCCTGCGTGTGATCAAATCACCTCTGCAGCAGCCAGCAAGGCCGGGAGGCTGCGCTCTGCTCTCCTCTGGCCACTTCTGGCTGTTGTAGCAGACATCTCCCAAGACCCAGCATGCCCACCTCTGCTATCTAGGATGCACTGTCCCAGAGCTGCCCAGGGATTTAAAGTGTCTGCTGTTTTCTTCTCCATCTTTGTTCCTACAGCTCCATTTTTGCACTCTCAGGCAAAATTTCTCTTATTTAAAGATCAGCTTCTGTATGAAATGTGCCTGGAGCACCAGTGCAACTCAAGGTGTAGTTACCTGTGTTTCTTAATTAAGACACACTCCCCTCCGTCTTGTGGGTCCAGGTTGTAGATATAGAGATGTCCATCCGAAGTCGTCACTAACAGCCGAGGCAGCTTCTGGATCCTAATGAGAAACACATGAGCCCAAATGCACAAATCTGCCAGCAGAGCCAAGTGTTTGCACTGAGGAGAAAGGGCTGACCCTCTGCAGCCCCTGCCCTGCGCTGCTGCTTGCCAAGGAGGGACTCCCAGCCACCCCCAGAGCTGCTTCCAGAAGAACACCCTTGGCCTAAGAGCACCCACACAGGCGGCTGCACTGAATGGCCCAATCCATGGGCCTAAGTTATTGCTGGTGGGTAAGAAAGGTCAGTGCAGCCTGACCTCTACCTCCATCCTGGCCTCCCTCACGTGTGGGAGCCTGCAGAAGGCAGCCCAGACACAGAAGGTGCCCACATGCATGCACGTGTGCTGCTCTGCAGGTGCAGGGGAATGGACAACAGTTGTGCTCCACATATACAGCTCCATCTGTGAAGCAGCTGGGGTGGCAGAGGGAGCACGGCTGTCACTACGTACGTGGAAAGGGCACAGATGTTCCTCTGTCCAGAGATGTTCAGGCGGACAGTAGCGAAGGCTCGATCCTGGTTCATCATTCCTGATACTTGAGCCGGGAGGTAGTTGGTGGCAGCCTGGAACATCTTTCCCATGTAGCCGCTCCAGGTTGGAGGCTCTTCTGGTCGGCTGAGGGGAGGGTCACAAAGCAGCAACAGTGAGGCTCCTGCACCCAGGCAGAACTGCTGAAATGTTGCTGATCTCGAGGCCTTCTTCAGAAGAGAACACAACTGCACTCCTGTGCATCCCTGCACAAGTCCTCGCTTCCTATCCAGGAGGACTGATTTGTTGGCACCAAGGGAAAACAATACAGTGCTGATCCTTGCACTTATCCTTCTGGGCTCCGACATGGCCACTATATGGCCTTGCTTTAATATGGGCTACAGAAGTGGTCTTAGAGAGCACTAGGAAGCCTACAAAGAGAGGATGGATGCAGCAGACTCAGTGGAAGAGTCAAGTTAACAGCATCTCTCCTTTCATGCGATCCCCACCATGGTGATAGACTCACAGGAGGAACGCGAGGCAGGTGCAGCCCTGCTGCAAGCAGGTTAACTGAGAGCCCCTCACCTGTCCGTGAGATGGTCCAGTTTAAAGATGTGCACGGTCTCTGTGTTACTGGAAGCGCACAGGAACTGGGAGTCCATGCTGAATACCAGGGAGCTGATGTTCACATACCTAGTGCCACAGAGAGATGGGACTGGTTACAGCACAGCACTGAACAGAAACCATGAGTTTCTGCTCATGGACAAGTCGTGGAGAGGAAGAAGAGTCCAAAGGCTACAATAGGAACTGTGCCTGACCAGAATTTCCCTCAGCAGAGCTGATACAGTGACGACAGACAGGGAGCTGGCAATGTCCTTGCCCTTGTAGAGCAGCTAAAGCTGCTGGTAGTGCGGAGGCCAGGGAGGATGTCCAGCCCTGTGTGACATCCCTTCCGATGCAGGCTCACCAGGGCCACGATGCCTCCCTTAAAAGCACTCACTGCACTAGCAGGAGCAGGTGTAGAAGGAATGAAAGGCAGCTCAGGGATACGGGATAGGGAAAATTCTGGAAACAACCTACTGAAAACACTCAAGGGAGTATGTTGAATGGGAGCAACAGCCCATCCCTGCCTTCAGGCTTGAGGTCTGCCCCAAAGACTCAGTAGCTTCAAACAACGCTTCTGGGAAGGCCAGGGTCAGGATAATGACTCTGGGCCTTCCTTGAAGTAAGGAACAAAGAAGAACACAGCAAATGGACTGAATCTACCTCTGTTCTCTGTGGCTGCCCTGTTCTGCGACACACTAACTTGAGCACTGAACTTGCCGGAGGCAGCTGGGAGCAGCGTGGCCGCCTGGCACAATGACATTTATATGGGATATGCTCACGCTTGTTTTCTTTCTGCAAAAGATGCCAAAGCCACCAGGATCTGACGTTGCCATGTCCCTCTGTTTACACTTCGGCTCCTAGAGCCCTCTGTACACTTGTCACTGATGGAGGAATGAACTGACCTTTTCATCCCTCGCCGGAATTCGTAGAGCTTTTGCCCACCAGGAACGGAAAATACACGAATGACTGTGCCCTGCAAAAAATGCAAGTGGAAATATCACATGGGAGGAAGGCAAAGAGCAGAAGCCCCTTTTGCTAACACACCACAAAGAGTCAGTACAGGCAAAGATTCACCTGTTTGTCAGCCCTGGAACCTGGGATAAACGTGGGCACGAGAAACTGGCCTTTTACCAGCCAGCATCCTCCCTCTGGCTCCCTCCCGCCGGTTAGGACGAGCACTGCTCAGCGCTCCCCGGGCACCCCGAGCAGCTGACCCCTGCTCCTCGTGGCCCTCACTCACTTTTTCGGATGCGCTCGCCAGCTTCGAGCCCGTGGAGTTGAAGGTCAGAGCAGCCAGAGGCCCGTCGTGGGCAGGGATGGTACAGGCGGTTTTCTGCAGGACAGAGGTGATGTGAGCGTAGAGAGACATGCTGCTGCTCAGAGGCACTAGGGGATGGGGGCATTCCCTGCCTCAAACCCACCTAGGGGGGCTGCCCTGGGATCATGATGCCGTTTTGACGTCCCCATGGCACCCTCGGCATTTCTTGGCTCTGCCTCCCCCTCCACCTCCCACCTGCCCAGCACTGCAATTGGGCAAAGCTCCCTGCAGCTCTGCAGAAATGCAGCGGTAGTTCCTCTGAAGCTCGGCATTTTGTGTGTGCACGACCTCCACGCAGCCTGGTCTGCACCCCCTGCTACCCGCATGGAGCCTAGGCCCTCCTAGCACCTCTCAGAGCTCAGGCTTCCCCCACGCCCTGCTCCTCCTCAGGCACATCCTCAGCCTTCGCCAGCTCCTGCTGCATGCAGAGTGGCAGCGTTGCATAATCCGAAGTCCTGGCACAAACAGCAAGGTAATGAGGACCCTGCTCCTGGCCAGGGACCGGCTTCCTGGGGGCTGTAGACATCTCACCCTGCCCACCGGCCCTGCTCCCACATTGCTCCTACCCCGCGAGGGGCAGAGCAGCTGCCCAGGGCAGCTCCGCAAGGCACCCGGCTCGGGCCTGTGCACTGCATGTGCTGCTGCTGCTGCAGCCCCCGTGGGAAACCCATCCGCGCCGGCTCTCAGGTTCTAGGATCCTGCTCTCTGGATTATCCAGGACTGGATGTCCTGATCTCCCCGAGGCAGCGGGTCAGGCACAGTGGCCACGCGAGGGCCTGGGGGACGTGCCCACCCCGGGCACTTGATCCCCCTGCGCCGCAGCTTGGTGCCCAACACAGATTCATCCCTCCCCACGGGCCCTCGATGCCTCTGGTTCTTGGTACTGCAGGGGCGAGCTCGGCGCTTACCAGAGTGTTTCCGTCGTAAAGTGCGATCTCCCCGCTGGCTGTGCTGCCGGGATAGGCCAAGTAGGAGTTGGCATGGTTAATGGAGAGAGCGCACAGACCTGGCAAGGCAACAGGGACGAGCTGAGGGCGCCCAGCGGGAGGACAGAATCACAGCCACGGAGCCGGCGGGGGGCCAGGCGCGGTCCCGTTCCCGGCAGCGTCCGGAATCCCTCGGCCGTGGGGACACCTGCTGGTCTGGGACAGTACGGCTCCCTGTCCCTGCATGGGGCCTGTCCTGGACACCGCGTGGAAAAACAGCCGGCATGCAGCGTCCTGCCGGACCTGGCGTCTCTCCTGTGCCCGTCGCTGCTGAGCACGCAAGACGAGGTGCACAGAGCTCCGCAGGGGACACGCGGTGCTTGGGGCCAACAGGACATGCCAGCCCCAGCGCATGTCCCTGCTACGGAGCCCGTATGGCCAGTAGCGCCTCTGCCTCCGCTCAGCGGAGCAGAGAGGGACGGAACAGGCGCCGCGGACGAGGAACTGGAGCACAGGGAGACGCTCACACAGGAGCTCACGCGCCTGTACTGGGGACACGAGCTCTCTCTCCCCAGCTTTCCCTCGTGCTGCTGGTGCAACCCGTCACTCAGGACACAGCCCTGGCACCGGCCCAGCAGAGGCTCTGGCTCTAGCTCATTGTTTATAAGGAAACAAAGCGGCTGGGATGGTCTCTGCCGCTCAGAGGTGTTTACAGCTATGGCCCAGCGCAGGCGGTGGCAGCCCGAGGGGACGGATAAGGGCACAGGGAGCAGGGCTGTCCCCCCGGCGGGGAGGCTGGGCGCAAGCGCCGCTCCGAGCGGAGCATCCCGAGGAGGAGACGGCTGGAGCCGAGCAGAGCTCTGAGCCGGCCTGGCCATGAGTCACCCGCTGCTCCGCACCCGCCTGGAAGAGGCCAGCGGAAAAGCAGGGGAAAACACAAACACGAGTGAACTGAGCTGACCTCGGAGACGTGCGGAAGCAAGGACCTCAGGGGACACCAAGGGGAGCCTCTGAAGACACTGCCCCGAGGAGGGTCAGTGCAGGCAGCAGACCTAGTGCTGCTCAGGATGGCACCCCTGGCAGTGACTTGCTTGGGCATTAGAGAGGGCTGTCCTTGCTCTATCCGTAGCAGGTCCTGCTGGATCTGCAGCTGAAGGGGATCACAGGAAATGAGACCTCTGGCTTGGGAGTCCTGGCACCAGCTTCAAACAGAAAAGGTCAAAGTGACCATTGGAGCAGCCCCTCTGGGAGCAGTGTCTGTCCCTCCTGCAGCGGCGCAGCAGTGATGTGATTCCCACAGCTCCCTCTCTGCTCCCGGAGACGTGCCCTCATCACACATACATCCACAGAAACATTACGAGCAACTCAGTGCAAACCCCAAGCCAGGGCACAGCCATAGCCCTCCCTGCTGTCCTGCTCTCCCGCAAGGAACTGAGGCAGGGATATGCTGGGGAGAGGAGCCATCCTGCCCATCCTGCTGCCCTGCAGACACTCCTGTGCTGCAGTCATAGGGCCGGGCAGCAAGCCTTGCTCAGCCCTGTTAACCCAGAGACCTCCTTTCACTCCCCCAGCTGCAGAGCAGAGCAGCTCGCGAGCCTCTTGCCTGGAGCAGCAGGACATACGTGAGCTCGGGGCTCCTGGGGCTCCAGCACTCACAGACTGCTGCTCACGGCAGTCTTGGCAAAAGAGCCCCCACGGCCTCCATCTCCTGCGCGTGCCGTCCTTGGGAAGAGCTTTGGGACTAAAGCAGATGTTCCGGGGACAGAGGGAGCACACGAGGCGAGCGCAGCGCTTGTCACTCGGCTCATTTCGATGACAGCTGCTGCAGTAAAGGAGTTTTAAAATATTAAGTACATATGAAGTCCTGTGATCTGCACGAGTCATGTCCCAGTGACTGCTGATTGCTGCTGCTTTTAAGCTATGACCAGATCATTCTGCCCTGCTGCAGAACAGCTCCAGGCATGGGTGTCCCCTCCTTGCTTGAGCTGGAAGGTTTTAAACTTTAATTATATTTGCAGCATTTAGTATGTTTAATCCACATGAACAGGCCATCTGTTAAGACCTGAACTAGGTCAGGGCAGGAGCTGCATCCCCTGGAAGCTCGGGAACCCGGCATGAGTGCAGCAGTAGCTTCATGAGCAGCCACCCTGGATGAGGTGCTGCAGCCTGCAAGCGGGCTCGCCCGGCAGCGCCGCAGGCACTCGGCCAAGCTTCCCTCCTCGCAGCCAAAAATAGCTGCTCTCCCATTAACAGGAAAGCCGGATTCACCCGGCGCATGCAGCAGGGATTTGCTCTGCAGCCACCTGCCCAGCCGCATGGGTTTGTCACATACGTGGAAGAAGATCAGGTGGCAGCCCAGGCTCCCGGGAGCTCCCAGCAGAGCACGTGTGGAGACACCGTGGGATATGTAGTGCTTTTTCTGGGTGCTCTTCACAGCGCCAATCACCTTGGGAGCCAACCCCAGGCACATGGGCAATCACAGGGGCTTTCTACCTTAGCGTTTTCATAGCTACCAGATCCTGGTGAAACCACAGCAAGGGAGGGAGTGTCACCCTAAGCTGCGTGGCACAACGCTGCAGCACCGGCTGCTGACTCACGCTGGCAGCACAGGGAAGCAGGACTCCTTTGGCCAGCCTGCTAAAACGCCTGCTAAAACCAGACACATGGAAGGAAGAAGAAGGAAGCCCCAGAGGAAAATAATCAAGCTGCTCTATGTGTGGAAGGAAACTTGTGGCCCTGGGCGGCCTTAGAGCTTTGCTCTCTCAGTGGAGAATCCCGGCACATTCCATGAGGCTGTGAGCTGTACTGAGAACCCACGTGATGACAGGAGGAGACCAAGCCTGGGAGTGGGGGAAATCAAAGTATGCTGACCGTTTTAGCTCTCCTTTGAGGCATTTGCTCAGGACAGAGCAGCATTTCTTCTCTCCCAAGCCAGACTGATCTCCTCCTATGGTTCTGGCTCCGCAGCACTGAATTAATTGTGCTAAGAATACACAAACCACAGGCTGGTTTCAATTCTAACACTTATGCAGTGGCTCTGCAGAGCTCCTCTCTGCCTTTCACCCAGTCTCCTGCACTTACCTGTTGTATTTGGAGGTGTATCCAGAATAGTCTTCAAAAGCTTCATGTCCTTAATGTTATGGATGTAAATTGACTCCTCCAAGCAAACAATCAGCCTCTGCAGGAGCAAAGGGACAAGCACAAAACCTCAGTATGGGTGCGGTGCCTCTATTTACCCTCCCACAGTTCACACATGTAAATCTTTGCTGTCTGAAAAGCTCTACAGGGATTTGGACACGCTGAAATGCAATAAACTGTGGTCTCTTCTGCTCTTACACCTGTCCTTGCTGGAGAGCCTGGGATTTTGCATGGCTCTGCTTTTGAGAGCTGCCTGCATCTGCTCGGGGTTTGGGAAGCAGCTATGAAATCTCATCTTCTCTGCTACTCTTCAAATATGGTCTACCACATTCCCAGGAATAGGAAGATGCACCTGGGTGATATCCTGGCAATGGCCTTTAATGACCATTTATTTTTACTGCTACAGTTCTTTTTATAGAAAGTTACTTTTTGATCACAAAGAGCTGGGAGCAGAGAGGCTGTCAGCTGCTCGTCAGGACGTTGGCCGATGGGATTACTCGCCCCTTGCCCTGTTTTTTTCCTGATTCAAGGCAAACATTTAGGTGATAGACTTCCCACCACCAGTGACCCTAATGGGTCTGTTCAGCAAGTAGTGTTTCTTTTCCAATACTCTGTCTTCTCTGTGTTTTATGTGCCTTGAGTTGCTAGCAGACTTGTATAGAAATCAGGCTGGGATATTCATAGTTCAGGGAGAGCGACAGTGGTTAAACATTTCACATCTAGTATTTACACCATCTAAGCAGATGGGTAGAGTATTTCCAAGTTAAAGTGCTTGAACCTCTTCTGCTGAGCTGATCAGGAGCATCGACACAGCCAAGTAAGCAGTTGTCAAGCAATGGTCAGGAAAGGCAGAAGCCAAAATTCCATGGAGGTGTTTTGCACARATGCTTTTTTTGGGACCAGGCTTTGGACTTGGTCGACAGGTTGTGTTTTCTAAGCCTGGGTACCACTCAGCTCCACTAACATTAATACCAAGTGTCCAGAATCTCTGAAAACATCTGAATAAAAATGCAAGGCCAGACACTCTTTGGGATCCTGAAGCTGAAGCACCCAAATCCAAATCTATGTACTGGAAGCCTCCGCCTGTTTAGAATTGAGGCCACTTATTCAGGATCTAAATGTGGAATTTAGTTACTAACGCGAAACACCCACATTAGAAAAATCTTTGCCTTGCTCTGCCATTCCTGCTCAGATCAAACTCTTTCCCACTTCTATTCCTGCTAACCACAGCATCTGGGGCTGGGTCAGAGCCATTTGGGATTTCCAGGAAGACTTTTCCTTTTCTACAGTAACAGCCCTGAACTCGCAAACTGAGACTGTCGGAGTAATATTTATACAGCCGATTTCAGCAGAGCTACCACATGCCTTCCCAGAACTGCCAAACACGCTGCTGTTGGTGAACATGTGCAGGGAGGTTTTCAGATGGCAGTGAAGCAGCAGCCAGAGCTGCTGCAAGAGGTGCTGGCACCAACAGGGACAAAATCCAGGAACGGACAAGAACACTGACAGGAAGGGAGGTCAACAGGCTAAGTTTGCTTCCACAAGCCCATACGGTAATAAAGGTTGATTCTCTGCCTTCCAAGGGGTCCTACAGCCCATGCTGTTAGCATGTTAGCATGTAGCCCATGCTAACATCATGTAAAACAGGCTGAAATGAGGGGTGGGTTCTATCCTTGCTCTTTTTTGACTGAAACTCACAGAGGATGCTGCAATAGCTACACATTGTACAGCACATCACTGCTCATCAGTATTTCTCTTTAGAATTTCACACAGACATCAGCCAAGTTAACTACTTGATCTGTATGTTGATGACTTCAATGCATTGGGTGTGGATGCAGCCAAAAAAAAAAAAAAAAAAAAAAAAAAAAAAAACCCAGCAAATTTCTCCAAGAATTGAGCAGAAAATCTTCAGCAGGAATTCACTTCAGCCTGGTGAGGCAAAACCCAGAGAGGCTACAGGGGAGCTTCTCACTGGTCCTACAGCACAGCCGGCTTCCCAGCGTTGAGACAATCCATGATGCACGCACACATGGACATCTCTACTTGGAATTAAGGAGAAGTCCATATTTTGCCAGCTCCATTGTAAGTCTCAGGAGAAAAAAAAAATCAATTCAGGACAGATTTAACTTTAGTATAAGAATTTCTGGACAAATATGGCTTTACTGGAAATTCAACCCAGTTTCCTTATGGGAGAGCCTTACTACAGGATCCACTGTTGCTAACCTAGGAGAGGCTGATTGCATACAATTATACAAACTGCTTATTTCTTCATTGTAGAATGTCCTCTGCTCCTTATGGCATATACTTTGAAAATAATTACAGACAAAAAGAAAAAAAGATGACATAAAATCCTCCAAAAAAGGTTCACGGCTGCCACAAGACTGTGTCAGTTCAGAGAATGAGCCCTTAAACTTCTCAAAGTGGCTTGAATGTTTTCTGTATCTTTGAAACGAGAGAGAGGTGGCAGAGATGGGCTGAAACCTGAAGTCAGGGCTTAGAATGCAATAGAGAAGAGAGGATGAAACGGTATTTTTAAAGCAAAATTGTATGCTGAAAAGGCAGGAAGGCAAACAATAAAATGTTTTATTTAACTGCTAGGAAAACAAGGACTCACGGTGACCACAAACCAGCACCAGCAAAGGCACCAAGTGGGACAATTCTGGCTAGCCAATTTCTGTAACCTCTTACCTGACGATTCAGTCGGATGGACAAAATATTACTGGAATAGCTGTAGTTGCAGATCTCTGTCCCTTTCTTGAAGTGGTAGACATTCATTTGCTGTGGCTTGGCATGACTGACCACCACTACGAGGCTGCTGGAGAACAGGCGCTCCACAATGTAAACATCTGGGATTTCATCTAGGTACAGGAAGAAAGCAAAATAGTTTTCAGCTTGGAATGTGGAAGGTTTGTTTGTAGAGATAAGCGAGACAGCTCAGGAGGAAACCCACCTGAAAGGTTCGCTGCTATGCTGCTCAACGTCTGCTTTTGTTAAAAATTACCAATAGCTGCCACAAAGCATCTAGGTCAAAGGAGGAAGGAGTTAATAGACTTTCCCTGCAGGCAGAATTTAAGCCAGTCCCATTTGACAGCCCTGCTGTGGGTCTCCTTGGCTGGGCCCTCCAGCTGTAGCTAATCCTTGGGAACAGGATATAAAGAGGAAGAGCTCACCCTTATCAAAGGAAATGAGTGTCCTAAGCAGCTTGGTCAGGGATCTTCCTGGAGGGAGCAGATGAGCCAGGCCTCACTGAGGTAAGGAATAGTTCTCTGTATTTTTTTTTTTTTCACCCTGCATGGTACCTGATTTTTCCCAGCCTTCTAGGGAAGATGCATTTCTTCCCTCTCCATTACTGCAGTCATGGTTTCTAGGGAGCTCCAGTGTGGTTCCTAGCTGTGGTGAATGTTCATGTGATGTGTTTGGCAGAGACTGTTGTGCTGAAATGGCACCATTACAGTGATCTTGGGGAGCCCATCCCCAACATCATGCAGGAATTCTAGCACAGGCAGCTGCAAACTGTCAGGTGCCTAGGCTGGCCTTTATTGGAGGCATAAGGGCCATGCTACAGCCATGCTGTGGGACTGCCTGTGTCTCAACTCATCAGCCTGTGCATGTCACTAGCAGGGATTTGCTTCTCTCTGGTCAGGCTTTGGAGGCAACCCAAACAGCTTTAAAACATGCTCATGCAGCTGCTGAGCTACCCTGTGAGGCAGGGAGGAGTCTGGACTTTGCTCCAGATGAGGTGGCTATGCCTGTTGCTGAGGCTTCACTTATAGCCTGTAGAGAGCAACTGGCATCTCCCTCATGCCACTTAGGTCTTGGCTGGGGTAAATCTGAGCCTGGTGATGGCCTGAACCAGACCACAGTATGAGCTATGTGAGGTCTGACTTGTCAGGCTAAGTGCATTATGTGCTGCTTTGAGCAATACTAAAATCCTTTTTACATGGGAAAGCTTGTTTAAAAACTTTCTTCCTGTAAATACCACAGTGGGCTAAAAGTCAGCCTGTTATCCAGTATGATGGTGGAGACCTAAAGTCCCCTGTTTGGGATAGACAAACAGCGTAGCAGTGAACTAGCTCTGCATGCTGCAGAGCAGCCCTGTGTGACCAGGACACATTGCTGCTTTCAGACTGGAGTGATGTGAGCTCTAAATCTGTGAGACTCCTCCAAATTTGTTAAAATACTGCTGGTGGTTAGGAAGGTTTTCCAAGGTTGTAGCTCAGATTAAAGGCCCTTGTGCATGGTGCAACAACCAGCACAGTCTCTCTCCTACTATGGTAGAGCAGAAGTAGATGCCATCTGTGTAATAGCAGTGAGCTGAATAGCTCCCTTGAGGCAGATTAGGAGTGCAATAGTGCAGCTAAGAGCTGTCAGCCAATATTCCTGTGCTGCAAAACAGGAGACTTACTGCTTTCATGGACCTGGTCCAGTTGTTCCACAGAGCTTAAAGAGAAAAGCCTGTATCCAGTTGTGGTTCCAATTGCCAGGGAGCTGTAAAGATAAGGGGACAGTCAGCAAGTTCAGTTCTTGTTGCTTCCAGGTTACAGCAGGAGTTGTGGGAGATAAGGGAAACAGGTGGCTCCTGGCACAGTGAGCTGTGAAGGAGCAACTTCAGCCTCCACTCACGCTCAAACTAAAGCAGTCAATGGAGCCCAACCACCCTGCCCTACTTCAGCCTACAGACAGAGAGGCAGCAAAGCAGCACCTGTCTGTACCACCCTGTGGTTGCAGATGAGACATTTGGGCCACGGCTGACCAGAGTGCTGGAAAAAGGAGCTGTCTGCTAAGCCATGAGCAGATCCATCCACACAGACACCTCCCCTCCTGGGGGCTGTGCAGGCCATGCAGCACAAGGTGCCCTGGGCCAGCACAGCCTCTGCTTGTACTGGCTAGAATAAGTAGCCACGTCCAGATCCGCAGCTGATCCGGACACGGCACTGCGGCCACCCTCAGTGTGCTGCTTGTTTGGACACCAGGAATAGGTACAAAGCAGCTCTGTGGAGCCAAGGGCCTGCCCAGGTGGGAGGCACCGCTGCCTGCCCGGCTGATCTCATCCCAGGGCTGTGCCAGGGCCATCCCGCTTGGAAAGAGCCAGCTGGGCATGGAGYGAAGCCCTGGCCAAGATGGATCCAGCCTCTGTGGAACCGCGGGGCGGCTGGGGGGCTATTTCTGTGCACCCCAATAAAGCAGCCAGGAAAAGCCCTGGCGGGGGGGAGCTCTGACCAAACGCTGGAGATGACAGAGGAAGGGAGGGGGGAAGGAAACAGACCACAGAAATGCAGGAAAAACACGACACTGTCTGTGGATATGGGAAGAGCGAGTGCAGAAAGAGGAGAACGGGGCCGGGGCGGGGGGGGGTCGTCCCCAGAACGGGGCCGGGCCCGGCGAGGGGATAACGGGGCCAGCGGTGGGGAGTGGGCTCGCGTGGGGCGGAGCCGGAGGGGAGGCGCGTGCGGGGGTCGCCGTCCCGCCCCCCCGCGCCCGCTTACGTGCAGTCCTGGTTGTAGGAGAAGCAGGTGAGCGGCGCGGGGCCGCCCGGCTCCCGGCCCGCGGCCTCCATGGAGCGGCAGCGGCGGCCGCTCCGCCCGGGCCGCGCCGCCCGCCACGGCAACGGCCACGGCGGCGCCGCCGCCCATTGGCCCGCGCGCCACCCGCCTCCGCGCCGGCCATTGGCCCGCGGCTCGGCCWATCGGCGCCGCGCGGCCGGGGCGGTGCCGGCCGCTATTGGCTGGGCCGTGCGCGGCCACGTGGTGGTGTTGTGGTTGCGTCAGCCGCGGCCGCGCAGCTGGCGGGGGTGGGGGGGGCG
The DNA here is from genome assembly GCA_003342815.1 of Eudromia elegans. Classification (NCBI taxonomy): domain Eukaryota; kingdom Metazoa; phylum Chordata; class Aves; order Tinamiformes; family Tinamidae; genus Eudromia; species Eudromia elegans. Next base: position 3,867,349 of record PTEX01000049.1, read on the forward strand.
GCACATCTGGCGCGTCGTTCCCAATGGAGCCCCTGGGAGCGCTCCATGAATCCCTGTGTTCCCCCGGGGCCTGGGAGCCGCTCTGCTCTCGCAGGGCGGTGACGAGGAGCGTGGAAGGAGCCTCTTCCCCCTATACCATAGGCTATGCCATACACTATGATACATGAGGTAGTGGGTGCGGATGGCAGCTTGGAAGGGTCAGAGCAGCAATTAGGGAAAGGCCGCTCCCTGTTAGAGATGAAGAATTGGGGAAGAGCAGGTAGTGCCGCCCTGGGAAGGGCTGCCCGAGGAGCCCAGGGTGACCCCAGCTTGGGTGCTCCAAGCACCTGCTCAGACAAGGCCGGGATGACCTGGATGGGCRCCCTGCTCGGAGCCACCTTTGCCCTGCGGCAGCCCTGTAGCTCTGCCATAAATGAGACAAAGGAAGCGCCGTGTGAAAGGGAAGGAAACTGTGACTGTGCCCAGGTCTTTCACAAAGAGTCCTCTTTCAGCATCCTTAGATAATAGCGCTGCGAAGAGTCTTGGTTTTTAAAACATTTCATGGTCTAAACTTGCTGCTGTTGTGTATAGGGAGCGGCTTGTTGGTGTGATGAGATTCACTGATACATTTGACCCTAAAAGTTACCAGAGAAAGAATAGGGGGGAAAAAAAAAAAAACAGAGCCAGGTTTTAAATGACAAATATTATACAATGCAGTACAATGACATTAACAGTGCACAGAAACACAGGGGCAGAGCCTGCAAACCCCCTAATTAGATGAGTAATCCTCATGTGAGTGTTGAAGTCATTGGCCCTAGATCACTTGATGTGCACCACAGGACGTCTGGAAAAAGATCTACATGCAATACCATCTAAATGAGGCAGATTCCGTGTGGACACATATATCTGCCTAGATTACTCCCCTGTAAGGCTGTAYGTGGGCCTTCAAGTGTCAGTAATATTCCCTTGTTTCAGAATTTAAGCCCTGCAACTGTGAAGATGATTGATTTCAMGCAGTATGAAAACAAACAGTTTTGAATTAGCATTTGCTTGGAGTGAGGCTGAGGCAGATGGTCCCGAGGAGCCAGAGCACATGAACTGCCCTGCAAAGGCAGCAGAGAAACCATTTTAAATTCACCATGGTTGGGGAGAGAAACGTCTTCTATTCATAGGGGCTTATTGGGGAGACCTAAAAATGAAACAGGAAAGCTGTTTTTCAATGTGCTGAGACTGTCCCTGTGGCTTCAGCAAAGTTTGGGTTTGAAATGGAGATGTCCAAGGGATGGTAGGTTTGCAGAGCAGGAAAAAGTTTAAAGAAATCAGGGAGTCAGTGTCTTGTATTTAAGAAAAGCAGTTCCTGAGCAATTCAGTTTGGTGCTTGCTGCCCAGCCAATAGCACAAGACTAAAATGAGCTGTTTTTAAAATGAAGCCTTGATAAAGCAGAGCCTCAAAAAAAAAAAAAAAAAAAAATCCGAGACTTGGGCAATGCTATTTCTGCAGCTTGACTGTTGCAACCATGTTGGTTAACCTTCCTTTCGGACAGCTGCCTGCGAGAGCTGTAAGAAATGTTCTTTTTTTGCCCTCTTTCTGGATGACAAAACACTTGCATTGGCCTTTGGGACAGGTGTTTGAGCACAGCTATGGTGGGTGGCTGCAAAATCCTCCCTGGAAGACTGGGAGGAGCTCRGGCTCTGTCCTTTGGCACATCAGGACCCTCTGGTCATGAAATAGACACTGAGGGCTGAATGTGGAAGCCACTGGGTCTGTCTTGTAAAGAAATGAGGTGTCTCTGTCTCATGTAAGGAAGTAGCTAAGCTGTGGTTTTCAGGAACACMGCTTTGGAAGAAGATAGTTTTGAGGGGCTGAATTCTTTCTTTGGATTCTCTATATGTGTCACACCTGGCAGGGACAGCAGAGATTCATGCCAGACAGCAGAAGGATGCTCTTGCTCGTGCATTTGCTGGGAAGGATGTATCTTCCCATACCCCATAATCTTGTGATTGCAATAGCTCTACTACATGTGCTGTAGTTGTCGCAGTGACAACCTCAACTTGGATGCCAAGCCCCATTTGGAAGGTACCCTTCTGATCTCAGGTTTTTCAAGGCAAAAAAACCCAACTCAATTGCAAATGTTGGCTTGCAATTTCTACCTCGAGCATATAGATTTGAGCCCTAAAGAGGAAACTGAGGTAAAGAAAGTGTAAAACCAGCTGCTAGTGCAGGCCCTCTTCCAGCCACAGCATTCAGCATGTTGCTGTTCTGCACACGAAGGGTCACACGTCTTTTGATAGTGTCAATTTCAGTCAACCTTTTCCTTTTCAGATATAGGCCCTGTCTGGTATTTGAAGAATGAATTCTGCTAAGAGAAAGTTCTTGACAGGGACATAAAATATGCTAAAAATCCTGATGCTCAGGAGATCCAGGAGCCTATTGAGGGCCTGGAGCCTTCCCCTCCTGCCTTTTYCCCCACTGGAAAGGCAAAGGATGGATTTCTAATAAGAGGAGGAGGAATATCTCGCATAAGAAGCCATCTCTTGCCTGTGGAAGGAGTGAGGAGAGCAGACACAATTGCTTTTGCTTTGCTTTTGCTTGTTACCCTMGCCTGGTGGTATCATGATCATGGAGGCAGAGGAGGAAGGTTTCAGCCCAGTCTTTAGGTGCTTCAGCAGCGTGAAGAGATGAGTCCTGAACTGTCAGCAACGGCTGCTGCGGCATCTCTAGGCAATAAATGCTGCCATCTGGTGCCCTGAGTGCAGCTGCACATGATGTTCATGTATGTTGAATGTATGTTGGCCATGTTGAAGAGCAGTTAGAGGGAGTGATCTGTCTGTCTCTTTCTGTGACAGCCTCTCTCCCAGCAACAGGAATGCTTAATTTAGAAAATGACATTTGAGAATATAGGATAAGAACAGTTTGGAGCTGCTGCTGATATCTCAACCATCGGGACATAAAACCTCTCTTTCTTTGGTAAGCAATTGGGAAGAGRTTCTTATTTGCAAACAAATCTGATTCTATTGCTAAGATGAGTTACCCTGGGTGATGCCCTAGTGTGTCAGGACTGCAATTAGATGTGTGCTTAAGACATTGCTGCCCAGCTGGTTTGGATACTAGCAGTGAAGCTGCAACAATCCAAGTTTCATTTGCTGAAGGTGAACTCATGCTCCTGTCCAAGCTACCACCATCTACACTGCAACCCCTGGAGCTGTAATCAGCCCTATCAGAGCTTCCCTGCTCTCCTAACTCTTGAATCTGTGTGCAAAGATAGATGTGGACCTTTATGTCACAGAATTATAGAAGCTGCTTGATGATTTGGAGGGTAGGACTGGAAAGGTCCTGCTYGCTGAGCTATTACCTGAAAGCCCCAGATCTCCTGACCTCCATTCGTATCATCATCCTGGTTCTGCTTGTGCTGGAACCTCCTCTGAAAAGTTTGGGAGCAGCAGGGAAAATGAAGACCAATGGACAGAACATGTTTGTGACAGAGTTACCAGCAGACTGGCTTTTCTTRCTAATTTGGCTGGACAGACATAGATGCAGCAGATGTTTGGTGGGACAAAAGGGCTGCACGGTGGCACTACGAGCCACGTGTATGTGTGTGCCATGTGCACGCACGGTCTCACTGTGCTCTGTTTGGGTACAGACACCACGGAAGATGCACCGCGTCCTTGAGAGCCATCTGCCTGCACTTGCATCCGTCTGGGTGACAGCAGGGCATGAGCAGAGCAGCGTCTCGCCCCACAGCCAGCCTGAATGTCACTGAACTTTTCTGTGATTTCCTCCAATTAGTCTTTTCTTTTCAGTTTTTGATGCCGAGTCTGAGCCAGATGCTGCCATTTAACAAGCTGTTGTTTGTGAGCAGCCCACCCTGAGGATCTTGCCAAGGTCAGGGAAGAGCTTGCAAACGAATGCATCGCTTCCACGTAAGTTGGATTAATGCTCCTTATCTTGTTCTCATTCTGGCAAACATCCCATTTCCTTRACTAGGATTGGAGATCACACTTACCCTGGTGATAGATTAGCTCACTGGAGGCATTCCYGAGTTGCTCTCAGCCATCGTTCCAGCTAGGGTGGCTGATCTCGGTGCCTCCTTGAGGTGCATGGGAGTCTTTAAAGTCTTTGCAGTCAGTCTCTTCAGCTAAGAACCACAGACCTGCATCACAGAGCAGGGGGATTAAAACCGGGAGGAGAGAGACGTTTTTGCCATCCCTTTAACTATGAGATGCAGCACTAATTGTAACTCCTCTGTAATTATCTAAASATCAAAGAATGTTCTGATGTGAGAGATCAGAGCAACCCAACATGGTGAGAAGGAGACTGGGAATACGTGGAGGAGCTGGCGGTGGGAAGGATGGGTTCCTGCACAGCCCGCTGGGTGACCAGCCTGCAGAAGCATCTCTCCTCGGTGACACTGTGGAGGGGGAACATCCAGCAACGCAGGCTCCTCCAAGCTCCAGCATGTTGRCTCCCTATCCTTTCATGCTAGAGGAAGGGCTTTGAGGAGAAATGAAACAAAATATTAGGATAATAAATGCACTCTCAGCAGCAAAAACTTGCTTCTCATTCAAACAGGGAATGCAGGAAGGCATCTGCACTGCCTATGGGACTGGGGTGAACCTGAGGCCAAGGTAACGTTAGCTACTGCYAGCAATAGCCTTGGTGTTCATGTGGATGCCGCTCCTTGACTTCTTTCACAAAGCATGCTAACTTGGGGCGCTTGTGGCTGGCTCCCAACTTCAGGTAATTTAAATAGTGATTGCCATGACTGGAGCACATCAACATCTCCAAGTTTGCATTCAACCTCAGCCCAGAAAGTTTTCATCCTTATCCGTCTGATGGGAAGCTGAGACAAAGGGAGGCTACGTGACTTGCCACATGAGAGGTAGGAAATCAGCAGCACAGCAGCAAACAAGGGCTACGTCTCCTAATATCTTGCTGTTTCAGCTTCAAGGGTTACAGCAGGAGAATGAAAAGCCTATATTGCACTGATGCAAGAGACAGCACACACCAAGGAAAACTTTGACATTTCAAAGACCTTTTGTTTTTTAAAGTGGGTTCCTTCCATCTGGGAAAATGTTCTATTATCTTGAGGGAGAAGCAGTGTTTAGGGGAGGAGGGGAGCATGAACTTGCATCAGAAATCACTTGATTCTCCGGCCAGTTTGTTGGATGTGAGTCCAGGCATTGTTTGGATGTCASTCCAGACCAAGAATAGTGGATCTGACTGACTGCGTGACGTGTTTACTTCGCCACCTGCTTTCAGAGATGAGCACACAAGTAAATGGCTTTTCTGAATGCTTTTATGTGTCTATTTAACTCTCAACAGAACTATGTCACAGATGATGCTCTAAGAAGCAGCTTTTCCCAGACTGCCAGTRTGTTAAAAGCCAGGGAACTTAGGCTACTTTTCAATGAAAGTATTTACATTCTGTTGCAAAACAAACACTGATTGTATTTCACATGTGTTCCCAGAAAAGGAGTCAACAGTAGCTGCACACTGTCTCATTGCTCTTTAAAATCCGCRTGCGTCAGAGAGATCTTGCGAGTCAGAAGATTCACATTTGCAGATGCCGGGACAGTTCATGAACTGCTGGAGCTGCCCAGAGGTTGTGTAAAGCCACCGACGCAAAACAAAGGCGGTTTGCAATACGAACTGCAGGCAGTGGCAAAGACCTGCTGCTCTCCCCTCTCCTCTCCTCTCCCTAAGGACTGGTCTCCAGAGAGTCTTTTGTGCACGAATGCAGAGGCAGCCTAGAGCTCCAACGTGCATCCATAACCCTCTGCATTTATTCCTRTTCCCGCTCAGAGTTCCCTGAAGTCCTTTGGACTCATGCATGGATATCTAAGCGGAGTGCTGACAAGAAACACCATCAGGACTGGGTCTTCAGATGGAGGAAAGGGGCTTGTGGAGCTCTTCCCTCACTTCTTAGAAGAAAATAAGAACATTGAGTTCAGCTGAAGCAGAAGCCTGAATGACAGCTGGGGGCAAATATCCATCTTAGAGTTTGTTCAGGGCATTGAGGCTTTTCCAAAGTGCYGTTGGGCTCTTCCTTGAGTAAATACAGGCGAGCTCCGTGATGTACCTTAGATAACCRCAGCGCTCCGGCTGCGCTGCCTCACACTACGGGCCTGCTCAGTAGTTACTCTGGAGGCAAAATGTTCCCAGCGCTGCTCCTTGGGAGTTGGAAGCTTTCCTCTGGGAACCACGCTGAGCGTGGGGAGGGCCGTGCTCGAGCAGGCACGTCTTGCAGATGTAAGTGGATTCCCCGGCTGGCCTATCTTTAAGATCTGGGCACTTCAGGGCATTGTTTCTTGGCTCTCGGTTGCTCTCTTTGAGACTTACCAGTCCTTTTCTTCTTCAAAGTAGCATATGGAAAAGATTTGAGATCTGCTGCTCGAAGCAAACTCGTTCTGCTCTGGGGACCCTTTCACACAGCTGTCTGCCCCATTGATGTGTGGCAGGACCAAAATCCACACACCGTCTTCTCAGGGCCCAAACCTTGGATGTTTTAGCTGGATATTTAGTCCAGATATTTTAACTTATGGCACAAGTCATGCTGGGAAGCCCAGGCAGTATCTGTCGGATTGTTTGGTTACTGCTCATACCGACTCTTTGCTGTCTTCCTTTATCACCTAAATTATTCTTTCATGTGGCGAAATTACAGATGTTGATACCAGATTTCTTTACACTTAGTCTCACCCGCAGGCTCCAACTACATGGCCGAGACTGTGCACCAGGCACYGGTTTTCTCTCTGTGCACACAGGTAAGCTGAAGCTTCGCACTGAAAGCTGCCGAGCTCACAGAGTCAAGCCCAGGGTCTGGCATGAAACCCAGGAGCCCCCACCGAGTAATCTCCCTTCTAAACTGCCTAATGTTTCCCCTGCCTTTTTGGCAGCTCATCTGTGCGTCTGCCTATGATCACACCATGCCGTCTCAGTGGGACGTGATGTGCAGCAGCAAGAGAACAGTTAGAGCCTCTGCTAGTTAAAGCTTGAAGAAAATTACTAGAAATATGCTCAGGGTACGCAGCATAGATTCTGCTTGTGAGCTGGCCACCGTGCGCTGGGAGCTCAGGGGTTTCTCTTCCGCTGACTGATTTCTGTTAGATGTGGGTTGTATATTCAGGGTGATAGATTTACATGATTTTAACATGCAAAGTGCTGTGTTYGGCTCGTGCTTTTAACCAGCATGGCTTGTCTCGGATGGCGGTTTTTCATGGACAGAAAATGATGCTCGGTTAGGACGGCATCTTTAGTAGCAAAACCCACTTCTGTAGTTACTGTGCAGCACTGCAGATACCCAGCGGCCCTGCCAGTTCTGCTGCCTCCAAAACACCTATGGGGATCCCTTKCTTTTTCCTCTGTCCACATGGCAGGGGACTCATCTTGGCTTGTGCAACGGCCTGCCTTGTCCTCCCCGGTCATTGACCACTGTTATTCTTAATATTTTGGGTGCTTTTAAAGGCAAATTTGTCAGCCTTACATGAGACCAGGAATATCTTGCATGGCTTAAGTGTGGAATGGAGATAAGCCAGGWGCCTAGGAACGGGGAAGTGATGTTAGCGCCCAGTTGATGAAGGAACTGTGATGATCTTGGCGTAGGGTGATGCTTTTAATCTTTAAAACAGTGCTGCTGAACCCCTTCTGATGAAGGCTGAAATGGAAGCAGGCCGTATACCTAAACCTGACCGTAATTAACAAAAATGAGCGGACCTGTTGGGCCAAGACATGAAGGAAGGTGGATGCTCCACCACTGCGGACACGCATGGATGTCGCCTCCGCCACAACAACCAACCCCCCTTGGAAATGATGACCTAAAAAAGGGTTTTTTTTGGCCTATAAAATGACTTATAAAAGCAGCTTCTCTGCAGTATGGCGGTTCTTCTGGAGCACGAGCAGCGAGGGCTCCGTGACGGGAGTTGTGGGGACGGTGCTGAGGGTAACGAGCGCGATTGACCTGGGAATGTTTCGGAATCCATGTCCAGTGCTGAGTGCCYAACGCGGCACTTAAGGCACCAGCGCCAGCTCACCATTCCCTGCGTGACCGGGCACAACAGGCCTCGCCAGTCTGGGGCATTTAGGGGGTTTTTGGTCACTTTGCCACATCGGAGCTGCTCTGGCGCTGGCAGCAGCCGCTGCCTAAGGTAGAATCCTCCATTCGCATTTCTTTTTTACAGTGTGTATGAGCTGAGTTTGCTTTGCTGTATTGAAACCCGCTGGTTTATCACAAATGCRCCGTGTCCKAGTGGAAGAAGAAACCTCTTTTGGRAGGCTTGGACCCGTTCTTGTGTCCGTCCTTGTCCTCGTCCCTTGCGCGGCCTAGCTCCCCACAACCGCACCGCGCGCGCGGCCCCTTTAAGGGCAGCTCGCCCCCTTAAAGGCGTCGGCGCCTCCCTCTTGCCTTAAAGCCGCGCTGGGCGGGCGTTGCCCTCTTAAGTCCCGGTGGCCCCACCCCTTCTCCGGGGTTGGCGCCTCCGTGTGCAGCCTCTTTAAGTGGGGCGGCCGCGCCTCCTGTGTTCCGCCCTCGGCACTTGCCCCTTTAAGGTTACCGCGGCGACGGCTGCGGGCGAGAGTGAGGCGCATTGACGTCACGCGGCGCGGCTATTGGCTGGGCCCGCTGGTTTCCGGTGGGAGCCGCCGTTGCTGCTGTCGCCGAGGCCGGAGCCGGGAGGGGCGCGGAGCCCGGCGGAGCCGCCGCGGTGAGTGGGGCCGAACCGAGCCGGGCCGGCCCGAACCGGAGCGGGCTGCGGGGAGCGGCCGGCACCGAGGCGTCAGAGGAGGCCGCGCTGCCGCTTCCCCTCCCCGCCGGGCCCTGCGCCCGCCGCGTCCCTCGGCTCCTTGGGGCTCGGCCGGGGCCTGGGAAGGGTGCTCGGGGAAAGGGAGGCGGTTTATGGAGAGGCCTTGGAGTCTGAGACACGCCGCAAAAATCACCCTGTGCGAGTACTKTGTTTATGGGGGCAAAATCACTCTGCAAAAATACTGCGTTTGTTAGAACGCTTTTTTTTAATATATATATTTTTATATAAAAATCCCCCATCTGGGGATTTGCGCTTATTTCATGCCTGTCTTGTCCATCGCACGAGCAGCAGCAGCTCCCACCCGCTTGCTGTCAGCAGCACGATGCCCCTTTGTCAGTCTGCGGGTTCCATTTTATTGTCATTATGATTTTTCTCTTTCTGGACTGTAATTTGCAGGTGGCCTTGGAGCCCCCGAGTCCCTCTGGGGCTGCTAATTAGCGCTGACCTTGGCTGTGCGAGTTGCCAAAACAAAAGGAGTAACTGGAGAGCTCCAAGGCAGCGTTTGGGCCCCCCGTGAGCCCCATACTTGGTGTTTGCAGAGCACATAATGCAGCTGCGGCCGGGCATGCTTAGGCGGGGATTAGCTGGGACAAGAATGAAGCCTCTTTGAAGTGTTGGCAATTTAGCATTAACTCCGGGCCTCCTATAATCTCTTGCAGCATAACTCAAAGGGGCACAACGTTACACTGCCTGTGTGGCCCTGCGTGCTGCCTAAATAGGGTAAAAAGGGACATCATGACGGTGCTGCTTGACTTTTTGGTGGCTTGTCATCTTGTAGGCTTATTTTATCTGATTTCTCTTTTCTTTTCACTTTTTAAAAGCTAGTCCTGGGATCGACGAGTCTTGCTGCTTATTCGTAGTTGTTACCACCACCCTTGTCCCAGGTAACRTTTTTTATCTTTCTTCAAAAATGCCCTGAGAAATTCTTGCCTGCATCTTTAGCCATCTTAATGTTGGCAATTTTAAGAAGAAAAATGTCTGAAAGGGGTTTTGGAGTGTGTTTTTAAATGTATACACGTGCCTGTGTATTTATGCATGCATATAATGGTTTTATCCTCTGAAAAATAAAAAGAGATTGCAGTGTCAGCAGCAAAAACTCCAAAAAATAAGTAAAGTTTCTCGAAAATTTGGCTTTAAAAGATGCATGTTTAAATATGTACTCTTGCTTATGAACAAGTGGAGATATATTTGGGAGGGACTGCAATGTATTCACCAAAATAGATAGGAAGCACAGGCCCATTTTGAGAAGCTTTCTAGGGGAAACACCTCTAATTCCATAGCATCCATTAGTGGACACTGCCTGGGTATTTGGGGAGCTGGCTTTAACTTTTCCTTAATGTTTCTGTTACTCTGAATATTTGCCTTTCTAATTCTCAGCTTGTACCTGTCTTTTGATTATCMTATCCCTGGCCCCATAGATCACACAGCTCTGCCTATGAAATCTTAAGCTTAATCAGCAGAGAGCTGAGCTGGAAACMTCACTGATAAGCATCTCATTCCCTGACTTTGAGTGCTCACAGAGCATAAATTGTTGAGACCTTTCCAGCTCAATCAGATGCTTTTCCTCTTGGGTCTGGGAATAGTCTATAAAGCATCCCAACTTCTTAWTTCTTTCCTCACACTAAGTAAGCATTTCCAGAGCCCTGGTAAGCTGAAGATCAAACTGCAGGTTTTAATGTCTGTCACTGGGTAGCTCATAGCTTTTTCTCTCATAATTTAGCTTGGTTGCTAGCTTTATAGATAAGAGATGGGTTTATGCTATGATATTATTAAAATGACAATGCAGCCTAAATTTTTTTAGGCTCYCTAACATGCCTGACTGTATCAGGCAACAGCATCTTCATTTCCACTGGTTTATTTAGCCTTCTCTTTTTTTCTTTTCAGCAATGGCAGCTTCCAGCAGCAGCAGCAGTGAGGAGGAGCGTAGCCTTCGAGAATGTGAACTCTATGTCCAAAAACACAACATCCAGCAACTCTTGAAGGATTGCATTGTGCAGCTGTGCACCGTGCGGCCTGAAAGACCCATGGGATTCCTCAGGGAATACTTTGAAAGGCTGGAGAAGGTAAAAATAAGTGCTGAGAGGGAAGGAGAATGSAACAACCTCAATTTACAAATTCTCTGTGGGATTTTAAAGACTGACCTTCAAATATGGCCAGTGTTCATATCGGTTGTTTGAAACTGGAACTAAGTGAAAGCTTCTTCTAAGAGCTTGGTTTGGTGGGTGTTCTTTCTTTGTTGTTCCTGCTGCATTTTCCTTCAAGGTGTCTTTGGCTTTTTTTTCTTTCTTTTTGCCCTGAATTTTGGTAGAAGTATCCTGAGATCTTGATGGAAAGCGTTTTGTCAATAGATAAAAGGCATCTCAGTGTTGCATTTGAAAGAGTGATTTTGTGTTCATTTGGACAACTAATTTTTAATTCTCAGAATATCTAATCAGATAAAAAAAGCAGCTATTGTGAAGGTGTGAGGAATTTAAAGACTAGCACAGATGAAAGCTTAGATATAATGGTACAGTTACTGTAGTTCCACAGTGGTCATTTGCTTCAGTGGTCATTTCAGTACCTGCCTTATGTCAGGTGTGTGTTTGCATTTTATTCTAGGTAGRTGTTAACAGAAATCAGAAGTATTTGTAGTGAGAATTGTCTTGTAATGAAATAGTTTATGCTAGATACTGGGATAGAAATGAGCAGATGCTGTAGATTGACCTTCTGTAGCCTCTCTTTCTTCCTTTTTTTTTTTTTTTTTTTCTCTCCCTTCTAGTGATGACTTGAATAAATTAATTCAGAATACCAGAGCAAGCAAATAATCAGGTTTTTGAAATCGTTGTCCCTTCCTGTTATGCTGCTTTCTTTCCCAGCTTGGGTTCTCAAATTTTGAAGTACTAATAGATTGCCAGCACTTGTGGTGTTACTGTTTCAATAATTATCAGAGTAAATTACCTGCATGTTTCTGCACATGAAATAAATTTATTCATGTGCAGGTTTAAGGTGAGGATAGTCAGATATCTCCTTTGAGTGAGGCTAACATGCAGTGTATAATATTTTTGTCTCGAAACTTGGTTTATCTTTAGCAAGAGAATGAACTTAGTTCAGAACTTGATTACATGTGTTTCATACTTTAATCACTAGTAGTATTTTTTTCTGGTGCAAATGTCTGTCCGAGTGCTCTGTTAGCCAACAAGAAAGCTGAAAAAGAAAATTTTGGTGCTGTTTTTCAACCCATAAATGACTCCTCCAGTTTTGGTGAAGATCTTTCATTGTCAGGTGTGTTGGCCTAGATGAGTTAGYGCAGTTGTGTCTAGAAGGGAAAGCATAGCATTCTTTGTTTTGAATTTGAAAATGGCTGCAGTTTGCTTTTCAAGGTAGCTTCACCATTCAGTCTAATGGATTGGGTTTAATTTAGCTAGTTAAGATAATACCTTAGTATCTATCAAAAAACAGCTGTGGACTCCTGTGGAGCAAAATTTGACATCTGTGTCTGCAAAGCACAAGTGCTAAGTACTGTTATTAACCACTTCTACCCTGGAACTCAGCTCTGGTTGAGGAAAAGAAATGCTTTAAAAGGGAATTTTTTCTTTCAGCAACTAAGAGTGATATTTGTTAATCTCTAATGAAACAACTGCTTTTCAGTAACCTGCTGCRTCTGTTCTACGGAGTGAAACTAGGGCTGTATTCTTGTTTTAGTACTGAGTTTTGAAGGAACATAACTTTAAACTGAAGCTTGGTTGTTTTTCTCTAGTTACYGTGGCAGGTCGTCTCTCCACAAAACACACATACAGTGATGACTCACTACGTCATGTTATTAAAATGCATTGAACGTACTTTAAAATRCTGGATTTATGTTCAGAAACACTAAAATTGCTGCCTCTGAAGCAGTTACAGCTCCTTTAGTAATTCAGATGTGCCCTCTCCTGAGTTATGAAAGCTTTCACATGAATCTGATTACTCTGCATTGATTGTATAAATGTTCTTATTTTTTTCTATTCGTGAAAGACTAAGGCCTCTGTTCTTGCTGTGCAAAGATATCTGGTAACACCAGTCCATGCTAAAAGCTAATAGCTATGCAGTGCTCTGCTTGGCTACATAATCTGGTTTGAGCTGTGGAAACTTAATGTAGAGATCATTATTACAGCCTGCAAGATAAATATTAGATATTGGCCATGGCTGTCCACTGCAGTAGATATACCTTTGAAATACTGTGTGTAATTTGGTTATGTGCGTAATAGTTTTAATAGAAAACTGCAATTAGGTTCGATCAGCATCTTTACTTGACTTACCTCACTCACTCAGGGTGTCTTTCTCTTATGTATCGCTTTAGCGTAGCTGGTATATTGCAAGTTAATATCCTAACTTAACCACCTGTAGCTTGTTTGTATATCCATGTCTGGCCTTAACATGCATCTGTGATGGTGGTTTTTTAGTTAGATACCAGGTGTTACCAGCTGTGTGTTTTTAGTAAAATTCTCTTACTTGAGTGGACACAGAGTCGCTTGCTGAGCACTCCTCTTTGGTACCTAGCTCCCTAGCTAAATGCTACTAAAGTGCTTCTGTCTTTCCAATTTACATGATTTTGAACAGCGTTTTTTATATTTTATTTAATCTTAAAACGAAAAGAGCAGCTGATATTCACTTAGTGTTACTTTATGTGAGTTGTGTCAAGAAGTTCGTGAGTGGAGAGTATGTTTCTGTAGTCAGTGCCTTTACCCACTTTATAGAACAGTGGTTTCACCACTGCTCAAGATATTTTTAACAGGATCTTGTGTAAGAGATTTCTTTCTTTAAAATAAAAAGAACAACAAGGCTTTAAATACTTCTTGCCCCTGTCATTCTGAAATGTAGCACTATTTTATTAATGGCCCAGAATCAGGAAGTGAAACATAATTCACCCTAGCAGGGCAGTTTCCTTGGCTATCTGAGAAGCATAAAATGTGAGCCCGCGGTACGGGTGTCTGACGTCCCCTTCCTCTAACACTTTCCTGTTCCACACAGTCTCTCCGTATCTCTGTATCCGAGCATGGCAGCCAAGCAGCCTGCTGCCCTCAGGGGAGGGAACGGTTTCCTCAAGGGCATGAGGACAAACCCAGCTCTTGAAAGCACTGGGGGTTCTCATATGAGAGGTGATTCCTTGTTATCCTAGTTTAGTAAGGTGAATCTCCAGGAATGCAAAGGAAAAAATTCTGTGTGTGAAGCTAACTAGTCTTCTATAATATTAGTAGAAACACAACATGGAAGGTAATTGAGGGAAATACTGAAAATGGGTAACATATTTTTGAAGTTAACAAATCTGGCTTGAGTATGAACCATTTGGCCTCTAGCATCCTTCCTACAGCATTCTAGTAAGCAGCTCTTGTATTTCTTCTAAAATAACTGATGTTTATTAAATATCTAGTTGATTCATGGCTTGACCTTGTTTGAAAAGCTTCTCGTATAGCGTGGGTACCTGAGGAATCAATCACTCCTCTGTCTTTCAAATCAAGAAGCCTTAACACCTCAGAGCTGAGAGGAAGCACTTCTGAATCTTGATCATCTGTAGAACTTTTTTTTTGCCTGTTGAATACAGTAATGGAAAATGTCTGTTTATACTTCTAATAAATCAGTTATTAATGTATTATCATACCCCATTGATATGTGTTATGAAAGGCTTATCTACTATCTGCTTTAAAAGGCCTTTGATCTTGATTGCTGTAGTCTCCCGTTTGCCTCTGTGGGTGTAACAGTACACAGGAAGCTCCCTTGCACTGGCAGACTAAATTGGAATGTGATATGTGACTGTTCTTCTCACTTTCCTGCCTTACGTGACACAAACATCCTTTCCTTCCTGTTTAGGAGGAAACAAAACAGTTGTTGAATCAACAGAAGTCTGGTTCGCGCTCGGACTCGCGGGAGGATGAAATCTCTCCTCCTCCTCCTATGAACCCTGTGGTTAAGGGCCGAAGAAGGCGTGGGGCCATCAGTGCAGAAGTCTATACGGAAGAGGATGCTGCATCTTACGTTAGAAAGGTCTCAACTGCTTCTCAACTATTCATAAAAACTGTGTCTATAATCAAAGAATTTGTCCAAGATCTTCTGCTATCCAATGTGCTAAATAATACTAAGCTTATATGGCTTATGGTAGCTGTAGACAGCAGACCAGTGTGTATAGCTTTTAGGACATTAAAGAGTTGCCATAACTTGAAACTGTGTTCTGCATAGCTTGCACTTGTGAATATATATAAACATACACATATATATAAATTATAAACCAGATTGTTTCTGATTATCTCATAGGTGCAACAACATCATGTTTAGCCTAATGGCTGAGCACATTTGCCACTATTCACAGGGAAATAYGGGGTTGAACAGATACTGACAGATTTTTCTTTTATTTGGGGGGAAAAAAAATCCAAACTTCCTTTGGAATGATATTTTCAAMGTTGCATAAAATAATACAAGTTTTTACTTTCAAGAGCCTTTTGTAAACATTGACTATACCTGTTTTTAGATTAATAGTGCTCCAAAAACTGGAAAAGGTCACCTAGAGTTTTGTGGCAATTTGAACAATTTATTTGGCAGGGAATAAGGGAATGGAGAAGTCTTTCCCCAAATTTATGCCTGTTATTTTTTTTGTTTATGTCCYAGGTTATTCCAAAGGATTATAAGACTATGGCTGCTTTGGCAAAAGCTATTGAGAAGAATGTGCTCTTTGCCCATCTTGATGATAATGAAAGAAGGTAGGAGTGGTCTTTAGTCTTAAAGTACCCTGCAAAATGCAGACTTCAGAGGAGCTCCATGTGTTATAATGTCCAAAGCTGCACAGCCTCTTTACAGCCCTTTTAATGAGAAAAATCCTTTTCCTGCAACCTCTATCTACAACCTRCATATACAGATATGTGTGTGAAGGCCTGTGTGCATGGCAGGTGACTAAGCAGTTGTCTAATTCTGATATACTTCTTTCAGTGACATCTTTGATGCTATGTTCCCCGTCACGTACATTGCAGGCGAGACTGTGATACAGCAAGGTGAGTGGCCATGACAGATAAGTTAGAGATAACGAGCAAGCTGTGGCCTAGTCCTCCTGTTAGTATCCTGCTCTGAAAAATAAAAGCACTGTCTGGATCCAGTGACCTTTCGTGCCATGTTATGTGAAGCACTGTTCAAACTAAAGTGTGAGGATTGGAGCCCTTTTAGGGAGTTGTGGTGCCTTTTGCATATATCATCTGTTTGAAAGATGCTGACCTGATGGCTCTGTGAAACGTGCTATGTGAATTCATAGATCCAATGCTCCTTTCAAGTAACTGTGGAAATGCCACTGATCTCCTGCATACCAGCAATTGTCCTCTTTCACATGACTAAAATATGAAATTGGCAGAATATGAGTTTTCTCTCTGCAAGCAGTGCAGAATTTAACTTTGCCAACCATGTTATATTACAGATACCAAAATTGATGTAGATTCCAGTTTTGTAAAACAAATGTTTGGATAAATGTTTTCCTTGGTGTGAATTAAGTTTTTGATTTTTTTTTTCCTTTTTTATTCTTTTTTTAGGTGATGAAGGTGATAACTTCTATGTTGTTGATCAAGGAGAAATGGATGTAAGCAATTCAGGTCTTCCTTAGCTGGTTACCTCATAAATTCTTGCTTGTAGATAAGTTGAGTGTGGGATAGACTTTCTACATCAAATCATTCATAGTTTTTTAGGTTTTTTTTCTGACAATGTCTTACAAGTTCTTCTAATTCTGTGTTGCATAGATACTTTCTTAATTGGATTTAATTACTCATCCAAGGATTTCTTGGTCACACATGCACAGCCTCTGTGTGTGTGATGCAGAAAAGGCTCCCTTTGCCAGTGACTGTAAAACTGAACAGCCATTGACCCTTCAACCATGCAATGTTGAAGTGCTGAAATGGTCCACTTTGTACAGATGCTAGGATCCCTTCCCTGAAAGGAAAGGGGGTAGCAGGATTTTTGCAACCTTTCCCCAGCTCGCCGTGGGCTTGGACTCATCACCACACACTGTCTTCCAGGTTTATGTGAACAACGAATGGGCAACTGGTGTTGGTGAAGGTGGCAGCTTTGGAGAGCTCGCCCTTATCTATGGAACTCCCCGAGCTGCCACTGTCAAAGCAAAGACCAATGTGAAGCTGTGGGGTATCGACAGAGACAGCTACAGAAGGATCCTGATGGTAAGGGTTTCTCTGGCTGATGCCACTGACTCAAGTAGCTGTCKTGCTAACTTGGCTTGTGGTTTACTGTTCACTCAATTTCTACTGGTTATTTGACCTTCTGTCATCTCCTGTCTCTTTTTGGAGATATTTGTTATAATTTTTGCTGTCCATCATGAACAGTGGATGGGAGAAAGCCTTGAGTTAGCAGGGCAACGATTCCAACATTACAAAGCAGTGTTAAATTGAACTACAAATGTAACACTTGCTGGTTAGCTTCTGTCAGATGTTTCAGTTCTGCTTTGTGTTTTACCCTGCTAACTTTTAAGTCGTCTGTGTGAATGACAATTGTAACTAGCGTGGGCAGGTGCTGGGAATTTGGTAAGGTTATACAGTAAGAATGCACTTCATAAACATCAGGGTCATGACAAATGCTCACGTGCTTGGTGAAGGTTACTGAAATCTTAAGTAATGGAATTTGAAAGCCCTCAATCTTGTGGATTAGAGTACATGATATAGGATGCAGTAAGTCTAGTGAAACTGKTTTTTGTGTCCTTGAATTTTAGATGAAAGGCTGATGTCAAGCATGAAGTTTGAAAAACTTACTTTGCAATGTGTTTGTGTGTTTGTTTTTTTGATAGGGAAGTACTTTAAGAAAGAGAAAAATGTATGAGGAATTCCTTAGTAAAGTATCTATACTGGGTAAGTGAGAAGGCTTTTTTTTTAATGGGCTAAATTAGCATAATAATGCTGGATAACAGCATTATTGTTGCTTGTTGTGGTAAATTGTTTAAACAGACTGGAAAATCAGTATTGCTTTTCTGCATCATTCCAAGAAGACTCCCAACAAATTMTTGGTATTTGTGCACATGTTGCCAGAAGTAGAAAATAGGCTGACTTCTGTATSACAAGAAAAAATGCGTTTTATACCTCAAAGATAATCTGTTAATGAATTGTTGACTCTCTAGAATCTTTGGACAAGTGGGAGCGTCTCACTGTAGCTGATGCATTGGAACCGGTACAGTTTGAGGATGGGCAAAAGATTGTGGTCCAGGGAGAGCCAGGGGATGAGTTCTTCATTATCCTGGAGGTAAGCAAGGCCAGAATTAAAGTCTTGGAAGCTTACTGATGTTTCACGTCGCTTAGTCTGCCTCTAAATAGACCTTGGGAGAAAAAAGAGATTTAAGAATGTACTTCTAGATGATTGCTAATAAAATATAATCTTACTGGACATGCAGAAGTTTATATTTAGTTTTGCTATTTTTATAAATGGCAGTTCCATGAAGYAGTAGCATTTCTGACTGAAACCATTTTTTCCTATTCCAAAAGAWTAGAGACCSATTCTAGGTAACTAGTTAGTCTTGCTAGGGCTTCATTYGATATGTGTGGGGKTTTTTTGTGGTTYATTTTYGGTAGTCATACTGTCGTAGTCCTAGYGTTATCAGAGAAATGGAAATAAGTCAGTGGTGTAGATGAGTAAATATCCAAGATGCTTTAAGTTTTTCTTTTTTTATTAAAAAAAGCAAGCTATATTTATGGAAAATCTGGTGATCTATGTATAAACCGTGTAGTGTTTTTGAATATTGAGATATCACAAGTGTTTATGCAAAATAGCTAATTCTTTATTGAATTCAGTGTTTCAAGTGATACTGAAAGCTTTAGTTATTTAATTATTGTGATTCATTAAAGGGCACAGCTGCAGTATTACAGCGTCGATCAGAAAATGAAGAGTTTGTTGAAGTGGGCAGACTGGCACCTTCTGATTATTTTGGTGAGTTACACAGGGCTTTATGTGAGCACTGTTGTCACTGCCACTGTTGTACCTTAGTGTGTTGATGGCTGCTGTTGATAATAGTCTTGGGATGGGTTTTCTTAATAGCTTTTTTGCTAGCTCTCATGGTTTGGCTTGATTTCGGGTGAGTATCCAAGTCATTTAGCTTTAAGCTCTTTATGTGCATGCCATAAATTGTTAGTCTTGGATTAGTTCGTGTTTGGAAGGTGCTCTGGTGATTCAGTCCAATCCCTCTGCTCCAACCAAGGCCAGCTTTGAAGTTATATCAGCTTGCACTTGAATGTGTCCATTCCAGTTTTCCTGGTTTCTTGGGTAGGACATCCCACAATCGCTTTCATTGACTGCTCTCCTTGTGAGGAATATTAGAGCTAAGGAATTTTCTTTTTTGCAACATGTTGTTTCTCACCCTCTGAGAGCAGTCCTGTTCCATCCTTTTAATCACTCATTGCGTAGTTGCAGACAACTGTAAGATTCCTATCGGGGCCTTGTCTGCAGGTCAGACTTGTATGGCTCTTTTGTCATTTCTTTGTGCGTCCTGTCCTGCAGCCCCTTAATGACTTCGGTAGCACTGTGGGACTTGCACTGTTTCGTCAGCATCTTGTACTGGGAAACCCAAAACTAGATCCAGCTTTTAATAAATACTAATACTGATTTGTGGAGGCTTTGAGATAATCTTCTCGTGGAGTTAATCACTTAGAYGTCTAAGATGCACAGATTTATTCAGACTTGCAGAAAAGGGCTGGAGAGGCATGTCTGCAGAGCATTCTTGAAGAGTAATGCATTGCTATATAATGAGATTCCTGACTAATTCAGGAATCTGAAAAAAGTGGCTCATTTTTGAAGAACCACATTCAAAAGAAACTCTTAAGATCTTATCATTTATTTCTTGAATGCTTCCCTCTCTCTCAAAAAAAAAGTCAGAACAGGTTTAAGATGGGAAAGATACAGGGAGAGATGGAAGCTGTCCTCTTGCAAAAGTGTTCTGGCTGGCTGTTCAGTTTTCCTGCTTTGCAGATGATGCAATAGATAAATACTCTGTTGCAAGGCCTGAATTTGGGTGTGCTCGAGAGTGCACTAAAAGCACTGGATCTGACCAAAGATCCGTTTAACAGAGTATTGAGGACTTGATGTTTACTCTGTGAGTGCTGTTAGTCTTTTCTAACCTTTTCCTTGATACATATGCAGTTTCCTGCTCCTGAACTAAAAGTTGCCTCTTCCATTGTGTTCAGGTGCTGCAGACGGATCTCCCAAGGGTTTGTTTGGTTTTCCCTTAGAACCTACTTACTCTTTTGCAGCCTATGTTGTGGAGACGAGTGAGTTCAAGAGTTTTAATTGGGCACAGAGGAAAAAGGTCTTATTTCTTTTAAACAACCCTTCTGGTAAAGCATGCAGAGAAGGCTTATTYTCAGAAAGGCAGAGAATGATTTTTGCAGTCCAGAAGATGAGTATGTTCAGCCTAACTGCTTAAAAACAGTAACATCCCAAAATTAACACTGGGCCTCTCTTACCCTTCTTCCTAGGAATGCTAGGGGTAGTTCTTGCAGGAAAAAAAAAAAAAAGCTTGTTGAAAAATTCAGTTTCTGAATTGGCTATTACAATTGCTAAATAGGTATTTGAAACAGTTGCTTGCATGTTTATGTGGCTTCATAATAATGCTTCAAAATTGTGTATAATGCAACTATAGATTTTTGTTCTGATTGATATTAAACCTCGAATTACCTCATTACCTTCCRTTCTGTTCTTAACAGTTTGAAGCACGACAGGCTTCAATCTCCGGCTCTGTTTTTTCTTTTGTTCCTTAACGCTGTTCTCCTTTTCCCTGCTGCCAYAGGTGAGATAGCTCTGCTGATGAACCGTCCTCGTGCTGCCACAGTTGTTGCTCGAGGGCTGTTGAAATGCGTCAAGCTCGACCGACCCCGATTCGAACGTGTCCTGGGTCCCTGCTCGGATATTCTCAAACGAAACATCCAGCAGTACAACAGTTTTGTATCGCTGTCTGTCTGAAATCCTCCTCACTGTTGAAAACATGCTTCACAAATGCAGACTGCTTTATTACCCTTGTGCAGAGCCACATTGCCACTGGCATTTGCAGCTTCCTGTCCATTTTAAAAAGTAAGGAGAAAAAAAAAAAAGCTTTTCACGGCACTACTTTTAATTTAGAGCATATTAGTTCTGTGCTCTCTGTCCCATTATATAAATAGGAAAAGATCTATGGAGAATTTTGCTGTTACAGCTTCTCTCTGTGCAACATAGTGTGCAACTTTGGCAAATGCAGCCTTGCTTTAGTGAGGGGGAAGATCTCCTGACATCTTGCCAATTGCCATAGAGTAAGGAGGTAAGAGTGGAAAAATTCTTTAAGGTGTTTCTCGAGTCTTTGGATGTATGTTAAAGCTATGATCATAATCTGGTGTATTTCTCCTCAATTGAGAACTGCCCTTGTAACTGAACTTCTTGGGATTTGGGTTCTTTTTAATTTTTTGGGTACCGTAACCCGGGGCTTAATCATGAGGCATCAGCTGCTAAAGAAAGCCACAGTTGGAATTTAACAGTATCTTTGTTCCTGTGTCTGCTGGTTTAAGATTGCTTGGTTACGTTTTTGTCAAGTGTAAAGCAAACAAAGCTTTCAAGGTTACAGTTCTGGTCAACTACTGGAGTTGCTACTTAATTTGCTGACTTGCCACAACTGTTTTTTTAAACTCAGCTGGAGACTTGCCATTTAAAATTTTTCCTCCTCAAAGTGGCAAGAACCAAATGTCGCATTACATGCCTAACTTTGGTCTCTAGTACATAAAGTGGTGTAAGAAGAGCACAGCTATTTAGCTGCTGTTAATATTCAAATACTAGATTGGTGCAGAAATTGGAAGCATATGTTTTGTTTTCCCTGTGACTCTTGCTTTGCATATTCCTCAGTTGATTTTTTTTTTTTTAATGATCTTCAGCTTACCATTTGCTACCAGGTAAAATTAAGTATTTATAGCCAGCAAAATCAATTGTAGGGGTAGGTTATTGCTGGTATATAGAGATACCATTATTATTGGTAGAAAATGTGAGGCAGAAAAGGTGAATGTTACCACTTTCCAACAACATTCAGTTGTTTTAAGTATGTTTGTTTTTTAAATCAATCAATTTATAATTTTTAAACTTGTTGATTATAAATCTAGTCTCAATACAAAGGTGCATTTATTCCTTGCTTATCGAGTTTCCATGACACAGATACTTCACACTTGCTCTCTTTTCCAAGTCCATTATGTTGCAGAGTCTTAAATGTACTTAAGTATTTACCAGCTTTGTGTTGCATTATTCTGTGAGCACCAATACTTCCCAAAAGTTTTTACAGAATTCCACGGTTCGATAACAATAGGCAATTTTTAGGGTTTCCTTTAAACTGTAATTTATATAAGGTAGTGTAGGTTTGTATTTGGGAGTGACAGCAAGCAGTTTTGCATTTGTTGTGCAACTACTTCTAACAATGGAGCCCTGTTCTCTTTCTTTTCCAGGGTGATACTGATACCAGTTCAACAGTTTTTCCTCTCACACTTGTAGATGATTAAAGAGAGTCTGCTAATTGATACAAAACAACACTGAGGATATCAGGCCTTTATAAAAGATTTTAGGGTGTTTCTAACTATGAAATCCCACTAGTGGAATTTCAGTGCTTACATGGTGCAAGTTCTCTATTCTGAAAATCATGAGTAGAGAATTTCAGCCAGAGTCTGTAATGAATGAGCAAATGCTACTTTTTTTCCTTTTTTTGTGAAACAATTTTCTTCAATTTTGACTATCAAGCTTTTTTCTTGTGTTCTTTGTTACTTTAAAGCACCAAAAACTCTGCAATGTAGTTAGAGCTCCACAAAAGAAATGCACATTTTTTTATATAAGGCTTTCTAATCAAGTTTCACTACTGCATCTTTTTAGCTTGCTGATTACTCCCTTTTGTAGTTTTACCTACAAGATTTTAAGATAAATCAGCTAAGTCTGGGTTAAATATTAATCACAGTTATAGCTTTACCTTTGTGTGCAATTTAAATACGTTTGAAACCACAATTGGCATAGTTTTGCCTTAGCTGACATTCGGGGCTTTGGAAGTAATTGTTTTGCTAGCCCACCTTTAGCGAATTTACAAAGTCTATTGCCCTAGAAAGCTATAGTCAACCAGAGGACCATTTTTGTATTGTTACCTGACTATAAGTCTGATTTACTGTATGTGCTAATATATTATATTCCTTTTGTTATAGATTGTCCTAATGGCAGGTAAAGCAATAAAATGATTTAAATTCTTAAATGTAACCAGGCTCTTTCTTCTCCTGGTCATGATTTGTTTTCCTTTGGCCTTGGAAGATGATTTATTAATGAGCTGGAGGAAACTTAAGTGGCTTAATGGATTTAGCTTGTTGTTAACCCTGGAAGTTTGAGTGCAAATTGCAGCTTGCTGCCTAGCTGCCCCTTGGTCTGGTGCCCTCGCCGGGCTCTGCCTCGGGAGCTGCTTTGGAGCTCTGCCCTTGGGCGGGTGTCACTGCTTTGGGTGTAAACACTGGTAAAACGGGTACCTGGGTCTCGCTTAGGTGTCTCTGGACGGCAGTTCTTGATACTTGGGTCTCAAAGCTGCTAATTCCTGGCCCAGCTGCTGCCCCTGAGGCTGATGGACTTGTGCAAGTGGTCTGTGCCCCAATATGTGTGACCTTGGTGCAAGTTTTGAACGTGGTACGTGGTCAAGAAGGGGTTCTGGTGGGCACGCGGTGAGAAACAGAAATTGTAAATTCATAACTATCACCAGAAGGGGGGGATAGATTAAAATAATAGGAAGGCCATTTGTTGCGTGCAAGATGCGGCTGTGATTTCAGTGTCTGGCACAGAACTTGCAAAGTTCTATTGACCGAAGGAGRGGGCGAGGGGGGAACAAGGGGCTCTGTAAGGTGACCAGCATGGAGACATGGCCGGGCTCTTCAAAAACCTGCATTTGTGAAAGCTGGAGGAAGGACGGCTGAAAAAAGCACTGGCTGCCAGTTACTGAAGTCTCCTTAGGTTGGGCAAGACTCCAGCCTGCAAGGGAAGGAGCCAGTGCAGCTAAAGCGGCTCACGGAGAACTGGATTACGGCTCCTGCCTTTGGTTGTACAGCCTGGGAAGGCCTGGGCTATGGGGTGGGGCTTTCCTCAGAGAGCTGCAGTCCTGTTGATGGCGTTCTGCTTAACTTAAAGGTTAGTTTAGAATGGGTTTGTTGTAGACTGATTGCTTTTCTTCCTTAAGGATGATAAATTATCAACAGAGTTCTCGTGCTTTCCCTAGACTGCCAAAAAGCTCCGTGCAATCGTTCCTGCGCGGTTAAAAWGCTTTAAAGAGCCTCAGTAATTGAGCCATTCTTAACCTTGTCCTTGGGAAGAAAGGRGAAATTATAAATTCAAAGATCCCTGAACTTGCACTGTCTTTTGGCCTTTATTTCCTATTGCATCCCCCTAAAGCGCAAAGAGATTGTGAGTGTGTATGTGTGAGACCCAGTTYTGGTTCCCAAGGGAAAAGCCAAACTAGCTTTACTGACTTTTAAAGCTATGAGAAGATGACGTGAGCTCGAGGCCCTGCTCTGCAGAAATGGTTTTTGCTGGAAGTTGGTGGTTTCTTGAACTGTAATTGCAGCCCTGTCCCTCTAGGTGGGTTTGGGKAAGGCTCCATTGCACAAAAGGCAATGCCTACCTGCCTTCCTCGTGTGACCTAAACTGGTTGTTTTGCCTATAAAGGGATCAAAAAATAGCTGTGATTTTACTGCCCTGTGAGGCARGGGGGTTTGGGGCTGCAGGTACAGATCAAAGTGGAGCAGATTGGTTCTTTAGCCTGGAGAAGAGACCCAGGGGGCCTGGGCAAGGCAGGGTCCTATGGGTGCTCTTCCCATTGACTGTGCTGACCCAAAGCTGTGGGTGCTGCCCCCGTGAAGTGAGGCTGCTCTTGGCTCAGGTGCCCTCTCTGGATTGCAGAACACAGACTTGAGAAGAAAATACCCTCAGCATCTCTTTATTCAAGCCTCATCCTTAGATGTAGTTTGTGTCCTCCACCAGTGAGACCGAGATCCTGTGCAGGTTAAGCCAATGTCCATGTGCCCTCCTGGTGCAGGAGGTCTCTGCTTTTCCACTGGAGAGCTGGTGTTCTGGGTACGGACCAGAGCACAACTTATCCACGCCCCTTTCATCCCAAACATGGGAGTTTTGGTCAAGCATTCCATGTAGGAACTCTGGTGAATCTTGACAGTCTTCCAAGAATTTCCCCTCTCAGTCTCGCAGCCTTTTGTAGACAGAAGGTAGCAGCTAGGAACATTTTCCACTTGCCTTGCAGGGTCTTCCTTCCAGAGGACGGAGGCCGAGGACAGTTTTAACCGTTCAGCTTCACCCCGCGGGACGTGGGAGCCTCCGGCTGCGTGGTGTCGTTGGCCACCACCTTGGCTTCCCCGTGCGTGTCTATGCACGTCCTCACGGCTTCGAGGACGAGCCGGAGCCGCCTGTCCAGGGCCAGCAGATGGGGTTCGGTGAGGACGGGCGCCAGGCGGTCCTGCAGCAGGGATTCCCGCATGACGTCGCTGAGCCGGTACTCGGGCTGAGCCAGGAGCTGGAGCCGCGACAGCGTCGTCCTCTTGATTCTGGGGGGGGAAAAAGAGGCGTTGGGCACCTTAATACGGGTTCTTGCAGCATCCGGGCAAGAGCTGGCTGTCATTTGTCCTCTGAGTCAGATAACCCAGTTCCCCAGACCATTGCAGGGTTCTGCCACRTTCCCCAAGGTGCCTTTTGTGGGGCTGGGGCAGGAGGGTGAAATGAAGAGACATATATTAGCTGGTGAGAGCTGAGGAAAAACCTCCCCTTGCACCCCTAGGCAGTAAGAATATTCACTGGAACTGATCCAACTGTGACTTCTCTCCTTTATAAGATACTGATATTTAAATATTTTTCCTTTTGACACAAAAAGGGATGAAAAGCGCCTTGGAACACTTCCTGGAACACAACTAGGTAAGCTGGAAATAATTTGTTTAATCCTCAGCACAGAGTTTAGTTCAAAGCATCTATACTGTTGATGTACCTGGCTGGATTTTGCCTAGCACTGAGTAGGTGASCCGGGACAGGCTGAAACCTGTGCCTCCATAGGGCAAACTCTTTACTGCCTTTCCTAGTGTTTTTGGATGCCTCCYTATCCAGATGGATTGCCTGTCGGAAGAAGCTGGGGTTCTTTGCATCTCCCTCGGGTGGACTGAGTTGCTTTTACACTGTTTTCAGCCCTAGTTGGCTTACTAAAAGCTGTGACTTGCAGGTCGTATTTTCACTACCTTTACAAAAAAAAAACTAAGTTAAGAACCACTCCTGGTAGGCCAATCTGGAAGAATAGGAAGCATCTGACCTGTGGGAATATTACTGTTCGGATCAAATTAAGAGGCAGAGTTAATTTAAAGCACACAAAACAGGAGTTCATCGGGAGGATTCACTGGGTGCATGCAATTATAAACGACAAGTCACACTAGGTGCAAATAACAGTTTTTAAAATGAGATCCTGCCATATAGATGTCTGGGGGGAGAGCACAATTAACTTCCCAAGGCTCAGGTGGAGCAGGAACAGCAAGGAAATGGGTTTTACATCTCCTAAAGAGAAACCACGGGGA
This sequence comes from Eudromia elegans, assembly GCA_003342815.1. Lineage (NCBI taxonomy): Eukaryota > Metazoa > Chordata > Aves > Tinamiformes > Tinamidae > Eudromia > Eudromia elegans. The sequence continues at coordinate 3,893,682 of PTEX01000049.1, forward strand.
AGAGCAGCTTTCTCTCTGTCCCTTTAATTTAACTTTCAGCTGCTGATTTATGTGAATTAATAACGGAGTAGCCAAGATAGGGTTCAAACAGGAGAATTTACGAGCTTCTCCTTAATGCCGTGAGAGGAGGAAACCTGGCTGAGTGTCTCAAGGCCCTTCCAGGAGAGAACGTTTCTGGATGGAGATTTGTGAGCTCCCTGTCCAGCTCGCTCCATCAAACGGGTCTGGGGGCACCTCGTGTCCCCCGGCTGGGAGATGCCAGGAAGACCCTTCCCGACGGCTCCGAGYCGCCAGGCAGCGTTTCCCGGTGGAACCTTCGGAAGGTTTTCCAGGCGCCGCCCGGGGCGGGGAGGACGCGGGGCCGGCACTCACGTGCAGCACTGGGAGAGCGGCGCCAGGATGGAGGTCTCGTCGTGGGAATGCCGCCCGAACCTGGGGGCGAGCAGAGAGCGCCGGGCTGGCATCCCGCCGCGGGCCTCGCTGCCGCCCGGCGCCCCGGCGCGGCCTCACCCTCTGGCGTTGTCCAGGTGCAGGAGGAAGCCGTCGTCCCCGAACTGGGTGAACATTTCATAGTGGTGACGGTCCATGTTCCCTGTCGGAGGGCAGAGAGCGGCTGCGTTTCTCTTGCGTGGGACTTCCTGGCCTACCCCGTGTTGTCCCTCAGACCCGTGTGAAATATTTGCAAGGGATGACGGTGCTGCTGGCGCGGCCGTGAGGAGCACCGCGTCGAGGACGGCCCCACGCACCTATGAGGAAGTCGAAGATGGCCATGTCGATGACGTTGAGCAGCCGGTTGCTGTTGCTGTAGGGGTAGATCTCCCTCACCGTGTCGCAGTAGAGCGGGTTCACTTCCCACCTGCGTGAGGTGGGGAAGAGGGGGATGCTCTTAGGGTGGGGCGACAGGGACGTCTCGGCTTTGAGCCACAGCTCAGCCCATGAGGTGTCATGGGACAAAGCACGGACACCCCTAGAACCTCTCCCCAGACATAACCCCCCAGGCATACATTGCTATATGAACATCCACGTCCTGCTTGTCCCCCCCCCTACCACGTCCTCCTGGCGATGGGAAGGCGCCTCATTTTCCCCACTTACTCTTCCTTTCCCTCGAAGGAGTAGGAGCGGATCCACGGGTTGGGGACGGAGAGGCGCGGCGCCAGGTTGAGCGAGGGCAGGAAGGCGGAGAGGGAGCCCTCCAGGAGGTGGGGGTTCCCGCACACCGCGTACTCCGTCTTGCACATGTAGGGGCACTTGGCGAAGAAGCACACGTTGCCGGCTGCGAGGAGAGCGCGCGGCGAGGGCGGGAGGCACCGGCCGCCGCACGAGCGCCGCCAGGCCCCACGGGCCCCCCGTCCCGGCCGCGCGCCCTGCCCTGCGGCTGCTCTGGGGCAGAGGCTCCCTCCTCGGAGGGTGGCGGGGGCTGACCTCTTCCCCTCCATGGGATGGTGATTGGATTTGTGGGGCCAATATAGTTTTCCATCCGTTACGTAACCGTGAACTGGCAGATCCAGGTGGATACCTGGATTTTGGTCATGGAGAGACCTAGGCGCGTGCTAGGGGAAAGGTTAGGAAAAGAGGGCAAACGGCCAACGAATGGTTACCGCAGATCCTTCCAAAGGGARGCTGTGAGGCTGTAACCGCGTCTTTGAGCATCTCTTCCCACCAGGAATTTCGTTTTGGTCCCTCAGCACGRGCCCTGCTGGCCTCTCCCCATGGAGACCATGAGCCTTGGCCGGCTCCAGCACTCCCCTACCTGGAGAGACGAAGAAGACGCTCTGCAGGACCTCGTTCTTGGTGACCTCCAGGATCTCCYTGGTGACGTTGATCAACCTCCCAACGGTGGGGGGGACACGGCGGAAATCCAGGATCCTGCACGCAAGGGAAAGCTGCTCAGGTGCCTGCTGGCAATGGGGGACAGCAGATGCCTCCCTTGTCCTTTCCAGTTGCAAACTGAGGGTCTTCCTCTCCCTCTGGGTAGCACCCCCAAACTTCYTTCCACCAGGGAAGGAAGTTGTTTCATGCTCTGGACAAAAAGAAGCTGCGTTTGGGGTTTGGTATTTTGACAGCCGCCTCCTGGAAGGGTCCGGATGTTCCTCTCCAGCAGCTGCTCCCACGTCCTTGCACATTCCCCTCGCACGCAAGCGCCGTCCTCCGGGAGCGRGACGGGCCCTGCGAGCCCTTGTGCAACGTCGCTTTGACAGCAGACCGCGGGAGGCAAAGGGGGATGGACCCTGTCCGCATGCACAGCCTCCCCGCGCATTTCTGTTCCTTATTGAGCAATACTTAAAGCAGGAAAAAAGAGAGAATTTTTCATTTGTTGCATCTTTTAACTCCTAAGAGGGCGGAGCGCTGCAGCAGAGCTCTCGAGCCCGGGTCCAGCGGCACGGGGGAGCCAGGCGGTGCAGGCGTCGAGGCAGAGCGCGGGCTGCGAAGGCCCCGCGGGAGCCCCGTACCTGTCCAGGTGGAAGGCGGCGATCTCGGCGTTGTGCCTCTGGAAGTCCACGAAGTAGAAGACGTCCTCGGGCGTCTCCTCCTCGCGCTTCTGCCTGCAGCAGAGYGCGGGTCACGTCCCGCGCGCGGCCGCYCCGCGGCGCCCGCGGGCCCCGCTCACCTCATGGGCTTGAACATGACCTTGCCGTAGTCCTGCAGCCTCAGGACCAGCTTCAGGTGGACGCCGCTGGGCTTGACAACTGCCGGAGGAGATGGCGCCGTCAGGCACCAGCCGCCGGGAAGAGCCATTCCAGCCCCAGGAATCCCGGGCTGCCCATTCCTCGCGGTCTCCTCCATCCCTAACCCGCTCCTATCGCGCTACTTCTATCTCTGGGCTTGGGGCAACTGCTTTCCCTTGCAGGGCAGGAAGGACCCCTCGCTCTGTGTCGCTCCTGGGGTGGCAGATGGAGGTGCTGGGATGATGCAGGGTGTGCTGGAGCGGGAGGGGACAGGGGACAGGGACCTGGGACCCGCCGCGCTCGCTCACTCTGGGTGCAGTCGCAGGCCCCCAGCAGAGCCTTCTCATCCTGGCTGTAGTCTGCAAGGACAGGAGCCGTGAGGACGGGGGGCTCGTCCCGCCTGTCCCGTCCCGTGGCTCCCGCAGGGCCCTACCGGCGCTCACGGTGCCCAGGAGCCGCATGTCGCGCAGGAGCCGCTCCACGGCGCCGCTGCCCCGCGGGTAGAGCCCATCACGGCTGATGCCCAGCTGGAACTGCAGCCAGGCGGCGTCGGGCTGGAGCGGCGGCACCGTCGCGTTGAGCCCCTCGCGCTGCGGCCGGCGCCTCCTGCGAGAGAGCGGCGTGACGCGGGGACACGGCCGGCGTGACGCGGGGACACGGCTGGCGTGACGCGGGGACACGGCTGGCGTGACGCGGGGACACGGCCGGCGTGACATGGGGACGCGGCGGACGTCCCTGCACCCCAACGCGCTCCCTCCGCGCGGGCTCCAGCCCTGCTCGCATGGCGGGGCCGCCAGGACCAGGGCGGGTTGTCCGAGTGGCTCTGTGGCCTCTCCCGCAGTGGATCCACAAAACCTCTACGTTCGGCTCACAAATAAATCACCCTCCCTGCCTCGGTCTGCGGCTGTGAGGCGGCCTTTGCGCCCGCGCTCTCTAAACTGCATCAAAGAAACGCTGCCTGCAGAGCCCCGGGAACCAGGACAAGGGGCCACGTTCCTCTCGTGCAGCCCCGCTCCGTGCTGGGSGCTCGTGTCCCGGGCACTGGGCCGGGTTTGCCATCCCGCTTCCCGAAGGCCGAGGCCGGTCCCGACGCGTTGCCCGTGGGGAAGGAACGTGGGGYGGTTACGCAAGGGCAGCCGGTGCCTCCCAGCCCCGCGGCCCTGCGTTTTGCTGCTCCCCGGGTGCCGCCCCCTGCTCGGAAGCTGCTCCTCAAGGATTAGAACCGATTTTGGAGTGTTTGTGGTGTTTAGTATCTTTTCTCCTCATAGTTTTGGAGACGTGGGGATGTTCTCTGTTGTTTCCTTCCCTTTCCAGCTGGTTTTACATCTTGCCATCAAGCTGCAGCTCCAAACTGCAAACGGAAAAGGGAGGTGCCGGGGTGCAGCTTTCCTGGCCTGGTGCATCCCGCACTGGGCCACGTCCTAGAGACCTCCCGGTGCTCCAGCCCAACCTCTTCCATCCACGCGGCCACCCAAAAGCAGGTGCGTGCGCTGGGACACGGGGGACAGGATTACGCTCCTGCTTGTTCTGCTCAGGGGGAGGCACCAGCTGCTCTGCAGGGTCCCGAGCTTGGATGGGGAGCAGGTCCCACAGAGATGCAGCTCCCCCGGCTGCCCTGCTCCTTCCCATCCCGCTCCGGAGGCCGCACTCACTCCGCCTGCACCGAAACCTTCGTCCCTGCCCGCGCGGGGGTCCCCATGTGTGCCATGGAGCGGAGGGAGMCGGGGCCGGGGCAGCTCCCTGCCCGCCGCCCCTCCGCGGGCCGCCCGGCGCCGCCTCGCCGTGTTTTCCGCAGGTGAGGGGACTTTGTGCAACCTTCTGTTATTTTTAGTCGCTGCTGTTCAAACAGCGCCTTGAAGGGCAGTGGGGGCACCGCTCCATGAGGCAGGAACACCGCTCCATGAGGCGGGAACACCGCTCCGCGAGRCTGGAACGCCATTCCGGGAGGCAGCAGCGCCTGCCCCCACTTGCTCTCGGTCGCCAGTCCCGGGGCTGACACCACTCGGGGCGGTGGGGCAGCCACAGAGACCCCAACCTGCAGCCCCAGCCCCTGCTTTCCCTACCCACAGACCCTGCTGAGGCCCTGCTCGCTGTTCCCATGGGAAGGGGGATCTGGAGCCGCCGGTCCAGGCCCATCCTGGATCCGCCGTCCCAAGTACACGGGGAGCGAGGGCAGGTTTGCAAAGGCCCCGCAGATTCAAGCGCGCATCAAGGGCCGGACCGAGAGCGAGGGGAGCCCCGTTCTGCCCCGAAGCAGAACCTCCACCTTCCTCCCCTTCCTCCCCAGAGTGTTTTCCGCCTCAGAACAGGGGGGGCAGACTGGGCAGGAAGGGGAGCTAGTGCAGCCAAGCAGGCGCTGTTCCCCATCGGGGGGCACGCACAGAGCCCCCAGGCCTCCCCCCACCCTGGCAGCCCCTTTCTCGTTCGCCATCCGCCCTTGGGGGTCTTGCAGGGGGCCTTGGGGCAGCCCCAGCCCTGCCTGGGGCGCAAGGGGCGACAGGAGGACAGTCCAGAGCAGGGTGCCAGGAGCGGGGCTGGGATAGGGGTGTCCATGGAGGGGATCCCAGACAGGCTGTCTGAGAAGGGAATGCCGAATACCCGCGGACAGGGTGCACAGTAATGGGCTGGTACCGGGGAGGGTGCTCGGGAAGGGGCTATGGGAAGGAGGTACCGGCCAGGGGATGCCCGATGCCCATGGACAGAGTGCCCGGGAATGGGCTGCTCCAGGGAGAGTGCTCAGGACAAGGGTCTCCAAGAGGGCCCCCAGGGCAGGTCCCAAGCACAGGGGTAGCAGGGATCCCTGGGGTGGGGAGATCCCAAATGCAGGGGTCCCAGGGGGTTCCCAAGTTTTGGGGTGCCCAGGTAGGTCCCCAGTGGGGGGCGGGATCCCAAGCATGGGGGTCCCCAGGAGATTCCCAGGCCCGGGGGTCCCGGGGGGGATTCTAAGTGCGGGGTCCCAGGGGTCCCCAAGGAGGGGTCTCAAGTGTGCATCCTGGGGGTACTGGGGGGATTCCAAGCACGGGGGTCCTGGAGTACCCAGGTGGGTGCCCAGGGCGGGGATCCCAAGTGCAGGGTCCCAGGGTCCTCAGGTGGGTTTCCAAGCACAAGGGTCCCGGGGTGTCCAGGCGGGTTCCCAGGAGGATCCCAAGTGTGTGGCTTGGGGGTCCTGGGGTCCCGGGAGGTTCCCAAGCGCAGGGTCCTGGGAGTCCCCGGGGGGTTCCCAAGCGCAGGGTCGCGGGGTGCCCAGGTGCATTCCCGAGTGCGGGGTCCTGGGGGTCCGGGGGGTTCCCGAGTGCGGGGTCCGGGGGGTGCCCGGGCGCGTCCCCGAGCGCGGGGTCCGAGGGGTCCCGGGGTGCCCGGGCGCGTTCCCGAGTGCGGGGTCCTGGGGGTCCGGGGGGTTCCCGAGTGCGGGGTCCGGGGGGTGCCCGGGCGCGTCCCCGAGCGCGGGGTCCGGGGGGTACCCGGGCGCGTCCCCGAGCGCGGGGTCCGGGGGGTCCCGGGGTGCCCGGGCGCGTTCCCGAGTGCGGCGCCGCGCTCCCGGCACGCACCTGCTCCAGCGGGCCGCCTTTCGCCGGTAGTAGCGCAGCGCTTCGCGGGCGCCCAGCAGCGGCTCCGCGGGGCCCCGCGCCGCC
>PTEX01000049.1:3900424-3967125 GCA_003342815.1 Eudromia elegans
CGAGCGGGGGGACTGGGATCCGCACACAGGGATAGGGATCCCGGGCGGGGGGATTGGGGATCGCGGGCAGGGGCTGGAGGAACCCGGGCAGGGGGACAGGGCGAGAGGCCGGCAGAGACCTTGCCGAGTGGCTCGAGAGCTGGCCCGGGGCAGGGGCTGTCCCGGAGCCGGGATGGGGAGTGGGGTCCAGGCAGCGGCACCAGGCTCGGGGTTAGGAGAGCTGGGAATGGGAGCTGGAAGCAGGGGACTTCCAGATCCTGAGCAGGCTCCGGAGCCAGCGGAGCYTCCATGCTCGGGGCTACTCTGGAGCGGGGCGAGGTGCTGGGGGGCAGCTGGGGGCTGCCTGAGTCCCCTGCACAGCGCTCGGCTTTGAGCCTGCACCAGACAGCGAGTTGGGGGGCTCGCAGGGCAGAGCCCCCGCCAGGGCGCAGGGCAGGGACCCCGCGAGCCGGAGAGGAGCGGCTGGGAAGCACCGGGCCGAGGCATCGGGCGGAGGCGAAGCTGGCTCCGACCCCGGGACGGAGCGTGACGGGACTAGCCTGGCTGCGGCGCCTGCTGAAGGGAGAACAGAAAATATCCTGCAGGGAGCGGGGAGCGGCGGCTGCGCTTCCTGCTGCAGGGAGCAGCACTGCGGAACGCCGGGAGCGGGAGACCTCCGAGGGGTCGGGATGGCCCCCAGGGCTGTGACCTTCCCTTGGCCAAGCGGGGCAAACGAGGGTCCTCTGGGGCTGCCCAGGGGAGATGCAGAATGGGGACCTGGAGGACGGGGGCACTTGGGCCCCAACACGCTGGCAACCGGCAGCGCCCTCGCCCTGCGCCCCGCGGCTCGCTGCGGCCCTGCAAGCGGCGGGTGTTTGATGCTCTCCTCCCGAAAAGTAATGTCAGAACTGCCCTGCTCCGTCTTCTGCTAGGTGAAGAGTTTCCAGTTTAGGTTTTCTTGCTCTGTGTGTGCCCGTGCTATAAYTCTTTCCCTCCTATAACACCAAGTTTTTCATAGTGTTTTTCATAGTATGTGAAACAAATCTGAGGCCTGGCCATGGGGCACACGAGGACCCCCCGCCGTGCTCCTCTTGCTCCAAGAGCACCGGCTGCGCCCGCAGTTTTGTGCCCTTCTGGGACAGAGCTGGAATCACAGTTGTGCCGGGATGAGTTTGTGCCCAGAGCAGACACGAGCCCAGGGTTTAGGGTGTTGGCAACGGGGCATCAAGTGCTCACAGCACGGAGGGAAGCCGGGCTCCCAAGGACTGCTTGGCACTCCCCCCAAACCAGTGCCATAACATCCCCTTTGCAGCAAGCCGCGCCTAACAATGGGATCCCTCTCCTTATTTATTCACTTATTTAAAGGCGATCAGCCCGCTGAAGTCCGCACGATCTGGGAATTCAGCCCGCCGGAGTGAATCCGCAGGAGCAGGGCAGCCCGTGGATGCGGCGCCTCCGGGTGCACRGCCTCGCTCCAGCCTCAGCGCCCCTTGACGGGCGCCCACCAGGCGCTCGCTCTGCTCCTGAGCCCCCCGAGCTGCTGCCCGGCCGCTAACCTCGCCGAGCGCCCGGTGCCAAATCCCAGCGTTTGCAACCCTGGTGCCGGGCGACTGATCAGGAGGAGGCCCATGGCTCTGCGTCGCTCCTGCGCTCCCCGGGAAGAGCACTTAGCTTTTAATGAGGCTAATTAAAGAGAAACAAGAACGCATGCAGCAGTGTCATTAATCTGTATAAATTGAAACACCGCCTCCTTCCACCTCCTTCTCCTTCCCTATCTGCTGTTTATTAGATGGGCTTCACGTCTCGCCCAGGACTGTTCTTGCTGCCTTTGCTGGGGCTGCTCAGGGTGTTGGGGTCTGCACCCTGGGGAACGAGGGCTCCGTATCCCGATGGGAAGGTGAGCGCCGGATCCCAGCCTGCYTCTTACAAAGGCTCATTCAAGCATCTCCCGAAAGAAGGAGACGTTCCTAAAATTAACCTGCAAAAACGGATTCAACGGGACGCTGGCAGCGAAGAGGAAGCCAAATTATCATGTGGAATTACCATGAGATAATTGGCCTCATTTACTATTTTAAGACTGAAGAAGGCTCCCTCCTCCAGACAACTGCAACTGGAGAAATATTCAGGCGTAGATAATGTCCCCAAACATATCATTAGGAGCTTTAAATAAACGTGCAATGGCACCTCGTGTGGAGGAAGTCTTCCTTTGTACTGCGCACAGGAACTGGCAGGTCATTTTCAAAGTCAGCTGTAATAAATAGAAGGCTTTCCTTTTGTTTTCCCAGATAACGCGGTTTAAAGCAAAATATTTGGAGATGCAAGTAGGCAATCTGAATTCTTTCACACGCTATTGATTTAAAAAGCATCCTCCTCGGAGATGCCTCCTTGCCTCTGTGTGCAGGGCTCTGGCTGTTGACTCTGCTCGAGGTGCTGCAAAAGTGGCACGGGCTGATCCAGCAGATCATCACGGTTGTAAAAGGCAGGGGGAGATGGGAGCGCGCCCCTTCCTGCTGACTGGCTCATTAATTACCAGGATTAAATGCAGCCGCACAGCAGCACGAACAAAATACAAATAGGAAACACAGGGGCCGAGTTCTGCGCTTGCCGTTTCGCTACCGCAGCGCATCCCRGCATGGGATGCCGACCCAAAGCCTGGACATGGGCACACGAGCCTCTTTTTTATTCCTGTGTCTCTTTCCAGGTGCAAATTAGTGTCATTTTCAGCCCGGGGAAGCCTTGGCCTCTGTTCGTGCAGAGAGAGGCTGGTCGCAGGCCCCTTCACGGAGCTCTTAGGGCTGTTTTTGCTTCGTGTGCTCGGTAAGGATGGAGAAAAGGTGGCGAGGAGCAAGGGAGGAGCGGGACACGCTGGAAGGGGAGGCCAAGCCTCGGCGTGGAACCTCCCGAGGGGAAAGGAGGCCGAAGCGCAGGGATTCTGGAGCGCCAGTTCCTGGTGCTGGAGGGATGTGCCATTTCCAATGCCATGACGTAGCTGCTCTGGGCTCTGCTCGCTCGCACAAGCGGCGGCCGGGACCTCTGTGCTCTCCCGCTGCTGGTGCACGGCCCAGCCGAGCCGGAACGGAGCAGGGAAGCAAATCCTGCTTCCGATCCCACGGGAGCGGCTCCAGAGCCGGTCCCAGACCGCCGCCCCTCCTCTCCCATGCCCATCCCAACTGCAACGTGCTTTGGAAGACAGAGCTGCTGGCTCGGGCTCTGCGGGTGACGTTGGATGTGGAGCAATGGCATCCGACTGGGACGTTTGGCAAGGCAGGACAGCWGATCCAGCACAGATGTGAAGGTGTGAGGAGACACTTGTGTCAGGAGCTGCAATTTCACCCTCTTCCTGAGACAAAAAATAACTATTTTCAAAAATTTCCTGTACCCATCAAGTTGTCCAATTTTAGGCAGTAGAACCTCTATAGCAAGAATAACCTCAGCCCCTTCCGGCAGCCATGAGAGAATCTCCTGAGAGAGAGGAGCCAGTGCCTGGAGGAGGAGCCATGGGTGTGAAGCCCCACCCAGAGGCGTGGCTATAAAAGGCCAATCAGGAATCAGCACTGCCTATGAAAGCTCTGCCCAAGCCACACCACTTGGAGGGTGAGGACCATGGAGGTAGGAYTGATGTGGAGCTCCCAGGCTGTGAGGATGCAGTCCCTGCTGGTGTCTGCTGCACTGGTGGGGAGATGCTCTCCTTGGAAAAAGTGCTAATGTAAAAGGGCATGTTTGTGCTGATGACGTAGAGAAGAGCCCTGGAGACCCAGCAGSACAATTAGTGCCTCTCAGCTTCCACTAGAGGAGAGGTTTTTTGAGGGAGGAAGCCMCTTGACTCTGGAGATTTTGAGGGTACAAAATTGTGATTGTAGAGGCAGAGTTCAGGAGTGCAAGGAAGAGGCTGGAAGCCTYCTTTGCTGGAGGATGCAGGAGGTAGAAGATGGGGGGACCTTCCCCRGCTCTGATGCAGGATTCTCCCCTGCCTGAAGCTGACTGGGGCCTCTTCAGCCTGACCTGCCTGGGTCCTGGCAGCAGGTCTGGTCTGATCTGCTCTAGGTGTTGTCCTCTTTCCTTCTGTCTCTCCTGGTCTTGGCCTGYCCTCCTGGCTTCAGCAAGCTCTCCRGTTCTGGGCCCAGGCAATAGGGTGGTTCTTACCCTTCTTGCCAGTTGGCTTTTGCACTGCAAAGTGCAAACAGGTCTGGGACAAAACTGCTGGTGGGGCTTGTGAAGCTGATGTGTGTGTGTAGACCCATGGTTTGGGTGGCCAAGGCAGCCTCTCCGTGCTCAGCCAGACCTGTGCGAGGAAGGGGTRGATAGTGGTGGAGCCACTCGTGAAGCCCTCACCCAATGCGTGTGCCAAGAGGCTGCGCTGGTGCTCCCAGCGCCAAGCTGGCCCTTCCTGGGTGCCTGAGAGGACGAGCCTTGGTGGAGCGAGGCTCGTGAACGGGGTGATGGTGCGGCCCGTGTAGCCGGGTACCCGGACAGAACTTTCTGTTCTTGCTGCTGCCTGTCCACCCCCACAAAGGCCAAGRCACAGGGCTGTTTTTCTTGGATGTGTTGAGGTGGACTAGAAAATGACACTGACCTCTTAAGCAATACTGGGCTCTGGCCATGTGGCTCAGCCTGTGTTTGATTTATGGGATCTGATTTCCAAGATAGTGAAAACAAAACAAGCCTCTTCAACAGCCTATCTCCCTGGCTGCTGCCTTTGCCGGAGAGGACAAGAAAAGCGTCTCTGTTGTTAAAGGTTAAATAACAGCAAACTGCATCTCTTTTTTCCTAATGGTGCTGGGTTGCATAGATGCATTCTTTAATCAGCATTAAGTTTGTTAAGTGACTTTTATTGCTAGTTAACTGTGTAATGGTCTCAGTGGAACATCTGGTCCATGATTTGAAAAAGAAAATTCCTCAACACTTGCTGAGTGCAATTATTTTGGGATACAAGTGGAGGCTTTAAAGCCATTGAGAAGACAAAAATGCAGATTGTCTGCAGGCTTTCTTAAAATTTTAATGGCTTTAAAGGAGAAGAACTCTTGTTATTTTTTCCTGTTGTTAGGAGGCARTAGAGCAGAAGCCAGGCAGGAGAGCTGCGAATCCGAGAGGAGGTGGTGAAGCACAGATGCTCTTGGGTTTCAGGCTCCCATTGGCTTGGTCAGGACTCCAAATCCTAGGATGGGGGTTTGAACTCCCCTCCAAAGCTGCTGTAACTTTCTGCAGTGGCTCATCTGCCAATCAGTTGCTTAGTGGAACCACTGTGGGCTGGATTGGGTCTTTCTATACAGTGATTTCAAAGCATGTCAATAAGTGGGACAAAGACTGTCAATAAAACAGAGGAAATTAAGGACTCTGTGCTTTCTCTGTGCTTTCTTCCATTGGTGGGAGAGTGACAGATGGATCCCAAACCTCCTGACTTCCAGYGCAGTAACTGTTCTTCCAGACCATGACCCAAAATACTGATGTACGTGGTAGGCTGTGATAGCAAACAAGACACTTTTATCCATAGGAATACACATTCCTGAAGGGAATGCACCGTCTTAGCAGCAGAAAATCAGCTGCCTCATGGAATGTGTTCTTTTTACACTATGGTATTTGTAGGGATGGTTGGAAGCAAGYTAAAGCAGTAATTATCTGTTTCCAATTAGCTAAGGGCACCAGATGTCAGGGCCTGGGGGCAATCCTGTCGCTTCACGGGCAGCCTTTGCAGCACCACATTTGTGTCCCGTTTCTGTTTGTTTCTACTTGTTTTTTTCCATTCCAGACAGTGTTCATCTCTCTGCTGCTCGCCAGGGCCAGTGCAGATGGGGTCATCTTAACCTTGGCTTGGACGTGGACGGCAGGACAGCTGACCAGAGTAAGTTGTTTTGCAATAACTGTTCTGGGGAAGCTCTCCGTGTGAGCACGGGATTCTGTTATAGAAGGAACAATTTTGGAACAGAGTGTTCGGGAAGGGAGCTAGGCCACAACAACTTATTGAGTAGCTTATTCTACAATAAATGCAGCATAAATGAAAAAAAATCGGAACAAATGGAGCTGGAAAGGACCTCAAGAGCACAACAACTCCATTCATAWACATGCCCGGATCTCTGCAAGCAGCATTCAGAATGATTGCCTACAGGCTCCTCTGACTTTCTTGCTATCAARTCAGCTTGAGCTATTTGGGCCTTAACTGGTTGTCACCTTTGCTTCCTGCTTCCTCCCTTTGGAAGTCAGCATCCACGTGGAGGGCTTTTCCCCTTTGCCAAAGGGAGCTGTCAGCAGTGGAGCTTCGGGGGTGCTGGATCCACAGGCGTGGGGTGCTGGAGGCAGAGRTGGAGCAGAAACCCAGAGGATGCCACGTGCCGGYGCCTGCAGCGGGTCCTGCTCTGAGCACAGCCGGAGSCAGGGGTGGCTCTGAGCACCACTGRCRTGAGAAGCTGAAAGGGACATGGTGCTGCCTTGGGCTGGTGGGATTCAAGCACCTTGCCAAGCCTGTGTGCCTTTGCCTGGAAGGAGCCTGTGTATGTCTTGGGTACAAAATCATGCGTTCAGATCAAGCTAAGCTGCACTTATGGCACTGGGGCTTGTCGTGGGATGATCTTTGTGACTTATCCTGCMCTTTCTTATCACTTTAGGAGTCAATTGCTATGGTAGGGTTGGTTTATTYCCCCTGTCCCGAAGGGCCCCCTGTCACCCTTCCCAGCCAGGTGACTCAGGCTGTGGCTGTCTTGTAAGGCTGGAGAGGGAATACGGGGATGTGCTGTCTTCTCTCAACCTGGAGTTTCGGATGTTTAACCCTTTGTTCCTGGCATATTTCCTTGGGAATTAGGACAAAACTAATCACTTTCAGCCATGTCTTATTTCTGCTCCTGCTTCTGCACTGAGTGTCCCAGCAATGTGAAATTTTGGGTGCTTGGATGAAAGCTGAAYGTCACGGTGCATTTAGGGTGCATGGGCAGGGCCTGAGAAGGTCCCTCTTTTCTCTTCCCAGGACCTCCAAGGATTGAAAACATTTTTGGCCTTGTTTCCCCATGTTTTCAAGTCTCTGCAGTCCATGTCGAAGAGCACAGGTTGGCTTTCCTGTCCAAGCATGCTGTGCTCTACAGGGAATGCCCTGGAGAGAGGTGATGCCATTTTCAGGACAAGCTCCTGCAACTGCAATAGCTCTTCCCGAGCAGGCACTTAAATCTTAGTAAATTATATCTCAGGCTAAACTATTAATTAGAGTGCCACAGGGGAGTTTCAGGCTGCCTAGGTGCATCATCACAGGAGATAGGCTGCAAATTACGGTAATTTGGAAAGAACATGGATTTGAATCTTACGGCCTGTGGTGAAAGTCAATGCACAATGAATTATTCCACTTAATTCAGGCTYGTGCATGGGTTCAGCTGGAGCCTGGGTAAGTCTACAGCACATTATTTCTCTGCTGAGCTATCAGGCATATCACAGGAGATCTTGTGAGGGACTTTTTGTCCTTACTCTTGGGTTCACGTTTCTTCCTTCCTTGTTCATTTGGAGGTAAATGGCTTGGAAAAGGACTTGTTCATTTGCTCTGTGCAATAACCACAGAGGAGGGAGCGTTTCTTYGTGCCCTTGGTGGTCTTCTGTCATGACTGCAAGCAAAAGGCTCTGGAGTCTTTGTCCTTTATCCTTTGTCCTGGAGTCCTTGTCATTTATGTTCTGGCTAGTGGAACTGCATGCTGATGTACAGAGTTGTCTAATCTTTTTATGAAAAACGGTCAGGGAAATAGCCTAACTGCACTGAGAAGCCTCCAGCTGTTTCTGTAAGCTGTATAAATTGCCTGTTTCTATCGACTACCTGGAGTTTTCCTGGTGGGAGTCCCTGCAGTCTCCATGTTTCTTTTGGCTTTTGGGAATCATAAATAATGCCTGGGATGACCTTGCATGCCAGAGCAAAAGTAGCTCATGAGAACTGTCTGCTCGATCACTTGGTGAAGGGCAGCTTTTTTGGCAGTTCCCCAGGAGGACAAAGCTTCAGCTCCCACATGTCCCCCGTGGGTGCCACACGAGATGCCCTGTGTGACAGGCTGGGTCCGGACACCAGGGATGGCAGCCTGAGCAGAGGTACAAGCCTGTGCGCGGTGCTCATGTTTGCTTGCTCCTGCTCCAGATTGCTTCCCCCAGGCTGTCTGGTACCCTGAAGTGATCAGTAAAGGTAGGACAGTGACAAACAGAGCCTGTGTGCCGGGATGGGGAGATGCCAGTCTGCGTGGGCTGTGCTAGCACCAGTCAGGAGGTTCCTGTTGACATGACTTTATTCTTCTCAGGGTGGGAACTGCAGTTGTAGGAGGTCTATTTTGTTTTGTAGAGCAGCTGGGGCTTTGCTGAACCGCATTTCTAAATATACAGGAAGGCTTCTTTTCGGATAGGCCCAGAGTTAATGTGTACCTGCCTCATGCTAACGGTAGCTCCTACCTTACCCTGCAGATAAGTTGTCCACATGGTGGAAGAGCCCCAGCCCCAGCCTGGTGTCACCTCTCGGTGTTGCCTCGTGTCTGGGCATGAGGGTTTGACCCGTTGGCAGCTCTGTGCTGGGGAGCGCCCCATTTCACTCAAGCGATGCTGCAGCTTGCAGTAAAGCATTTTAAAGGGACGGCCTTTGCCGCAGGGCTAATGTGGCTTGTTTCAGCTAAGTCATGGAGGAAAACGGCTCATGTGAAAAGATGTCTTGAATAGCTGGAAGTAAAACCCTTTTGTAGAAGCCCTGGGAGCACACAAGGGGTATGCTTGCCTCCTCCCCACTTCGCCCCCAGCGCTTCGGATTGTTCCTTTCCAGAACTTCAGCGTTTTCAAATCATGTTTGCCAGGAACTTCTCAGTGCATAAAGCACAAACATTCGGTCCATGCCTCCAAGTTAAGATGAAAATAGCAAGTTTTGGCCTTGCTGCGGGTGCCCTTGTTGGCTCAGACTCTCACACTCTGAGAGCTGTTAAAAACATCTGTGAACCAAAAGACTGAAGGAGCAGCAAGAGAAAAAACTCCAGTTTAGTTGTGCTCAAAGTCTTTTTAATCACTCACCTTTCTTCTGTGGCTTCACTTCACACTGAGAGATCTCATAAGCACGTTGCTCATACAGCAGCGGTTAACTTTAGTTGGAGACACAAGCAGAAAAGTTGCAAAATGCATCCCAATTACTGCAGAATTACAAGGGAAAAATTTGAAAATCAGATAACAACTGAGGCTTCCTTTGTCTGGACTGAACTTGCCCCACAATATTCTGGATGCTATTCTGCAAGCTGGCAAAGGCTCCAAGGGACATTACGGATGCAAAAATAGCGCTAGGTTTGGCCATATCCAAGATCTCAGGCACAGACCAGTGTTCATGACAGTTGAGAGGAAGGGCTGAGGCCAGTGAACCAATTCACTTTTGCTCATCACAGGACCTCACACCAGCAGGTTATCCTTTGGTAGGAACGACAGAAAAGCTACAGGTTTTCAAACCAAAGCACACCGGAGCAGTTTTAAAAATAACTTTATATGCATATCCAGGATGAGTGCAGCCCTGAGGCCGATGAGTCGGCATGGCAGGCCAGGATGAGCTTCTGGAAAACCAAGGTCTGTTCCCGAGGCTGCCGGTGCCCCCGGTCCCTGCCCCGTGGGAGCAGGGAGGGCTATTCCGGGAGCAGGGAAGGCAGCTGGCATCTCTTGGGCTGTCTGCTAGAGGGGAGGCTGGTTTTTGTGGAGTTGACCAAGGGGGGAAGGCAGAGTGTTCTCGTCTGACCTGCTGCTTGCTGCTGCTCCTTCCGACTAGGTGTTTCCACTGGTTCCCTGTCCAGCCTGGGGAGGGCTGGTTGTAAAGCCCTCGYGTCCGCCTCCGGCGTGCAAACAGCTTCCTTGTTCAATACGTGGGAGCTCGTGGGTGCGTCTTGCGGTACAGTCACCTTGTGCATCTCCTATGGGACAGAGAGTGGGGTGAGCACACAGGGCACCCCCTCGGAGGGATTGGTATCGCGCGGCTTTCTGCACCATCCATCACTCCAGCACATGAATGCACGTGGGTGTGTATGGATTGTGCCCGAGGGTGCCGTGACGGAGTGGATTTCTAATTATAGCTAATTGCAGGCTTGATAGTCTCTGGATTTGGTCTGATACAAGTCAAATGATTTCCTGTTATTCAGCACTTCACAGACACATACCCAGAGGCATCAGGAGGCACAAATTTTCTGAAGGCATCGAGCCTGGCAAGCATACGCTCTTTCCTTCCTACCGGTACCTCAGTAGAGCAAAATATTCCACCACGGGTCACTCTGTGGTGTTGGGCAATGTTAGCACAGTGTTTTATTAAATAGAGTAGTGATACCTAAGCCCATTGAAAGGGGCTGGTTTAGTGGAGTGGTGAGAGCTCCTGGGAGGACTGGGATGACTTGGCCACGCTGAGTGTTGGGCTTTTGTGGGCACTTTGGAGCAAAGAAGCTCCCTCAGTTAAGTAGGTTCCTCTGCACTGCCTCATAGCTGGTAACACTGACAGAGTCACTTAAAGTGCTGGCATGGAGGTAATTTCTGACAAATCCGAGCCAAAAATCTAACTGTGCTCCCTATAGTGGTACTTTATGCATTAGTTAGTTAAATATTTACACCATACTTTTAAAAGCAAACATTSTGTATGTTCTAAATATTATCCTAAGTAATTAAATTCATACATTAAAATATAATGGGGACATTAAAAGTGCATTTCTTGTAGTTAATAGAGTTTTAACATTGTGTTGTCAAAGAGGCCAAGTGATAGAATGGGAACCCATTAGCACAGGTATTTCTTACAGAATAAGACAGGCAGATTTTACACATAGAAATGATCAAAGTTAAAGAAGGGTTTAGGAAGAAAAGCAGCAGCTTCCTGAAAAGAATAAGTCAAAGAATAAGGCAAATTTGACTCCATATGTGATTTTTTTTTTTAAGCTTTGGTGTTCACCCAGGCCAGAATCCAGAATGATGGTTTCACGGTGTTTAAAATGTTTCAAGTAAGCAAGGTTTTTCTCTAGGAAAACCCCCCCCCTCTTGTCCATGYGTCCTCTGCAAGTTGAACCTATAATGCTGAAGATCTGAAAGTGCTGAGCAATTTATTCTTATCAAAAGTTCACAATAAGCAAAAAATAATGTAAAAAAAGACTTAAAAATTATTTCAATGTTAGCATTGTAAGTCATACTGTAAGTAAGTGTATTATTTTACTCTGGATCTGCTCAATGCTTTGTAAATGGGTGCTGCTATTATAACAAATGCTGGTCAAATTTCTTTTCAGATCTTTGCAGGAAGTTAAATGAAGAAAACAGCTTGCTTTAGGAGAAGCCCAAAGTAAAACTGAATGAAAAGAGCAGGTTCTTCAGACACTACTGAGCAACAGAGTTTGAAAGTCTTCAAAGCAAGAAGGATTTCAGTGGGGAAGGAGAGATTACGAGCCCGGGACAACACTCACTGTGATCGCCAGCGTCTTGAACGGTGAGCACATGGTCCCAAACGGGTGGCATTTGCTAGCACTGATGGCTCTAAACACTTGCTCACGGACTTTTCTTCTTGCTCGTCTTTCTGTCAGCTTGTTTTCCATATGTCTGAAAAAGTTCTGGCAAAAACCCCCAGCATTTGTAGGAGAAGGGGTCTCTGAGGCATAAAGATATAYCCAAGAGTATATAAGCACAGATACCTTTGGAGGTTACTTCTATCATCTTTCTTACATTAAGTCTAGTCCGGCTCTGCCGCCTTGCAGAACAACAGCCCTGGCTTGTCATTCCTTCTAGGAATCATCTATTAAGTCTTTTTCAAAATGCTGCTCAGCCATGTATTTGCTCTTGTTTTTGTGATAGATTGGATCGCTATTGTAGAATTCACAGAATGTTCCCCATGTTTGATTACTGTTTTTTGGCTGAAACAACTTCCACTGCTTTAGCACTTCATACATCTTTTAATGAATCTGAGCTCGTGACAAACTCTATCAGTTATTTCTCTCTGAGAGGCTTTTGCCCTTGGCTGGGAGCAGGGAGAGGAGGTTGGGCAGGGGAAGGTGATCTTACCGACTCACCTCGTGGTTTCTCAGGTTGGAGGTGCTGTCTCCCAGCTGGGAAGGGGACAGATGGCTTTGCATGGTTCTCTCCGAATAAGCCTGGCTGGGCGATGCTGACTCAGTGCGAGGATCGGCTCTGGGTAACTGGGTTTCTGCAGAGAAAGAACACGGTCACGAGAGACGGAGCTCAGCGTCTCTCAGGAGGAAGGGATGTCCTGTCCTTCCAAAGAGGCCCCAGGAGAAAAAGGGGAAATTACATATAGCTAGTGTTAAATAGCATAAGATTCAAGTGGGAAAAAAAATCACACCTCTTTATTACAGAGATTTATCTCAGATTGTCAGGGCCTGACAATCATCAGCAGATGCTCATCCTCCCTGCTGCCTTATTGACTTCTGGGACATCCTCATAACTGCCAGTGGTGGAAAATGATTCCCTAACATCTGGCGTGTGCTAATCCTGATTCAATGCACTAATCAATCCACCTAGGAGGGTATGTGCTGGGTGTGCGGTCAAGGGCAGCCTACCAAAATCAAAACGAGCAGCATTTGTTCTTACATTGAATCTGAATTGCTGCTGAATAATTGTTTCTTTTCCCCTGGACCTGCTGCAGTTTGAACAGGTAAAGGAGGGAAGGTGTTGGCCACATGTATGTCCCCCATCTGCTCACAGGGCTAGGAAGTTGCTGGCCCAGCTGCCCCCAGCCTGGTCTGGCCGTTGTATTTCAGAAGCTGCTGAGATGCTTTCTAGGCCCAAGTTCATGAGTTTCAGCTCATGAAAAGTTCATTTGACAGTTAAGGCCCAATAGAAATCTGCTGCTACATTAAAGCTACTTCTGTTTTATTTTTTTTTGGTTCAGAAAGTCTCTGGGTTTCTTTGAAGCTGGCTGCAGATACTGATAAGCACATCTGCTTGGAACCTTTTCAGATATGTGTCTTTTAATGGAGGAGGGACCATTGTTTGCAGATCCATAGAGATAGGGAAGTCACAGGCAGGTGGGTTTCTGAGTTGCAGCTCTCTGGTCACTTCAGGGTTAGGCAAAGGGAGAGATAAAACTGTTTAAAGAAGATGATCAAGAATTGCCCAGCACTGCTTCAAAGGTATCTTTTTCATTCCAGGTCAGATTTACAAATATGATTTTAGTTCTTTTTTTTTTTCACTTATTTACTCCCCAGAAAAGCCTCTCAGCAAGGGCAGGTGTAGCCAGGTGACTTCAGCTGAGGCATTTGGTCAAAGGACAGAATTAGTACTGGAATTTGTGCAGAAATATTCGTAGCCTCTGATCTTCCAGGCAGGGTTTTGAAGGTGACATTTTTCTGAGGGAGACAAATTATGCAAAGGAGTCTGTTTGAAGAAGGGAATTAAATATTTTTCCCATTTCTTTGCTGGTTTAGGACTGCTGCTGGGTCTTAAACAATACACAAGGGCAGGGAAAAGGCATTCTCCAGCCTTGCTGAGATCCCGTGCTGTCTAGACTTCATAATGCAGCGATACAGACCGCCCTGCTTTGAACTCTTGCCATGACCTCTCAACACTTCCTATAAATGGAAGCTGAGCAGCCTTCACTCTGCCAAAGCCTCGGTCAAACTAATGAGACCCTAGTTCCTGTCAAATTTGGCAGTTTTTCCCACTCAACCAGTGAACGAACTTGCAGCAGGTGGTAGCAGAAGTCATTTCCAAAACCACATCCTTCTTAAAACAAAAAGCCACACTTGACTTCCCGTGATGGGATGACAGCATCTCCCTCCAGGTTAATGGAGACGCCAGGGGACAGGCTTGGCAGGGAGATGCTCCTGCAGAGGGTACCTAGAAGCCATCACCGTGCAGAGGTGATCTTTGGAGAGCACCATGGCTTCTAAAAGCTTTTACTATCCAGGACTCTTCTGCCTGCTAGGGATCTTAGCTCTACCCACCCTAGGAAGGGTGGAGTTGGTGCACAGGCTGAGCAGAAAGACAGTGGATTAGAGCCCTGCATCCAGGATGAGCCGTCACTGCCTGCATTTAGATGCTGGCAAACTCTGGCACTCCTCTGCTAACGTTACACTGAGTCTGTGCGAGTGCTGAGAAAACCTGCAAAGTCCAGCTCCAATTTCCTGCTCTAACCCTCACAACAGAGTCTAATAGCCAGGGCCAGGAGCCAAACACACTCAAGTCAGTGGAAAGGTTCTCCTCGACTTTAATGGTCTTTGCATAAGTGCCTAATTCCTTCCTGTTCTCAAGCTCTCTTGGACTTGGTTCTGGAAACAACTGCAGACATGAGGTGCTGCAGCTAACTGCAAACCCTTCAAAGCAGTGCAATGGCAGATTTGTCTGTCCTTCCAGACAGTTGGAATGGGTTTTGCCTGACAAAAAGCCTGATGTATGTTCTTCCAACCAGTGCTGTGGCTACAGTGTGAATGAGAGTTTTAACAAACACGCTCATGCAGACGGGGTTTGTGGTCAGCCAAGCTTGGTTTGGGAGCCAAGCTGTTCCCAGCAGGATAGGAAGGCAGGGAACTGGTGTCCAGACTAGACAAAGCTGAACCTACGAAGCTTTGACAGGCCATCATCCCTCAGATTTACAGTTTTGCAGCTTGGTTTTCTAGGGACCAGTTCAATTCCTTGCCTACAAAGACCACATCGCTGGTAGTGATCAGATGTTGGCCAATTTTATCATCTCTTTATGATATGTGAAACACTTTGGTTCAGTGTGCAGCACTGCCAGCTGTTGTCCCTGCTTGGGCAGGGCTGGTATCTAAAACTGCAGGGAGATGGGAAAGGAGCTCCCCGTCCAGCAGTGCTCTTGCAGCAAAAAGCCACTCCAGCCACTTCTGTGGTTCATTCCACAAGATTGTGTTTGGCAAAACGCTTAGAGGTGCTTAACTTTAAGGACATACTTAAGTTTCATTGCCTTCCATGGGGATTAAACATATTTGGAAGTGTTTGGCTGGGGAGGGATCTCGGAGCATCGGGCTGGCTGTGCGTGGCCATTGAGGGGTACGTGGGATTTTGTTCCTGAACTCTGGCACTGTTGACTAACTTTTTTTTTAAGCATAAGATCTACCTTCTGTGGTCTAACAATACATGGGCCAATGTTGGCAAATAGATGATTTAGTCTTTAGAAAACCCACAGATTGCTATCTGACTCTGTTAGAGGAACAGGGACTTTCACAAGGGAACTCTTTCAATGTTTGAGAAAAGAAACTATTTTCCATTGTGGACAGTTCCTCAGCTAACTGTCTGGGAAAAGGTTGATTACGATTGCTCTTTTTTTTTTTTTTTTTTTTTCAGTCCCTAGAAACTTTGTGGATAGAACTAGGGGGTTAGAGGTTTTATTTGTTGTTGTTTGTTCTTTTTTTTCCTGCTGTTCAGACCGATTTTTTGTTATATTTCTTTTCTCCACATCCTCAAAGGGTGTCAGCACTGCACACCTGCACATCCCACATTCATTGTTACTTTGCTTATGAATCTGACCTTGTTTACAGTGTAGCTTTAATGGCTTGGATTCAAATTCAGATTCCTGGAGCCGTGTTCCACAAAGCGAACGGAGACCTCACTTTTGCAGCTGTGCATTCCTGACATGAAAAGGACAGCTCTGGCCCAGGCTGTTCCTTAGCAATAAGTCAGACCTGTGCAATCTATGGAAAAGTTTGGCAGCTGTAAAAAGCTGTCTGACTGTTAAAACAATCAGTGGCTCCATCTGAGTCTCCTCCTGATGCCCTGATTTGGGGGGGCAC
The DNA here is from genome assembly GCA_003342815.1 of Eudromia elegans. NCBI lineage: Eukaryota > Metazoa > Chordata > Aves > Tinamiformes > Tinamidae > Eudromia > Eudromia elegans. The sequence continues at coordinate 3,916,096 of PTEX01000049.1, forward strand.
TTCCCCTAAGATGTCAAAGCTTTCAAGCTGTTGCCCACCAGTCCACTAGAAATGTGGCTATTTGAAGGCATCTAGTTCAGAGCCTTAGGAATTACAAAATGCTGGCCTGGCTCCTTCAGAGTGTTTATTTGCTTTTTAAACTCACTGACTGCAGCCTGGTCTGATCAAGCTATTGCAGAGGAAAGCAGGCAGCAGATGAGACACGGCTGAAGTAATGAGTTCATTTCTTTGCAATCTAACCAGGTACAATTTTTTCCCCTAGAACTTAATTAAAGCACATACATCTTTCCTCACACTTTTAATGATGCTCGATGGCAAGTGATGGTCACTCTGTAATTAGGCCAGCATGGGTTTATTTTCACGGCTAAAAAGGACATATCCAAGGGCAATGTTATTCCCTGGCATTAGATTACTTTGGGATGCATTAATTCCACCAAGCAGTTACAAATGCAGGTAGTGTAATCTGGGCCAGCACTCTCATGGGCTACACTGTGCTGGCCAGTGGAAGAGAGACTCCTCCAAAAGCAGTGGGAACTGCACATATTAGTCAAGTCTTGCTGGTAAATCCTCACCATGCTGGTACTTGTCCTGCTCCAATTTGCTGGCTTTGTCACTGGCCCCATGGACTTGCTTTCCCCCTGGGATTCGGAGCTCTTCTGGCCTGAGAAGCAGCCCATCAGGCACTGCTTGTTGTCTGGTCACACTCCTTTCCTTCAGGGCTTCCTTCTGATCTCCCCAAGGCTCCCTTGTGAAAAAAGAAAAAAGTATTGAATGAGTTACGTTAAGTATACCAAGCCACAAAACTGGTTATATTTAGTCAGAGAAAGCTAAACAGGAACCTCCTTGTGTGTCAGAATAGTCTGCTCTATAAAGGAAGCCACTGGCTCCTTTGTGGGAAGGATGTAAAAATTGTAGATGGAAACAAACCATGATCCTATGGCCGCCTTCTGTTATTCCAAACTATGATCAGCAGAAAACTCATGGTATTTTCTTCCATTTTCTCTCCTCAAGCTGATCAGCAATATGACATCAAAGTGAAATACAGAATATTGAAGAGCCTCAAATTGCAGTGCATATGTTGAAAATGACTGTATTTTGTGGAGTCGCTGGGACAATTGCAGTATGAGCAACGGCTGCAGAGTAGGTGCAAACGGCTACAGAAGAGCGGGGTATCTCAGGAGGCTCAGCGGGAAATGTCTGATCATTTGTGCCTTGGTCCTGTCCCTTTTCTCTAATCAGGGCACTGAACAGATTCAGTCCAAGTTTCCCTGAAGCAGCACCCAGAAGGGGCAGGCTGCAGCTCTCTGCTCAGGGGTGGTGCTGGCACAGGGTGTGTGAGCCCAGGGTGACTCTGCTGGTGGGTGGTTTGGGCCTCGGCCAAGCCATGAGGTTGGGAGGATGTGTGTGGCTTCACTCGAGTTCTCTGTGGCTTGACCATCTGCAAGGAGACCGAATAGGCAGCATCTTTCCCATCCATGCCCTCCAMTTTAATGCACATGTGGAAAAAAGCAGCGGTAGCTGCTGTCTATGTGATAAATGGCACCTCTCTAGGGCTTTTCTTCTGAGGCTCAAAGGCCTTGGCAGCACTMTGAGAACACCACTCAGTTGTGGTGCCTCTCTGAGATGCAGCAGGAAGGAGGGGAAGAGCAGAAGAGGTGACAGCAAGACCAGCAAGTTCAACTGAAGAGCAAATTGCTCAGTTTGGCTGACTATTTTGGGGATGAGTTAATCAGATATAATATGTGAGCCCTGCAAGGCATGGTGATGAGCAGGAGCATACGGAGGAGGAAGGTGATATCACTAAAAGAGCATTGGTGATAGCGTAACRGTTTCTCACAGTGTGATTTATTAGACTGTGAAAGTATCTTTCAAGGTAAGCGGCAGATGCCTTATCATATGGGATGTTTAATGTAAGATGAAAGTCGTTTTATGGTAGGAAATTGTTCTTTATCTGCAAGGGAGGCTCTGGAAAAACTGGACCAAGTAGGCATCTCTGTATCTTTTACTACTGTGGCACTCGTAATGCTCTCAATCAGAAAGAGAGTTTTTAAATATATTTTTTTAATGATGTGCCTAATTGACATATCACTGCCCGCCATGTGTATGTACATTTGCTCTGCCTTGAAATGTGAGCTAGACAGAAATGTTCTCTGAACATAGCTGAGGAGGGAGAGAGCTGAAGAGGGGGAAAGGGGAGCAAAGTCACGGCATTCTTGAAAACAGCAGATTGTAAAACACCAAAAAATATTTAAAAAAAATGGAAAATAAATTCTGTGGTCTTTTAAGCTAGTTTATATTCCTGGAAGTTGATGAGGCCCTGGATTTTTTTTTTTATATCCTTCCATTTCTTAGGATAGTTTCTCTGGTGTGGGCATGTGTGGGTAGAGAACTGGGGAATATGCTGATGGGAAAAAGAAAGCTAAAAAATGGTCATGAGAGACAGAAACTGGCTGAATAAAMAACATTCTTTTTTTAAAGAACTGAGAACTGCTGAAGATTTGGGGATGCAGTGGATGGAGCACCAGGCATGATGAAGGATGTCGACTGCATGCAATAGAGGGTASTTTGTGCTTCAGTCATTCAACACCTTGTCTCCGTGAGTACGTAAAACTATGTCTGCCTTTAAAATATAATGTGTTCTGATTTATGCCATTTGGGAAGTGCCTAGTTCTGCAGTGAGAACAGAYGCAGTCAAGGAATCTTAGACCAGCTACTAGAAAGGTGATGGTATGGTGGCCTTACAGGCTTTGTATTAGTGCYGCCAATAAATTAATGGCTTGTTGCTGTCCAGTTTTGGTGTCATCTTGTTTTGGCATTCTTACTTGGAAAATAGTCATCTTCATGGCAATATTTCTCTCTCCTTTGTGTTACTTGGGATTTTGTAGTGCTAAATCTGAATGGTTTCCATGGGTTGCTGTTGCTTTGCTGATAGTCCATCAAATCCAGAGTTAGTTCAGCAGATTCCCAATGGGAGTATAGGGAACATGGAGAGTGTGAGAGCCAAGGTCTGCTCTCATTTACGTGCGTGTGTGATAGCCAGAGCATCCTTGGGCTATTCTGCTAATTTCCTGAAGGTTGTCCTGGAGTTTTATTGCTTGTGCTAAAAGAAGTGTCTGGCTTGTGGTTTTAACATGTGAGAGGCAACTTAGAAGGAAAAAAAAAAAAAMCAGTTGCTGCACCAGTGTCTGTAAAAGCAATAACTGCTTCCTTCTGCCAGCAGCCCTGCCAGGATGCGTGCCGGTTTCCTGGGGAAAACGTTTCTACGTTTGCAGRGACCTTTGCTCAGACACCAGATGGTTCTGCCCAGATCGGAGGTGACGGTTGTAAGAGGCGTGAGAGCCGGAGCTGCCAGCTGAAAAAGTGCTGATTAATTTTTAACTCAAAGCTCTTCTGCACACCGAGGTTCTAGAGAGGCCAAGATCACAGTTTCCTTTTTTTGCTACCAAACCACTGACATTCCTAGTAGGAGTATCTAGCRAGTATATTCTTTGCATATTGCTCCTTTCAAAAAGAATAAGGCCTTTTTTGGAACATTACCAATTCACCCTCTTCCCTCTTTTTTCTCAGCTGCAAGATTCCTTGTAAAACATTAATATCTGTATTTTTTTTCTCCTAGCATGTTAGTTAATATTAGATTTATAACCTCAAAAAGTAATGGATATTTATCAAAAACACTGAAGGAAATGAATGTCTTTTAAAAGGAACTCTAGTGACACTAATGCTCACTAACAGCTGATCTCTTTCACCTTCCTGCTGCTTCAGGAAACAAATTCTGCTCRCATCTAACCTTTCCACAGGGTTGATTTTGCGCTGGTCTGGCTCAGTATTTTTTACTTAATTGTACTTTGTAAAGATGCTGCCTTTTTCTGGGAGAATACAGCAGCATTTGTGCAAAGAGACATAGAGAGCATAGCATAATCATTCCAACCTCATCTAGCAACTGGAGACCTTGGGTGTTTTCGTGGACTAGGATGTCTCTGGCGCTCTTAAAACATTGTTTACAGTTCTGGCTATTGAAAAAAAAATCCCAGGCCTTTTTCAAAATATTGGATAGTCCTCTCAGAGTTCCCATCTGCTTCACATAAGTGGTGTTTATTGTCTTGGTCTCAGCTCGCTAGCTATTGTCATCRGTGACCTTAATTAGAAGCATTTTAGAAATCATGTCTGGTTTGCTCACACATACACAATTAAAAAGTAGTTATTTACTTGTACTTTTAACTCGTATGTTCCTCCTGGGGCCTGCTGTGCATGCACAAGCGTGCTTTAAMGTGTCAACTCTTGGAGAAGAGTTCATCAGAGACAAAATTCTTGTTGCCTGTTGTAGACTTTAAGGACAAAAATAACCGCATGGGTCTTGGGAATCTGAACAAGGTGAGAGGCACAGAGATGGCACGAGAGGTCCTGGGGATCCTGCGTGCCAACCAAAGCATGATCTGTTGGAATGCTCCGCTTCAGCTTTTCCCACAGCCCAGTCCATTGCTCATTGCTGCCTTGGCTGGCTTGACACTGGCCCTCACGCTCTGTGTCTCTACTAGGGCTCTGATTCTGCTCTCAGAGCTCCAGAGAGGCCAGCAGCTTGCCAAGAGCCATTCCAGCCTGCAGCAAGGCTGGAAAAAATACTGCTGACACCGTTTCTAGGCCACTGACTTCACTAAAACCCAGGGGACAGGGTGTCCTGGGGTCAGGGTGGTGGATTACGTGCCAGGCACTGTAGTAACGGCATGAGTTTTGAGSCAGCATGAAAGGAGCCAAGTGAGCTTGCTCCCAAAGAGGCAGTGTTGCTCACTCTCTTTTTTCTTTTTTTTTTTATTATAAATGATGCCATTTGTGAGGCTGCCTCCTGGAAACACCAGCCTCTGGAGTTGCAAGATTGGATATGCATGTATATATTTATATTTATATATATATATAGGTATATATACAAAAAGAAATTTATTTTCCCATTTTCCTATCCCTCATGAAAATGTCAGCTGAAAGCTTCAAGCCCGTAGGAACAGCTAGGCTTTTTTTTAACGATTATTTAAAAAATCTATGCTCTTTTAGATGATCTTACAGGTTTGGGGTTTTTTAGGGACATTGGCTCATGAATTTTTAATTCATGAGCCTGGCAGAACCATTTGAATTAGAGACACAACAACTGATTTTAATGAGTGTAAGATTAATGCGGATGAGCATGGCTGAAACTGTGATCCAGCTGYGGAAAGAGGATTTTCTCACTTCACCTACCAGCTCTCTCCTTGGTGGGCTATTACATTACAAGCATTACCATAGCAGGGCATATTCTCATTACTGGTTATTACCTGGTGGAGAGATGCTCATTAAATAGCTTGTTTTATACAGGTGATTTTGCATGTTAACCCTTGGTGGCCCTCTTGGCCCTCAGAAGTCCTGTAGGGCTGTTCTATTGTGGTTGCACAGCCACTAGCACCTGGGCTATCTTATTAAACCACAGAATAACGCACACTAGCAGGGACCTCAGGAGATCTCCAGACCTTCCTTTGCTCAGAGAAGGGGTGGCACTAAATTGAATCGAGGTTGGTGGCCACAGGCAGAAGGAAGATTGTACACCGTGTTTGTCCCAGAGGTAACTTCAAGTGGCATGTGAAAGGCTGGGTACTTACCCAGCATGGGTGAATGCTGAAGGGTTCTTCAAGTCCCATCTCTTTTCCTGACCAAAATTTCGCGCAAATTTCCCATCTGTGGTCCAMAATCTGGCATTTTTGTCTGAGGAGCCACCGAAGATGAATGAATTTGACCCAAACATGAAGTGCTTAATGCTCACCACCGTTTGGCTGTAAAGWAAAGAGGAGAAGGATGCTCAGCATYRCCAGGTCCTTGCCTYTTACTGCCTGTGACAAGTGAATGGAGAGGATGCCCAGGGACAGCAGGGCAATACTGGGTTGTTCAGAAACCTGGCTGTTGCCTGTCTGCATTTCCTTCCCCTACCAGCGTTTGTGCTCAGTCTTTTCACTCATCGTGACCTGTCCCTTGGTGAAATGCTGCTGTTGGACGTGTCTCAAAGCGTGTAGGACACTGGACCCTGACTAGCAGTTATGGCTACGGTAGGACTGATGCCACAGATCACACTATCTGTATTGGCCAGAGCTCTCCAACCGCTCCAAGTAGCGTGTAAGGCTTAATACACCTGAAATTAGATATTTATATTGAATGATCTTATCCGAGTCTGCAGCAAGGAAAGATGAGGGAGGTTGAGCAGGATTAATTTCATTCAATTCTGTGGGCAACAGGCAGCTTTATCTCTCTTTTTTAATGTATGTTTTAATGAGGTAGCATTTTTCAGCACTGCCGTTTTCACCTGCTTAAGCTGTGGAGCAAACGGAGTTAGTGCATTTAYGAGGGCCTTACCGGGCCTTGCCTGGGCAATGGCTGGTGGGACGGGAGCCTCTGCCCCAAGGAACCCAATGCTCTTCCTATGGCTTCTGCCACGGTGTGGCCTCGCTCTGCCCCGTGTTTTCTYCCTGTGGGCTGAGGGATGCTGTTGGCTTGGCAGGATGGCCCAGGCCTCGGTGGCCGTTCCCCAGGGAACCTTCTAGAACCCTCCAAACCTGTTCCCCATTCTTGTTGATGGAACATGGCGGTCCTCGCAAAATGGCGGGCACTTCAGGGCGCTCCCTCAGCGAGAAAGAGCCTTCCCCTGTCCGGAATGGTGCAAGTGTCCGGGGCAGAACCAAGAGCACCTATGGCCTTCTTGGTATTTCGGATGCTGGGCTGGATGCGAGGCGTTGGGCTGTGCTGGAGGCACCCGGGGGGRCATCCACCAGCATGAGGACAGCTTGGGAACGTTTGGGAAGTTGGCTGCCAAACYAGGGCCGAAGCAACGAGAGAGGCTCGAGGGTGGCTGCGAGCACGGGGGACACGTCCAGGCACCTGCGTGTCCCACCAGGACAGAGCCTGCTTGGAGGCAGGAGGTGGTGGGACCACCCTGCCCTGTGAAGGCTTATCCCAAAGCTCGGTGGGGTCTCTTGGCTTTTAAAAAAAGTGTATTTTACAGCAAATTTCCCCAYGTTGTTAATATCGCTTTCACCCAGTCGGAATTATTAGCATTAGCTCGGCTGCCAGGGGCGATGATGCCAATGATTTACCTCATCGACGGCCTTCGCTGCAGCGATGAAGGGCAAACCAGCTTCACCTTCTGATTAGCTGCCCGCACTGTCATCCTGCTCGTACTGAGGCAAAAATCTACCAAAAAGGGGCCATGGCAACATCAGGAGACTGCAGACAACCCCCTCCGGGTACAGTTTTCTTAGAATGTATCGAAAATAAAACAAAACAGCCCTAACCTCTTCCTCATCACCCAAATTTCCCCTATGAATTTTTTCTCCTGACCAGCCCAAGCAGCTGGATGGGGTTTGCTGCAGGAGCCGGCGCCGCTTGGACCAGCCCGCCGCGCTCAGCTGCCCCGGACGTGCCGTGTCCAGCATTGCACCGTGCTTTGCACCCTTGGCCGTGCGTTGCACTAACTCTGTGCTATCTCTGCTCCTATTTTTAGTGCCGGAGTTTAGGGCCGGCTCTTCCCCGCACAGCGAGCAGCCGCCGGGGCTCCGGCGCAGCGCGGCGCGCTCGTTGCAAGGCATTAAGTGAAGCTCGGCACCTGTCCGAGGGCTCCGGCGCGCCCCGGCGAGGAATGTGCCCGCTCCAAATTGCAGGGTTGCTGCTTCCTCGGAAGGGGAGGGCTGCCTTCATCCGGGGSCAAATTCCTGCTCGGGAGTCGAGGGCTGCTCCCAGTTGCTGCCTCCCAAGGGGAGCTTGGCTTTGGTGATGGGGAGGCACAAATGTGCACGCTCGGCTGCGTCTGCTTGCAGGAGAAAAGCCTGCCAGGGAGACGGGCGTCTCCGTTCCCGGTTGCAAAATCAGTGGTTGCRTCGTCCTGGTGTGGCAGGAGCCCCAGCTTTGCCTGCTGATGCAGTCAGCAGAGAGAGCCCACGGGCCCATCACAGGCTGCATTTTACGTAGGCGYTTGCTATGTACAGTTATGGCCCTATGGACTTCCCATTTGCATCTATAAACTCTCTGACCTTTTCTTGTTTCTTTCTTTTTTTTGGTGCTTGGCTAAAATTATCCACTCCCACTGAGTGTGGCTGTGCCTCGAATACCACATTTTTCCCACTTAAGCTCAGCAATTTCCTTTTTTTTTTTTCCTGGGCTCAACTTAATGTTTGGGCTTTGGTTTTTACTTTTGTTGAGCTTTTATTTCCCCTCACAGGGATACTGGAGAGGACCATCTGATCACTGGGATGGATTTCTCAAGATGAAGGGTTTGTATCCTCATTTTAAAGCTAGCCTTGTAAAATGTCTAAAAGCTTTTTTATTTAACTGACATTGCAGTGTCCGTAAATGGCTTAAACTTTATTGAGCTATTCTCAGTGGCAATATCTGCAGCTCAGTGACTGTGATACTGCACATTYGAAATGAGAAGGACTAAATATGTGAAGTGAAATGCAGATGTGTAAATGTCATGCCTAGCCTTTAATTTTTCCAACTATCTCCAGACTTCCAGGCCTATGTACCTGAACCTTTCTTAAAAGGTAATGCAGCCCATGCATAATATCAGTGGAAATGAAAGAAAAGAGCAAGAAATGTTGACTATCGAGAACACTAAGCTTTCTCATGGAATTTCTTTAAAAAAAAAAATCAACATGCAAATCCATAGATACATGGATGTACGTGCAGCCACCCACAGAGGTGTTTTCAAATGCCTCCATTAGAGTGCTTGGTTCGATTTCTAGAGAATGAACATAAGAATGAATCAAAGTACTCTTAAAAAGCCCCATTAACATTAGTAGATTCAGGCCAAAATTCAGTTTGCCCTCAGAGGGATGGATCGGTGACCCTTTGACATTTTACACTGCCATTTTCCGCATTTTCTATTTCAGCTTTCACATGGTTCTGTCAGTATAATAACAGTAGAGCTGCCTTTCATCTTCAAAGCCCTCTGCAAATATTAATTATGCTTAAAATGGTGTTTGAGAAGCCCTCACAGTTTGCTCAGCACCTTGTAATGATCTCAGAAGGAAAATGAAAGTTTTCTGTGTGAAGCACCTCGCTTAAAATATGTTATTTCAAAGAAGACACCACCCTCTGTCAGCCCCTTCCCAATCCCAAACACTTTCATTAACCACGATACGTAAGATAAATAGATAAATGTTGGCGAGCTGAGATGCTGACGTATTTAGTGTCTAGGGTCTAATAAAGCTGAATTTTTTATGTGGAAAAAAGAATGTGTAACTTGGAACCCGTACAGCTGTGTAACACACAGAATGGGCCTATTAAGTCCCATGGCCTGCAATTTAATAACTCTCCGTTAGTCATCCTAAAGCAAATGATACCCTTTCTGCTGAGGCGCTCCTAGGTAGTAGATGCTCTGTGATTCTGTGTTTCAGCCCGCAAGTTCTCCAACCAAAACCTCCAAGAGGAGGGCAATGATCTACTGCCGGGGTGTCCTCCTGGTGCAACTGCCGCCCACTGCCTTCAAGTGAGTTTTGGAGGGCGAGAGAGTTAAGCCAGGCTTGGGGATTGCTCCTTTGTTTGAGCAGTTGCACCAGGGCTCTGCTTTTAGTGTTGCCTGACCTACTGAGCTCTCTACCAGATTGACACCTGCACRCCTCTGACTTCAGCTGCGCTTCTAATCTGCGCAAAGTCATTCCTGTGACTGTAGCTGAGGAATATGGTCCCTAAAGCCAGCAGTGTCACTGTTGGGGTGAGCAGGGCAGGAAAGCCTTTGCTTTCAGGAGGCAGCTGTTTACACCCAGTTTGTCCTCTCCCTCTCCCTGCAAACTTGCACGAGTTGTTCAGGACAATGGGGCAGCTCTGTCCCACTGCCAGCAATGTTTGATCCTGTAGCGTGACCGGTGCTGTGATTTCAGCTGCCTCTGTTGCCTCCAGCTGGTGCAAGCTGTGACCTCTGCGAATGGCCCAGACCTGTCCCAGGGCAAACACGGTTAGTTTGACCCAGCCCAACGTTTGTGTGATGTTTTCTGAGCTTGTGGGAGGAGAAAGGCAAAYAAAGAGATGCTAAATAATGCTCCCATCCCAAACAGTGAAGGAGGTAACGAGGATCAGAACTGAATCTACCACCCTGTAACTGAAAATATCCTGAGAAGAGATGCTTTTCCTGAGAAGAGAGGCAATGACTCAGCAACTGCAGYGAGAGCTGAAGGGCAAGAAAGGGGTCTAGGGAAAAGCGTCTCTAGGGAGAAAAATCCTTGTGACAAGCAGCAATGTGAAGCTGGCGTGGGTTTATATCGTCAGCCCTCTTCTGGGTCAGAGCACAAACCTTGATGGTCTCGTTGCTTGCTGCGGTAAGAAGCTTTAGCAGCAGGGAGCTGAGAMCTGTATGTATGATCTCTTCTTTCCTGTGTGCACAGCTGATGGAGAGGARTTTGGTACCTGGCTCCGTGACCACGTGGTGACTGTGGACTCTTCAGATTCTGCCTTGCAGTGTTCAGCCTTTGGCTAATGAAGAGCCCCATGAGGACAGAACCGGAGCTGTGCCATCGTGTGAAGCACCTCCTCTTTGACCGGATGACCAGTATCCTCTGCCTGTAAAAGGAAGAACCCCCGTGGCCAAGGGGGCACCTCGGCTACCTGCAGGTGTGTGTTTCTGCATGGTGAGTGTTGTGCACACAGTCTGCTCTCTCTGTGCTCAGCACTCTGGCTTTCCTTTCCGTTCCCACAGTGGCATGAAGCCCCAGGAAATTAATGCCAGGCCATCCCAACCATGCTCAGGCAGTGTTCTTTGCAAATCATCCTCACCTCTCCTGTGGAACACTCCCAAAAGGATCCATCTCTTGGGAGGAATCCCTCCACTTAGAGATAACCAAGGTAAGCTCCTTCTGCTCATTTCTACCCAAGGTCTTGTTGCTACAGTGTCTTGGGCCAACCGAAACCATTTTTCTGCCTCCTTGGTATTTATGTTTCTGTGGAACATGCGGTACCTATTAGACCTTGCACTGAATAATTGGTAACGCAGAGGTCAAATGTGGGCCATGTTAGATTTTACTGAGTGTGAAAGTGGGGAATATTCCAAATATATCTGTAAAAGACTAGGATTGGACCATTCACTACTGCTGTGTGTTAGGAACTTTTCCAAGGAGAGGCTTGTGCCGGGCTGGTAACGAGCTCTCGCTCCTGGCACAAGCAGAGCTTTGAATGGGTGTGAAAATTGGAGGCTGGAGGCAGTAGATGACAGACGTGGAGAGAGGGAGGAATTTGCAGGCGGGGATGTTAGAGTTCTTTAGGTTGGTGCACACTGAGTGGCTGCAGCAATAGATGGGGGCTGCAGGTCTCCGTGGTGAGCAAAGTAGCTCCTTGGAGGAGAGCAAGCAGGMGGATGCAGATGGCTTAAGGGACACGTGAGGATGGCAAACACCTCTTGATCTCACAGCGGAGGCCAGGGTGGATGTCAGAGGATGGCAGCAGTTTCTGAGTACTGTCCAACTGCGAGACTTCCTTAGGGCACTGGTTTTCTGTCTCCTCCCAACGCTTCATCCTTCCAGATCCCCAAATACGACAGAGAACACTATGCTGAGGCCAAACAAGGCATGACAGGAGCCAAACCATGACATGAATTCAGAGGCCTGCAGAGGTAGAGAGTTAAAAGTCACTTGGGACTTGTTTTCCAGGCAGGTTTGAGGGATGGTTTTTTAGCCTCATCCTCCCTGTTTACTGCAGAACGAAAGAGCCTCAAAATTGCGCCTCTCTTTTCTTGCGGCTTCTGACATCCCTTTGGCAGCAGAAGGGCCAGGGCATAGGACATGTGGCTGTGTTTTTCCAGCTGKTTTGGGAAGCAAGTGACTAACGTAACAATAAACATGCTGGGCTGGGTGTGCCCTGCTGCTAGACACGGCTTGAGATCCGCAGTGGGATGGGCTGGCGACGTGCCCGTGCACCACRGAGCCGGTGGCAATTGCCTACTCTGGGTTTGGGAAACACTAAAATAAAAAGAAAGAGAAGCAGCTGAGGCAATATTGGTGAGTGCTGCTGCATGTTACCGTTTCCATAACCCAGGAAAGAGCTGACCATGTTTGTCCAGCTTCTTTCTAGCAACTTGAGAGCCACCCACCAACATCAGGGACTGCCCTTCTCTCCCCTTCTCTAAAGAGCATCTCATCATCCTCCTAGGAGGATCTGTAGGATCTCGTTCCTTATGAGGGAAGGGCAGAGAAGATCTCCGGTTACAACAGTAAGGACCCTGTTCAGGGCACGGTACAGTAAGGAGGCCAAGAACACTGTCTGGATGCAYGAGGAAGAGCCTTCCCTGGCTCGACTGTTGCAAATGGCACTTGCAGAAAAGCTCCTCTGTCCCAAAGTTAGCGATGAGAAGATTTCAGGAAGGCCTGCTGGAATCTCTCCCACCCTCTGTGTTCTTMCTATGGTGCCTGTCATTGCTGGCTGCAATTGCACATTTTTCCATCATTACGGATGACATGTCTCTGCTATGAGGAAAGGCTGAGTTGGGCCTGTTTAGTCTGGAAAAGAGAAGACTGAGAGGGGATCTTACCAACGTATAGGGATATTTTGAGGRAGGGTGTGAAGACGACAAGGCCAGACTATTTTCAGTGGTGCCCAGTGACAGGACAAGAGACAACAGACACAAACTGAAACGTGAGAAATTCCATCTGAATATGAGGAAAAGGGCCTTGAGTGTGAGGGTGACAGAGCCCTGGGACAGGTTGTGCAGTCTCCTTCTCTGGAGATGTTCAGCCCGGKTGCAGTCCCGTGCAGCATGGTCTAGGTGGCCCTGCTTGAGCAGGGGGRATGGACTAGATGATCACAGAGGTCCCTTCTTCCTTCCAACCTCAACCCTTCTGTGATGTGAAGCAAGCGGGCCAGTCTGTATGTGTTCTGGCCTCCTCGTCCTCCTCCTCCTCCTGTGAGGAGGAAGGAATCCTGCCTCAGGTGCACACACAGATCAGAGATGGTGTGCCGGGGGAAAAAGGTAAAAGTCTGTCCAAGCTAGATTGTCAGATCTAGGGAAAATATACCTCTGGTGCCTTTAAAAGTCTGCMTTACGACTCATGAGTTCAACAGATTTCATCTGAGGAAAGGCTCAAAAAGGGAAGAAATAGAGGCAGGCATCACATTTCTTTTACATTCAATTTTCTAAAACTGGTTTCTATTGTACGTGTAATGCAGAAGCCTGAGCCAAACCCGGGGTGGCTTCAGAGAGAGCGGATCGGAGCTGGAATTCTTTCACCCTTCCATAACTAGTAGGGGGCAGAACCGTGTGTTGAGTGTTGACAATTAGCAAGGCTTGCATTCTGCTTTCCTGTCCAGATTGGAGGGCTCTTGTGGGATGAATCCCTCCAGAGCTGCTGATGGGAGCAGCCGTGGGGCTAACCTGGGGAAGGGAGGGGACGCAGAGAGCATGGCACAGCAGGGCCACGTGCGGCACGCCGTCTTTGTCCCTACCAACATGGGCAAGTTGTAGCATGTAGGAGACTAAGAGGCTGTCGCTTGAGCAYGAGGGGAGAGTCCCAGTGCTGTCAGGTTTGTCCTGGTTGTTCRTTGTGACCATCCTAGGCCAGGTCTGAGGAGGCAGGTGCCCCTGCAAGCCAAAGTGTGGCTGGGTACCACGCAGCAGCTCCAGACCCATAGCGTGACCCATCMCTGCTGTGACCAGGAGACTCAGGGGCCTGCAGTAAGCAAAGCASCCATGGAAACCCTGGAAAACAGAGGCCCCAGCAGTTAGGTTATGTCCTCAGCATCTCCCCGAATGGGCCGGGGTCTGGGCTGCAGACCTCCCTGGGAAGAGATGCCAAGAGWATTATTATTATTTTTTGGACCCTGTCACATTCTCAGCTTGGGAGTCAGTTATCAGCTGTTGCTGCCTGTGCATCTCTGGCGGGTAAAGAGTCACAGAAGTGTCACAGAATCAGCTCCRTGTCACTAAGGAACACTTAAATATTGTGATTACGAAATTCCAGTGTCACATCATCTACTCGGACATGCAGGAGGAAACCTTTGCAATTCAACTCCCTGTGCTCTGACAGGAGAGCAGAAGAGCTTCCTATTTTTTAACTCCTTTTTCAGTGACTCTGTCTTCCTGTGATTTTAGAGAAGCAGAGAAAGCAGGGCTATTTGTTAGATATTCCTTGTTATATGAAGTCTGTTTTTACTTTCTGATGCCAAAACATGATAAATGGAACGGCGATTACTTGGACGCTTCCAAAGGTTTGCTTTCAAATTTCATTTCTTTGGAACCTCATTAAAATTGCAGGTTTAATCTATGCTTTGTCCTTACAGTAGAACAGCATCACCATATAATAGTAGCCATATTATTTTATACAAAATTAAAACCAGATAGATGCTTCTCATGCTTTGCTTTCAAGTCCTACATTTTAAAATATTGATCAGGTGTGTTTTGTTTTTCTATTGCTCTGGCACTGCCAGCATTGTAAAGGACGGTCACTGATGAAAGACTTTCAGTCCTGGATACTGTGTATTACTGGGTACAATTTGTTTTGTGGGTTTAGGAACAGCTTTTAGATAGTATAATGTAATAGAAGTAAAAAACTATCCCAACAGTGTGATAGGCAAGAAAATAGATGTAAAAAACAATACCTCTGCCATCAGGGGGCACAGACCAGCTTGGAGGTGTCAGTATAGCTTGTGATGTGCCTAGGGGCATCTTGCAGAAGCTAATTGCTATTGAAAGATCTGGTTCTCTATTAAGAAAAAAAGGGTGAAAGACCTTATGGCCTCCAGCACATCCTGATGTCTGCTGTCTAGGAGGAGTTTGGAGGAGGGTGACAGGGGCTGAGGATGAGGGCAGCCTGGGGGACACACATCAAACCCGCCTAGCACGCCTGGCGGTGTTCTCTTTGCTCGTTAATGAAGCTTTGAGGTTTCAGGACAAAAGAGCCCTGAGGCAGGAAAACTGACCTATCTTCTTGGTTTTCYTGATTTTTCTTTGTGCATCTTCCTCTTTCTGTGATGAGAAATTGTGCTGAGAAGGTCATCTCCTGCCTCAAACCAGGTATGGGAAAGCTTCCTCAAGCCCATGGGGATGGCGTGTAAGAGCAGGAATTGGCCATTCTTCTGCATTCCTGGAGCAAGGTAGGCGAGATAAATGGCCTAAGGCAAGTTTATCCTACCGTGCCCTGCCTTGTCACCAGGGGAATGAGAAGGTCCCTTGCATGGAGTGAGAGTGAGGAGAGCCCACCGCTCATGGTACCAGTACACCAACCCCAGCCACTGCTGGGAGCGCCACTGCTTGGTGCAGAGGTGATGTCCTTCATGCCTGGATCTGCCCAGAGCTGCCTCCAGTGCTAAAGGTGCTGGTAGAGACATGTGTATTGAGACATGACCCCAGGAGCTTTGTTTGAACTGGAAAACAGCACATTTGGAAGGATTTTCTGAATTTCCTTCCAGACCCACTCAACAAGATCTAATAATAACGAGCTGCTTTTCCATTTATAAACAAGAACAGTGGTGAGGACCTTGGCTCATGTGGTTGGGGCCACCGCAACTCTGGGTGCTCCTGTAGAGTGTCAGGCTCTTGCCCTTTGCCATTAAACTGTTCTTCTCCACTGCCCTGCCTCACAGCTCCCTAACTGGCCTGCTGTTGTGCATGGGGAAGGGCTCTTGCCTTTGGCTATGCACACACACATTTTTTTGCTTGTTGACAGGGAGTGTTTACCACTTCTTTTTAAAACAGGGTTTGTTTTTCTGTAGCAGCACCTACTCCAGTTTGTAAAACAAACATTTCCCAAGCACTCAACATTTCTGGTGATGTTATTCTTACTGGAATGTCAGCAGGAATACCAGAAATGTACTTCTGGGGATTCTGTGGCCCTCAGCATCCCCCACTGAAGATCCTCTGCTCATCTCCCACCAATTGGATGTGCCAGAGGGCTGATATATCCTGTTGGCCGAGGCACCTGGATACGGTCCCAGCTCTGGGTCTGAACTGGAAAGCTTCTGGGCTGAGAGGAGCACGTGCCGGCCCCCCGCTCTCGCCCAGCCTGCTCGCAGGAGGAGAACGTGAGCCGCGTTCCTGCGGGATAAGCGGGAGCCGAGCTGCCGTCCGGCTGCAGCTGCGGGGCTGCGGCTGCACCGCTGCTGTGCTGCCCTGCATGGAGCTCTCGCTGCCGGGTCTGGAGCACCAGCACSTCTCAACCAGCCAGTACATTTATCCTTATATATATAATATTCCAGTGAGGTTCCGTTATCCCACTGTCCAGAGGACTTAAGGATGGAGACAGAGCAGTGGAGAGTGCCTGGAGCAGAGAGCAGTCCCTGTCCCAAAGACACAGAGGGGGATTGAGGCTTGCWAACTTGTTATTCCTTTAGTCCTAATTAACAGCTTCTCACCATGAATCTCAGGGCATTCTTAGCCCCTCAAATAAGAAAGGGGACACAGATCTRTTGCTGCTCGAGTCCGCATAGGACTTAGCTGATTCTTAAGGCTGTAAAGGCAGAGAGACCCTTCCCCATCAGTGCAATCTGTGTATGTTCTGAGTATATGAAACTCCTCTGAAAGATGTGCCATGGACATGCTGAAGAAGTGAATACCCGTCCTCATGGGGGGACATGGCCACTTTTGCAGACATTGACCATAACATAGCATCAGTTGTCCAGCATTGAAGCCTCTTTATTCTCTGTGAATCCTGGTTATCTGCCACAAGTTGCTGGAAAGTGAGCACAGGGAAAGCTGCAGCAAAGACGTGGGCTCAGCTCATAAGAGAGGCAGCGATGCCACCTTCTGCACAGAACAGCCGGGCTTTCGTGTCCTGAGGACTGAGTATGCACTGGACTGCTAGGAACAGAACTACGTCTCCCAGCGTGCCTGAGAAATGGAGCTTTCCTTGGATGCCTTTGCTAGAAAACAGAAAACGCTGACACAAAGGTCTTTGATTGTTGCACATTTATCCTAAGAAAGACGGAATTCTGAGCAGTGATCGCATGAGACTGACTCAGCCCGGTTCTTTACAGCTCTCTTTACCTGGGAGGCTGCACATGCTGCATGCACGTTCCTGCAGTTGTGATCCTAAAAGACAAGAGCCTTTGGAAAGCTGTGAAATATGTGGTTAGGGGTAAGTGATTCTCAGAACAGAGCTCTCTGTGTTACACTGTRTGTGCTCACATACCGTAGAGCTGACTGTTCACACTTGTTGGTACCTGTTTGYATGCCTTCCAGGAAGAATTCAATCTGTGCTTCTCTGTCACGGACTTTTCAGGTGTTTCTCCTTGTTTCTGTAATCTCTAACATTCTTTTTCCATCAGCTTTTCGCTGATATGTCAGCTGTTCTTGTGGAGAGCTGGCAGGACCGGCCTTTGCTTATCAGCAAGAGGGTTGAGTTCTCAGCTCTCCTTCTTTTTTCACTCCTAAGTGGTTTATTATCTAGCCRATATTGTTTTATTGCTGTAGCTATCAGGGATACTGGAGATCCCTTCATATTCTATGGGGTTTTTCCCACTGTATTGGCTATAAGAAGCCTCCTCCAGAGAGAATACCATGGAGTGAATGGGCCGTCATTTCAGAGGGAAGGGCCTGAAGGCTGCAGAAGGCCGGGGTTGCATGGGACTTCCCGAGTGGCTGGAGGGGGGTCACCCTTCCAGTGTCCTACTGTCCAGGAGATCAGCAATCCAAGCCGTGCACTGCAGTGCGTAACCAGGAGATGGCACACAGCGAATGGAGATGTTCCCTGGGAGAGCACGCTGGAAAAGGCACCSTGAGTCCCGAGGAGGCTGCTGCACATCCCCAAAAACATGCGCCAAGTGATTCATTATGGCAGTTCCAGGAAAGCGGAGCGGAGTCTCACATCTTTCTTGGAAACTCATTGTGCAAAGTCCATTTGCAAGGAAAAAAAAAAAAAAAGAAATCACACAAACCCCACTTCATTTTGAAAGCGGGTACAAAATGAGCACATTTTCCCTCCCCTCTGCAGCCAGGCAGCTGTGAGGACATGTCACTGTGTCACTGTGTTCTATCTCCGGGGCCTTTTCAGTGAGAGCTTAGCCTCCCGTGACTCCGTTTTCGGCTCCTTTGGCTCAGCTGCTCTTCATTCATTGCTCTAGTATCCCATCTGTTAACACATCCCTTGAAAAAGCTCTGTTTGTGGCTTATAGGGAGTTGTATTAATAGAGAGGAAACCAAAGAGGATTTTAGTGACAAATCATGCCAGATAGCACAGCGATATCCGCATGTGTCCATGGCTGAGCAAGGGCAGTTTGTGGGCTCTGCCTCTGGGCTGCAGGTCTGGATCTGCTGATTCACAGGCTGGGTGAAATACATTTTTTGCACAGCACATCTTCATTTGTGAGAGCAGTTATTGGGCACCTGTTTCTGAGGAAATGYAGTAGGAAATTAAAAAAAAAATATTTTTTTTTGTTAACTGCTGGCAAGTCTCCCTTTCCAAGAAAGGATGTACAATTTAAAGACCAAAACAAATACTTGTTTTCAATAAAAACTTGACCTACAGAGCTTGTAGCATTGCTGTAGGTCATGACTGTATCGCACTTGATAATTTTGAAACACACTGTTATTACTGGTAAGCCATTTACTATGTCACTTAGCATATACCTTGATTTTTTTGGTACAGTATGTAACCAAAGAGAAGGTGTTGTTTTGTTTTTGATTGTTCTGTTTTGCTTTTCCCTCAAGAAGAGGGTTCCTTCCCTATCAATTTTCTCTTCTTTGGCTTAAATGTCAAAGACATTGACTGAAAAACTCAYCAACAGTGACTCAGAGAGTCCCAAGAAGACCAGGAGCAAGCAACAACTTCGGCTGGTTGTCAGAGTCCTTTGAGCAGGAGGGCAAGGGCAGGRGAAGCCCATGGTGGCACTGCCCCAGGCTGCTAATCAACTCCTGGAAGCTGAGACAGGAAGATTACCTAAGCAGAAGGGTGTTGAAGAGCTCCCAATGAAGTGTCTTTCTTTCTGCGACCTTGTTCAGGCACTTTCTGCAGCCAGATGAGCTTTTAGCTTTCACGGCATCCTTGTGGATGAGACTAGTTTCCTTTCGTGCTCTTGGATTCTCAGGAGTCAATGGAAGAGCTGGTGAAAGATGCCACTGTGATGGACACAYGGATGGCAACCGGGAATCATTTGTCAATGTCCCTTCTATCTGAGAATGCCTATCAGTTTGCTCAGGTAACTAATACAGCCCGTCTTATCCCCAGGACAGTAGACAGATGTTCTGCAAGCTCAAGAAATCAGCCAAGGATGATGTGAACTAGTCATGCTCTGGAACCCGCGTCTCGCTTTTCAGCACACAATTACCTATCCTTGGGCAAAGAGCAAAAGGATCAGTTCCTGAGCCAGGGGGTTTGGTGTGGCTATGTGACATAGTGTTGGCAAGACTTCCATCCTATCCTAAGAGGAGAAAAATGCAGCTGTTTCAAGGCCAGTTATTTTTCAAATTAAAGCAGCATAAAAAGAGTATATTTGCTTCTTTTCATTGTTGCTTCTAAATTCCTATTTAGCRTCTTGAAAAACCTTTAGGGGATTTGCATTTAGAACTCGAAACAACTTTCTCACAGTGTGGCCAAAGAAAACTCAGGCGTGTGGGTGGAAGAAGCCGAGACCCATGCCAAACACAGCAAGTAGATGTCTTCAGCTACATAAAGTGAGTCCAAATGGAGCAAAACACAACTTCAAATCTTCCCGGCATCCTTTTTTTTTTTAAAAGCAAATAGTAAGTACTGGGGCTGGGCCCACAGTGGATATTTCTAGTAGGCCCAGTGCAAATCTTGCCTGTTTGTCCACCTAAGGACACACCACTTAAATTGATGAAGAAACCTAAAAATAGACCATCTACAATTAAATACTAACAGTACAAGCGTGGCAGTGCTCCAGCTGCTAAACCACCCGTTACCAATTAATTTCAGGAAGGCCTTCTCAGCCTGATGTGTGGCCATTGGAAATTAGGATCCCAGGAGGTCCTAGAGCAGGTGATTCAAAAATAGCTCCCTTCATGTGCCTGTTTGTGGATGTCATCTTAGGTCTTCTTGGCAGGCTTTGCTGCCGGAAGAGCCRATTGCTGGCCTGGCTTCTGGCTCCAGCAGAATGAGATATTGGAGAGAAGGAAYGAGAAGGCAAAGAAGAAAGTGTTCCAAAGCGAGGGTCAGCACGGGTGTCCATGTGTAACAGAGATGCCCATCTCATACATTCAAGGTACCCCCAGATTGAAAGCATTTACCTGGTAAAGACAAAGAGGTTGATGATGGTTACAGCTGTCCCAGCAGCTGGGACACTTGGAGTTCATCAGAGGGATCCTTTGTCTGAAAGGGACAAAAACATAAACATCTGGCAGAAAACATGCCAAAAAGCAGAGTACAGGAGAGAAGGGAAAGGGTGAGGAAGAGCAAGAAATGTTGGCAAGAAAAGGTTATCCCGATCTGGACTAGCATTTGGGCCTCCAGCTCCTACTGAAATCCATACGGCATTTGTCAGCCTCTCTGCTCTGACCTAGGGGTAGCTTTACTTACTACTCTACACTTCTGTCATTTTCTAATAGCCAAAGTTCATTCGGAGAAACAAAAGGCATTGCAGGAGGGTTGTATTGAGTCCCCAGGACAACACATAGTAGGTTCTTGGCTCCCGCACAGCTTATGTGCTAACTTGCCTGTCCATAAAGCTCTACCACTGTGCCAGGACAAAGATGCACAGTGACAAGTGGACACTACCTTTTTGGCTAGAACACAAGTTCATGAACTTCTTTTATCATTCAAGCACGATTTAATTAAAACATCATGACTTACAAAAATCACCTCTCTGTCCCTCTCCACACACTTCTAAAAAAAAACATGTTTCCTGCATTTTCCAGCTGGACAAACTATCCTTCTGCCTTCTTTGAAGTAAATATTTCGTTGGGTTTGGCAGCTGTCACAGCCACACATAGTCTTCTGCCTAATATTTTATCCATCTGCTGCTAAAGAAATAGAGAATGCTTTGAGCTGAGAGTATCCAAAGGTTTCTGAGACGCTAAGAAGTAGAGTTAAGGAGCACTAATGCAAGAAGAAAATGCAGTACCTTTCAGTTTTCACATGCCTGTTAAAGCTGAAATGCCTTAAAAATGAAATATTCTCCAAATGCTTGTTATGACATCCTAGAGCTCATGAGCCACCGGTGGGTGAACACAGCACTGCTTTGTTAGCAGAGGAGCTGATATGCCATACTCACCCTCTCCATAGTTCACATGCAGAGATGCAATCCAGTGCTGATTTCTTCTTTTGTCTCCAATGAATGGAAAAAGAGGATTGCATTCTGGTGCATTCGTGGCTGCCAGCATCTGTCTTGCCTCATTTCTGTGCTTGAACAACATCTGGCTCGGTCCTAGGACAGCCATGTGTGGGCAATTGTGCTGCATGGAGCAGGCCGTGCTTCCAGTGACAAAAACCTCCCTGYGGGCAGCTGCTCTGAGCTCAACTTCGAGCAGCTGCCTGGAAAGACTTGCTCCTTCCCGCTGCTTTGTTATCCTTTCTGCAAGTTGGGCACCCTGGCCGTTGACTTGCCTTGTAGGTGGAGGCCACTTGCTAACGCTGGGCTTCGTTTCAGAGCAATTTAAAAAGTTTACTTGATGCTGGTCCTATCTCAGATGGGATTTTTCCCATCCAAAACAAGCAGGGGTGCTTGTCCTTTAATTGAGCTATGGAGTCTGGAGATGCCTGCTTGGAAGAGAGCACGTGTGGCCGGGCAGTTTATGCCATGAAGGTGGCYGTGCAAGAAGGCAGCTCCACGCACCTGGGGTCAGGATTAGGGTCTGTCTTTGCCTCCCCAGGGTGTCCATAGGCAGAGGCCAGGCTTGTGGGCAACCACAGGACTGGTGGCAAAGACTTCCCACAGGATGAGAGCCCTTCCCTTAGCCTAGCTCAACTTTACCGTCCTCCATGAGTTTTTATTGTAGACATGTTGAAGCTTACATCACTGCACCTCTGCTTTTTTTTTAAAAGTTCCTCAGTGTCGCAGAAATACCACTTTTTTTGTTGTTGTAACGCTTAAGGGGAACTGCTTAACTAGCAATCAGAGTAGACAACATTAAAGTAATATCTGCAGTACAGCTGCAAGAGGAAGAGGAGACGTGGAAGGCTCCCCTGATGTTTTCCAGATCCCACTCCTTTGCTCACCCACAACTCCCAAGCCCAGAGCACACACACGCCTTGTTTCCCTTGCCTCCRGGACTGAAAAACGGCAGCCTGGCACAGTTTTCCTCACCTAACCTAAACCATATGGGTTGCTCTTTTCTGTCCRTTTCTGTTTAGGAGCTGCTGGATTGGAAGC
This sequence comes from Eudromia elegans, assembly GCA_003342815.1. NCBI lineage: Eukaryota > Metazoa > Chordata > Aves > Tinamiformes > Tinamidae > Eudromia > Eudromia elegans. The sequence goes on from PTEX01000049.1 coordinate 3,938,341, forward strand.
AGGTTTGGATGCGGCTGGCACTCAATGGCCCCTTGTTCTGTTGCCCGGGGAGGGCTCTGCCTTTTGCAGTGCTCTGCTGGGCATCTGCACAGAATGCAAAGTGACAGCACAGCATAAAGAGGGCATTATTAAACCTAATAAATAAGAACCTCGCTAGCRGTAGGATTGTTAACTTATTGCACAGTAATTATTTTCCGCAAGTTTCCTATGGGGAAGGTGCAGCATCCCCAGCTAGCATGACCCTTTGGAGGCCCTTCTCCAGACTGCTAAGCACCGGGAGGTGGTGGAGATGCCCTGCAAGGTGGTRCAGGTGTCTCTGCTGCTGCACCGAGGGCTTGTGCGGTGCTGGAGGAACAAACCAGAGCTTTGGGTCTGGTAGCCCGTGTAAAAGTGCAGAGCAGCCCCACGTTTCCACGGGGCTGCTCCTAATCCTGCCTCAAATGCCCTCCGGAATGAGGGTCACTGTTAGGGTGTTTGTTTTTCCCTAACAGCTCCGGACACGGGAAGGGAGAGAGGCAAYGGAGAGCCCTGGAGGGAATATTTAGGATGCCTGTTTATTTCCCAGAAATCTTTCTCTTGTTCTTTTTCAACAGAAAATCTATGTCCTCATGAACTGTGCAAGAACTGTTGCTCATTCCTTCTTGCCCGTCTGAGGTCGGCTTTGTGCTGCTAACAGACCCCAATTCTCCCAGCTCTGGCTGGYGGCCAGGACCCGGCCTTGAAGCCTTAGTGGTGGCAGCAGCACGAGCCCTGTCTCCCTTCCTGCTGCGTGACATGAAGCCCCAGGCCTAGCTCACTCCTTTGTGGCGGCTTTCTGCCCGCTTTGTTCCCCTTTGTTCTTTGTGCAGGAGATGCTGGAGCCAGCTCAGTCTGCTTTGACCTTTCCCTGCAATCCTAAGTGATGGAAAGCACCCGCTATGGGAGAGAACAACCAGTCCAACCCAATGGTGTCGTCATGGGCATCAAATCAGCAGTAGTTACATAGAGAAACTGCTGTTCAAGAAGTGTTGGAAGAAACAGGAAAGGATGGAGATGTTCTTTTCCTTAAGAAAATGAGAACTTCTGCAATGCAATTACCACAGGTAAATTTTGTACCTCATCTTACCTGTTTCCCCACTGGACTGTGCTCGTTGTCTCTGTCCCTCAGTGATCCATCTTCAGCCCAGTGTCTGCACAGGCTGGCGTTGCTCCCCCTTGCACGTCCTACCCGGCTCTTCCCCAGGCCAGAGCGATGTCCCATTTCCAGGGAATCTTCCTCCTCTGCTGGGACGCTTTCCAGATGCTCACACAAGAGCAACCGCATCCGTTGGGCCTCCGTCTGCCTTTTATAAGCCCATTCAAACCAACACCCATCGGAGCATCTCCAGAGCCTGCAGCATCTCCAGCAGCACAAACCACAAAACACTAGTGGAAATATTAACAGGAATGGGTCAAGTAACTTGACATGGCAGAGACCCATGGTTTGCACAGCTCTCAACTCTCTAACTCTGCTCATACTTCTAGAGCAGTCAATAAGGCTCTTGATTTTCACCAAGTTCACATTTTCTGGAGCTGAGCGTATGAACAGGTGGCCAAAATGGTCGGTGATTTCACTTACTAATTTTCCCAGGGCGGCTGAGCGGATCCAGCAGCGTTGTGCAATCAGGAGGGGAATCATCTCTCTACAAATGTATCCTCCAACAGCCAAGCTATGTTTTGAAGGTGACTAGGAAACACCCACGAGCAGTGATTGTAACATAGYCACCCCTGCAGATTATATAAAGAAATTTGGATTTAAGATTTGGACATAATGTGATATTTAGCAGCTTCTGTTGGAAGAAACCCATGATAGGGTGCTTTCTGCATGTGCATATTACAAAACTCTTTCCTCCTTTACAGTGGGATGTTTGAAAATAAGGAAAACAGAGAAGCTTCTGTTTTTCTATTTGCTCAAAAATTCATAAAAAAGGTGGGGTTTTTTTAGACTTTCTAGTCCAAGCTGAAATTACACTGGGGGAAAGTGTTCAATGGCTCAGTGTTCCCTGGGCAATAGTCTACAAAAACAAAATAATCACAAATCWCAGGCCTTTTTGCTTTGCCTTTTGTGTGGAATTTCTTACAGGGGTTTTCTATGCTATAGGTTTTCCTATAGGGTGCTGCCTCGCTGCTCCCCCTCGGCTGCCTATGTGAGCAAATGGATGTCTCATCTCCTCTACCCGCGGGGAGCAGGGGCTCCTGGTCACCCTTGCTGCAGGCCTAGACATGGGGGAYGGGGTTTGGAGTCTGTTTTCAAAAGCTGACCCACTGAGATAAGGGTCCCTTTGGAGCCAGGGCATTGCCCACAGGCGCCGGCACAGTCGGGTTTAGGGGCAAACGTTGCAGCTCTTGGGCGGTCTGTGTGTGTGTCCCAGGATGCAAAGTCCTTTCCGAACTTTATTTTTCTCTCTCTCAACCAGCACACGTGATTTTCCAACCYTTTTGGTAGCACTGCAAATATTTACGCTCTCCTCTAGCCACCATGGCCATACGGCCCTATTTTCCAGTGACACGTCTGCAAGCACAGGGCTGCCCTGTTATAACCTATAACATCTGTTGTGAGCCAGGCCAACAAGTCCAGATTCCAAACAACAACACAGTTTGTTCCTACTCCAACATCTGGATTAGTTGTATTGCCCCTTCATTTGGTTCTGCGCCCTCATTCTCTGAACCAGCTCCSCACCATTGGCCCATGGCTCAAGTGGTTGAATTGCTGGTTTGCCTCTAATATCAGTGCTATTGGTACCAACTCCTAGAGGCTTTGACTGCCTTCTGACCTTCGTGATGCTTTATCAACCTCCTGGGGAAATCTGAACGACTTAATGGAGTCACCCAGARCAAATTAAATCCAACCATGACCTCAGGAGGGCCGAGGTTCCTGTAGACTGATACCAGTTTTAACCTGTGACATTTTAAGTGATCATTGCAGCAAAAAAATGAATGTAAACAGCTACGAGGTTAATTTTTGGAAGCACAGTTTAACTCAAGAAGAAAGCAGTGAATTTACTGTGAGATAGACTGAATGGGAGCTTTGCTTGGCAAAAAGCTTAGATCTAATAYGCTTCCTTCCTAAAAACTCTGCAAATGCATTGGTGGCARTCTTAAGGGAATATGTGTTCTGTGCTGTTGCCATGTCTTTTGGTGACTTTTTGGACACCGATTGCTTTTTCACCATGTGTTCCCCCCTGCGTTAATGCTTTCTTTTTCACTCGCTTCTCCTTTCTTACCCTCTCAAAGGTTTAATATCTGGCAGCTCCTCAGACTCCCCTCTGTTAGGAAACTTAATGGCAAAGATTGCAGTGAAAAGCTGAAAGGCTTCCAGACTAGAAATGCTCCAATTTTCATTAGAAAGCACAAAATACGAATGGTGCCTCATGAGAACRGCTGGTTTCCAAGGAAAGGAGCCGACTGCACAAGCAACAAGGATGCAACCCAGCGTGGAGGAAGAGGAGAGAGTGCCCTYGAGTGAGACTGCAAAGAGCGTAAACACGGGCGACTACAACCACCTGGCAAACGGGCCCGTTTGTGCCGCTAGCTGGACACAGCGGAGCACCTTCTACGTGCAAGGATAGGGCAAGCTTAGGAGGTACTTTCCCATGCACTCTTTTATGGTCCAATCCTCTGTAAATCAGGGACTTTCTGACCTAGACGCCATTTCCATTAATTCAAAAGCACTCATTGAAAATACAGCTTTACTGTTAAGTGAGGAATTTGTGTCATGCCCAATATCCTGGTGCAAGACGCTTAGCTACAGTCTGAGTGAGGAACCACAGCCCTCAGCTTCCTAAGTTTCTGGTCACACCACACAGCCTCTGTCCTACCTCAGCCATCCCTTTTCCCCCAGGAAGGAGTTCAAGATTTCTCAGCTCCCCCTGCTCCTGAGGGTCCAGCATAACAACGATGACGTATGTGTCTATAGAAACATTTATTGGAAGGATACAAAAATAGGGTGCAGATTTTAATAAGCTGCATTTAAACATGTCTCAAGCAATAGTTCCACATGTGTTACTTGGTGTCAGAGGACTGACAGCAAGGCCAGGTTCCCTGATGCGCCCAGGTCCACCAAGCAAAGCAAAGCCTCGATCCCAGAAACAGTTTACAACCATTTTTTCTGCACATCTTTTTGGTCCCTTTGCTTCCTAAGCCTCTGCCAGGTCTGCTCTGCTTGACAGCAGCTCTTACCAGTGTGGGCACTATTTCATCAGCCAGTCGCTGCAAAGGAGGAGCAGGGCTCCATGGAGATGCATCTGCAGAGTCCACTTGAAGTGTCGTCTGCCCTGCAGAGTAGCCCTCAGCTCGCACTCTCTGGGAAGACAGAGCCTGTTCCCCTTCTCATTATGCTGATAATGGTAGTAAATATGGGCAGTATCAAATCACTTAGATTAATACAGAATAATTGTATAAATGAGCATCTCAGGTCTTCAACTCTCTTCCTGTTGAAGTTGTTTCCAGTCAAAAGTTCCATCCAAAGTTAGATCAAAATTTTCTTTCTCTTGCTCTCGGGAGAGTTCCAAAAACACCTGAAATGGTCAATATACAACTCTAATTATTTCTTTGATACTCACTAGACACCACAGTGTAGCTGTATAGGAGTTACAGCTCTGCAACAGCCATGAGAGGTGTGTGGAGTGGCTTTAGGAAGCAGGGAACTGAGGCTGAGATGCCTGGGCTTTCCAATTTACCTGCCAAGAGATGCAACAGCAGACTGTTGCCTTTTTTTAAAGCAACACAACACAAAACAGAGATGTTTTTTCACCACTTAAATCCCCTCAGAGCAATTCTCCTGCTGACACGCACCATGAGCGTGCACAGCAGAGCCATCCTCCCACCACTCCAGACAGTCTCCATGAGGACCATCCTCCTGCTCTGGCCACGCTGCAGCTTTCTATCCTGTGCATCATTTACAACATGCTTCATTTTGAAATCACCTACCTGAGCCAAAGTGTTCAAGGAGAAGCTGTACTCCTCGAGGTTGAAGGTTCTTTTGGCTGTGGAGAAGTAAAAGGAGTTGAAATTTCCCATACTGTGTTCCTCCTTTCCAAAAAGTTACTGTGTTTTGCTCTTACCTTCTTCTAGCTTGGAGAAGGACTGAGACAGAGGCAATGCATCTTCCATTGGGACTTTGTAGACTAGCAAAGATGGAAACCTGGAAGAAAAAAAGTGACTCTTCTGTTTTGAGCTTCTTKGGTTAAAAGTTTAAATCACAATATGGAGATGGACATTTTGCTGTATGAATTACAGCAGAGTTGGACCTAGTGAATATTATCTAATCAAATCCCCAGGCAGAAACTTAGACCCGGTTATCTCTCTCAGCCTAGGAGATCCTCTATTTGATCATTAAACTCAGTGCATTTTTAGGGAGGAGGCAGTTGTGCCACCACCACTCGTCCACTCGTGCATTTTACAGTTACCGCTCCTGACGGGCTGCGCTTGGGAAAATCCTCAACATCTCAGCGTGCAGAAGATCAGTATGCTCTGGGTCCTTGACTTTAATTTCCAGTATGTAACCTTTGCCAAACTTGTTCTTCAGGTACTGAATGGAGCCGATACACCTGCAATGGAAGGAGGAAGCTCGGTGAACAAAGATGTCAGCACAGGGTGAAATGAATCCTTCGGTACCCAACCATCTGGTCACTCCAAAGGGACACTCTACTGCTTCTGTGAGTATTCCAACTACACAAGTATTTGAGGAAGTGCACAGTGGTGGACTCAAGCTCAAGAGACCAGAGGAGCACCCCTCTGCTCCATGGACCAAAGAAGAGCAGAGAGGTGCTCCAAGGCTTGGCCATGAGCAGTCCCACGCGCCGTTATGTGCCAGAACCTACCGTAGCTGCCCGGCCACCATGATGGCCACCCGGTCGCACACCGCCTCYGCCTCCTCCATGTAGTGCGTTGTCAAAATCGCTCCCTGCTCCTTGTTTTTCACTGCAGCACGGATCATTTTCCTGAGGATACAGAGCAGGAAAGAAAAGCTGACACTTCCAAAGCATATCAAATGTTTCTTATTATACCTTTATTTTTAATCTTGACTCAAGCCCTTTCATGGATTCTTCCGAAATCCACATACAACTCTTGTGAATCTGAATTGTCTATGGGGCTGAATTCACAAGATGCTTTTCCATCTCTTTGCACAGACTTTAAGATCAGAATGATCAAGAAAGCAGATTTTCCAGCCAAACTGTAGACAAGCAGCCAAYGGCAGTAGCCACACGTTGGGTAAACCTCTCTGCTTGTCCCTGGACAGCTGCTCTTGGCTTCCAACCCCTTTACCCTTCAGCGGGGTGCCTGGGCACTACTCACCACACGCGRCGCTGCCCATTGGGGTCCATGCCGGTGGACACCTCATCCAGGAGCAGGACCGAAGGGTTGCCCAGCATGGAAATTGCGAAGCACAGCTACAACAGGAAAAGACTTTTGAGCCAAATCTTCTGTGGTGCAAGCACCTCTGGGTAGCATTTATCTCACTTTATCTATGAGAATTGGGGTTCTGATTAATAGGAAATATAGACTTGGAAAGCACCTGCTTATGTCACCTTCAAATTTCGTTTTCTTTATTTTCTCACACAGAAGCTGTGCCAGTTTGTCACCAGGTCATGCAGACCAACCTCATCATCTGTGTCTCCATAAACTGAAGTAAGTTTTACTTTCACAATAACCGTAATTTGATGAAATTAAGTATTTTGGCAAACATGCTTTGAGAGAACCCTGACAAAGGGATGTAGTTGTCTCCAACCTGGCACAGAACAGACACATGTCAAAGCCCTCCATCCGCCACCCAGGAGGCTCTCTCAGGTAACTCACTATGACCACTGCTCACCAAACTAAATCTCCATTTGTGCTAGGAACAGTGCAGAGCTCACTACAGAAAAAAAGAACAACGCACACCTTCCTGTTTATCCCAGTGGATAGTTTTCTGGTTGATTTTTTTAAATACTCCTGGAGGCCCAGAGCATTCACTATTCTGTGARGAAATGGAAGAAAAGAAGAAAAAAAAAAATCATCATTTTTGTTATTCCCAGTTCTACTCTCTCAACTGCAAACAGTAAGGAAAAAGAACTTTCTTCCCCCTGCCTTTTTGCTCCTGCTTATTTTCATTAAACCTTGGAATGTGTCATCAAAACATAAGTGAATATTTGAAGGAAAGTGTACTATATAGGTGACAATCTCCTCTCTAAAAATAATCATTACCATGAATAGCATTCTAAGCCATTCTACCCTGCCGGTGTTAAATGAGGAGGCAATGCTTAAGCACCCTTCTTGTTGTGCCAAATAGAAAGTCAGAGGTTTTAGAAACCCTTCTCAAATACAGAATACTTAAAAGGATGTTAGAGGCAAGTTTATCACCACAAAGTGCACATAGGTGAATGGGAGATTTTCCTGACCCACTGACTCCATCAAGGTGCTTAGTGCTAAGGTATTCTTGTAGAATAATTTCCTAAGTTTCTTTCAAATGCTGTTTCTGCCCCTACAGTGAAACCTGATGTCCTGGTTCCCTCCCCATTSCCTTGTACTGGGGAAATAACCCCCCTCTGCGTACCGGTTGACGGCGGCAGCCACATCCTCCTTCCTCACCCCTTTCACGGCAGCGTAGGCCTCCAGGTGGTCTTGGACCGTGAGGTTCGGCCAGAGCGGGTCCTCCTGAGGGCAGCACCCCAGGAACCCCGGCGTGTGGTCCTGAAGGTGGGAGCTTCCTCCATCCCTCTTCAGCATCAGCACCTGCACAACAGGACGCCTGCTTGCTCTCGTGTGTCCTTTCCCACAGACAAGAGTACAGTTCAAAGGAAGACTATGGGCTTCAGTATGGTTCAGGGAAGGAAACCCAAAGGATGAAAGATTGATTTCGCAACCTTCAACTGCATAAATACAAGCGAGGTAAATTAGAGGAGAGGGATCCCTTCCAAAACGTAGCTAGACTACTCAGGGTAAATCAGCCTCCAAAGATGCCARTTTCTCTCCACAGCTTTGATTTAGAATTTAGTTCCATTTTTAGCTGTCTAACRTCGATTAAGATTTAAACAGATGTGTAGAAGAGTTGCAAGTCCAGCACCTCCCACAAACACCAGTGAGGCAGATGCATCACTGGCTTATTTCTGATTTTTGGGCTAAMGACTGTGATGTATGGAATGAGCTTGTGCTTCGGGTTGTTCTATTACTGTTTTTTCTGCTGTCCTATTACCATTATTGCTCTATTCCTGCTTGTAAAAATCAGAAATAATTCATAATATTTTAGGTAAATAATTTTAACAGCATAATGCATTCAGCTAAAACCTCGAACCCTGACATTGCTTGGACTGAAGATTATTGCTTGCCCTAGCAATATAATAYAGCTATTGCTTAGCTTTGCACGTGCCTTTTATTGAGAGTCTGCCCTTCCCTGCAGCCCACAGGTGCCTCCTACCTGCCCAGCAGTCAGTGTTGTCTCTCCAGTAATCATTTTGATAGCTGTGCTTTTACCTGCTCCATTGGGCCCCAGAAGTCCTAATACTTCTCCTGAAATCAAAATGCACCATTTTTCAGTAAGACCATTCAATAAACTCATCAGGAGCAATCACTGTAAAAAAAAGTGCATGCTAATTCCAAACATCTTGTAAAAATAAACAGCAATATAGCGACCATGCTGAAAGTCCCTGACTTCTCAATTCTATAGAGCTCTTGAATCTGAGCACTGACCAGGGCATTTGAAAGCCACTGCTGAAGTGACTTGGGTAGAGGGAGGCTTTGTAAGTTTGGATAATACAGAATCAAAGGTAACAAATATGTGGTATTCCCACTGTTTGTTAGCACACCAGTCACAGACCAGAAAAGCGAGTAGATTTGACCTTTATGTCCTTGTTCAATAGCTGAGACACTCTCACAAATTATCTTCATGAGGTCTTTAAAATAGTTGCAGAGGAATAGTACAAATTCTTACCCTTTTTAACASAGAAGGAGACATTTTTGGTCGCTATTTTCTTTTTCTTCTTAAACACAGAATCAGCTTTCTTTGTTTTATATTCCTTGCATAGATTGCTGACAACAACAACAGATTTCTGAAAGTGATGTGAAAGAAGAAAGAATAGTGTAATATATTGATAATCATGAAGACTGCATTAATATTKTTCTCTTACAAAAGGAAAACTCCTTCCTCCAAAGACCTTTGGATTCCTRTTCTAGTTCTCTGAGAATAGGAGGTGCACCAGGACACTTGACTCTCCTCTTAAAAGTTTCTTCTCTAGACTGATGGGTCCCAKTCTACTTGGGAGCTTGATTTACCCAGTGAGACTAATACGGGCAGAGCACTGACTTGTCTTGCTGATAATGTTTGCCAGGAGGACTCTAACTATTATAAAACAGAGAAAGGTGACAGGTTTACCTCATCCTGACTTGGAGATGCTATGATATTTCTCACTGCTGTTCTTTCAGCTTTGACATCTTCATCTTCGTCTTCCAGCTCCTCAGAGTTCTGGTGCTTGTTCTCTTTTCTTGGGAAAATCCTGCAAATCCAACAGGTCCATCTTAGTTCTCCACCAGTGTATTTTGGATAGACCAGGACTAATTGTCCCTCTGGTTCAATGTTTCTTATGTTTTCTATTTTAKGTTGTAGGGCTTTCTGTATTGGACAAAGCAGCAGGTGTGTATGTCCAAACAATTGCAGGCAACACCAAATGGAGACACCAACAAGCTTGAAAACCACTTAGTATTATTATTTACTGTAGTATTTAAGGGGGTATTTTGGTTATAAAAAAAAATCATTAGTATTAAAACATAGGGACAAAGGCAACAATTTTTGTCTAAATAATTGTCTTCGAGGAAAAGTTGTGCAATGTGAATTTATATCTCACATAGGCCTGTGGTGCACGTGCATTTATACCAACCTAAATATTGGGTCCTTTCTCAGAACTGCTCTCCCATATTTTATCTCCAAATATCGAAGTAGAAAAATGAAACCCACAGAATGGATGTAAGGCTGGAAAAAAGAGGTTGCCATGTTAATAGCCTTGCCTTCTGCCCTGCTGTGGCYGAAGCTGAAAAGATGGGGACAATGTTATAAAGTAGGTGAGGAAAAATACAATGTKTGAAAATCAAGTCCATTAACATCTACACTCAGGCTAAATCTCAAAGACCATGAACTATACTAGCATTTATTAATACTGYAGAAGATATCACTGGTAAAAAGAGAAACACAATTCATAATATAACAGGACAGCATTAAGACATGTTGTGGACTTGTTTTGCTTTCCCTTCCCCATTTTAAAAAACAAAATTATTTTTTGCGCAGGTGGTGGGTGATCCCCTGAAATTCCATGTAAAATAAGCTGGGTTTTCTTGCCTCCCTTGCTCGCAAGTGAAGGCGTGTGAGCAATTAGTGCTCTCTGAACGGGTGGGCTGCAGTTTGGGTCTGTGCCCACCCTGAAGCTGTTGGGAGATGCTCCATCCCGGAGCAGCTGCTGATCCAACATGAAGCTTCTGCCACGTTAAGCGTGGGGGAATTGTACATGTGTTCACATTCAGCATCTTTCAGGAAATGAGCATTCCTAAGTAAAAGTAGTCTTAAATGTTTTCTTACTGCAAAGACAGCCATTAGTACATCGTTGATGGAAATTGTCTCCGCTAATTCAAGGTCTCCTATAAAAATCTATAAGAATAAAACAAAAAAACCACAATGAAGCCATGTGATTCTTTAGACTTAGACTTTATACTGGCTAATGTGGCTAAGACTTTATACTGGCTAATAGTTAAGTACAATCATTGAATACTTTAGAAATGTACAAGCTTTCTGACCTCCTAAATATAAAAAAGATAAACAAATTCCAGAAATTGACACAATGCTAAATACAAGCCTCTTCTTTTTAGGAATACTGATCTATCATGGGAAAACATCTGTTTTCCTTTCCTTTGGCATCCCAGTGGAGAAGTGGAGGGAAACAAAGAAAAGGAGAGTCTCCTATTCAGACTTACTCTCTCAAGTCATTTGTAGCACAGACTTGTGTGCAGCTGGAGGATTTTGCTAAATTAATAGCTGCTTTCCAGGACCACCTCTCAGCTGACATAGAGTAAAGGATTTTGATGCATTATTAATTTTCACTCTGTTTACATGCAATGTCAGAGAAAAAAAAATATTTTTTTTATGACTGTTCAAGCCAGGATATTTGATTTTGTATGTACGGAATCAAAGGTGCTTGCCCAATCTGTAGCCATGACTCAACTGCAAGAGAAGTAGCCCATGGCAACAATGAGCAGCTGCAGAGGTTATATCTGTACTGACTAATGACCGTGCTAATTACACGTTTGCAGTTACCATAATATTTTGCCTTCAAGAATACATGCTTTTGCTTTATGCACAGATTCATCTTGCAGCTCGGCACCATAGCTTACCTGGTGGCAGCTGATCACAAGGCCCAGCAGGGGATATGTAGGAAACAAGAGAGGCATGATATACAGGGAAATTCTGTAATCCATTGAGAAATCCACAATTCTGCTGATAACGAAAGAAACCARACCTACCTAGAAGTGAAAGAAGAGGCAACTTAGCTGACAGGAAGGGTCACAGCTCTTCACCAGTGCAGGGGATTGCATGCATCGATGTTTTTATTTCCCTGTTGAATTTCTGACAATGCTCAATGAGAAAGAGACCAGAAAAATTGAGGGTTCGGGAGATCTTTGGTTGACAGAGCTGCTTCTTCAGGTCTGCTGGGGAAACTCCCCCTAGATACGAGCCTGCTTGGGGCAGAAGGACAAGGTCTGGTGATTCTTCCTTCTTTCCAATTCTGGTTTATGCCTAATAGTCTCCCTCCTTTAATGTTAGGCTTAGACTTCCTAAGCCAACTTGCATCTCAAAGCTTATGTTGTGCGGTCATGAGACACTGAACAGTGATAACCTTCCTGACTCCTAAGCCTGCACCRTCTTGGTGTTCATCMCCCCTGTTTGYGACAGTTCCCTTCCATTTAAGCTGYGTGGATTGCTCCATGGCTCTTCCTGGGACTGGCTGCCTTGTTCCTGCTTCCTCAGTTGATCACCTGGCATCCTGGTGAGAGCCTGCTTGAAGCTGGTTAAATAATTGACCATAGGAATTCCCCATTGGCTTGGTTTTGAATCTTCACCATGAGCAAAACACAGGGCAGGTGAGAAAGAACTGCAACATTTGTAATGAATCATCTAAACTGTGAAATGACTTCTCATTTCCAGAGRGGTGAGAGCAAAGAGGTGGAAGGAAGTAGAGGAACTGACACTGAACAGAAAAGGGTGAGTTTGATATAGGATTGYCCGCATAAAATACATGTCCTTATCCTTATCCTGAATATACATTTGGTGTTTTGACTTTAATTCATCCTCAAGAACACCAAATATGTTTTTGCAAACTCTGCAGTACACTATCTAGCCGCATACTTACCACTATCAGGATGAAAGACCAAAAATCACAGTTCCATCCTTTGCGAAACAGGAAGGAGATYAAATATACGAAGAGAACAATAGACATTCCATAGCCAAAAATGGCCATAACCTAKAGTGAAAAAGCCTTCATTAGAGAAAATGGAGTGGTGCAGAGGACAAGAAAACCATTGTGGCTCAGAGCATTGAGAAAACACTGCAATTACTGCAGTCCTTTCACCCCGCGGGGAGTCAGTGGCCATCGGGATGATATTTACCAGCAAAAAGAAGATGCCAGCRCTCCCAGAAACCTTGTTACTCATTGCGAACTGAAGCCCAAACATGGAGAAGAGAAGGAACCAGCTCAGAGGGATGTCCACCAGCGCCTGGCCACACCAGTAGGCCGAGGGCAGRAGCCCCGAGACCCGCAGCTGGGAGCGAGCTCCTGTCTAGGGACACACACAGAAAAGCAGCTGAYTGCAGCACCCCGGCTGGCCCGTTACACTCCTTGGAACAACGCTATGAAATATAAAYCAGGGTTATTTTTTCTGTACCACCCCCATAATATTGTTCATTTCCTGGTCGCGCTTCTCACTGGAGTGACCTGCCCACTTTGAGCTTGCTGGGGTTAAATTCTAGTCCTTCTAGTATTTTAGTATTCTCTGGTGAATGCAAAACTGCTTATCTTTGTCTAAAGAAAAATATTTCCAATGGCATGTGACATTTAAGTGCCTAGTGAAAGTATGGTTGCAATCCCTTCTTCCCACCCAAGATCTGCACCATTTCGAGGATTACCTTGTAATCTTGCAAGTAGCCCATTGAAAAGTGAGGAGGGAAACCAGGGAATAAAATCAGCATATAAATGAGGTAAAAAGAAACAAAATAATCCCAGAATTGTTCATCTACCTGAAAAGAGAAGGAAAAAAAAAGTAGAAAACGGCCACATCATAACAGATGGACACTRTGATTAATCTTACTTAATTTTCATKATTTAAAATACATTATGAACACAAAATGGGATTTGATGCTAAATATTAGGGGCCAGGAGAGAGAGCCTTTTATTGRTGGACTTGACCTGTCAGCTGCCCATGATGGCTAGGTTCCCATCAAAGATGCATTTATGCAGTTTCKGATCCAGAGCTGGTTTGCATCCAGCTGTTTGAAAGCGGGAGCAGAAGCTGTGTAGTTGTGCAAGGGCACGTGTTGAATTTATCCTTAGAATCACTCCCGAAATCAGCTGTGCTTTTTCCATATCTACTGCATCAATATAGATAGCCTCATGTGCAGCTTCCTGTTATTGAAGCCTCAAGCAGCTTTAGGAGCAGTTGTGTGACACATTCTGGCTCTCACACTCGGACACTTACACTGAAAAAGGGGTGATTCCAAATCCGAATATGTTCAGTGGAATTGAAAKTTCTCAGCAAAGCGTTGCTGATGATGTTCACGAGCACTGGAAAGCAGTTGATGGCCTCCATGTGGCATAAGACGGTAAACCTGTAGCTCTGAGAGAGTGAGAAAACAAGGTGAAACCCAAGGCTTTATTTTATTTTATTATACGTTATTTTATTTTAAACTACAGGGAAATAGTAGATTCAAATATGCTGGAAAATCCAGAGCTGAATAAATTTCACCTATATCTTAACTCCTAAAAAACCCCCAGTTAGTAAATACTAGAAGTCTGTATGACTATATTACAAAAACAGTAAGGTTTGGGTAGGAGAATAGAAGAGACGAGACCTCCTCTAGCATGCAGTCTACTCATCAAAATACTTCCAAGTCTTTATACCTATGTCTTATTTCTTAGGACTGTCACATAGTTAGAATTGATGGCAGCGTCTTGCTTAATTATTCAATTAATGAGAAGAAATGGAGGAGAAGAAAAATCCTACCTGCCCTTCTCGAGACACTCTTATAGCCCCGTTATGTTCTAGCTCCTCTGTGATATTTTCCTCACTTCTTATTTCCACTGTTAGATCTTGACGTTCTAGGCTGTGGATAAAGTCTTCAATGCCTGATCCTGGCGTGAAAGCAAATAGTGGAGGAGTCAAAATATTGAACAGTTAAAYATTGAGTGAAACTGTCGTGCATTTGGCTGAATATATGATGATCAAAAAAACAGAAAAATTGACTATGGAAGTCAGCACCTATGAATTGGGTCTTTGYACTTGTTGGGTAGTGAATGGATTCTGGCCTCAGGAACTGAAAATTTGCATTGTCATTTTTTTGAATAGAAAATGATGCTGATCAGCCCTTGCTTTTCTTTCCACCCACCTGTTTTATTGAGGATGAGCAGGGTGGTGGCATCCGAGGGAGCCTTCCTGCCAAGGGGGACAAAATACTGCGCAGGGAGCAGCTCCCAGGCACTTACACTCTGCCAGGCAGCAACCAGGGCCATTTGCAGAACAATAGGAAGCAGAAAAACCACGTAGAGCAGCAAGCTGCAACGAGAAAGATATGAATAAACTTTCCAGTAACACACATTTTGCAGACTGCATTTCTGTTTTGGAAATAAAATACTATGTTTATCTTATCGAACAACTTTACAGTTAAAAATATTTTAACTGTATTATTTTTAGAAGTGCTAAAACCTTAACCATTCACAAGAGCCCTGAAAACTCAGTGGGAAGGCCTCAGATCTATGGAAGTCATGTTTTTAAGCCATGAAATCTCTTTCAGATTTGCCTAAGACATAAGTTTTTCCTAAATCAGCATTTTCCCTCTGTTTCTTGTGCCCTGCCRGGAAACGATGGCATGCCAAACTGAAGACCAACAAGTCAAAATGCCTTCAGAGACAGGATGAGAGAAGCTTAAAACTATAGAGGAAGTTTGAAAGGAAAATGTTTTTCTCCTCTCTTTTAATACCCAGGTTTATTTTCAAGTCTCCTCTTTCATGGAAAATAAAACTGTTATTAAATGTCTCTTTTCTGAAGAAAAATGGAGATGCTCTTGCACGTATCGTTCTATATAGGAAAGAAAATGCACCAAAAAAAGCATGAAAATTGCTAAAAATAAAGTATTGGCTGAGAAAAAAAACAATGATTCATTCACAGCTATGACCTGATTGCAATTACTCCAAGTGTTCATTGAAATGGGGCTGTGAAACTGTCCCCACCCTGCAGTGATCGTGCTGCTCATGGCACACTCAGGCTGCAAGAGAGCAGAGCTTTGGTCCTTACATTGACCCGAGGTTTTTCAAGGAGCTCTTAAGCTTTAGGAGATGAACGCGGGCCATGGCGTGGACCTGCTGCCTCCAGAGCGCCACGCCGCCCGCCGTCGCCTCCACGATGCCCGAGAGCAGGGCACCCTGCTCCAGCTCGTCCTCGGACCTCGCTCCGGCCTCTGCCCGCTCCTCTGCAAAGGCATGGTTGTCTGCGGAGAGATTTCAGTGTGCGCTTATTTGGGATCAGCTTGGTATTGTAATGTGCAAAAAACTAAGTGTCCTCAATAGTGAAAAAGTTRCAGCATGGCAAATGCTGCAGAAATGCAGCCTTTCTGCTCATTCGAGAAGAGTTTTGGAGGCGCGATCGYACCTTCTTGATCAACCGTGGTGTCCTCCTCCAGCTTCAGGAAGACATCCTCCAGCGTCGTCATGTTGACTCCGTAATTGATAATTCCCTGGTCGGAGCAACTGTCAAGATGACTGAACAGATCTGCGGGACAGAAAGAATATGAGCGCCTTCAGGGTGGTCAAACACGAGTACAGAGCTGCTCTGAAGGCACTGAACGTCCTCATCAAGGTTCACCATTACAAACAGAAGACGAGCACTGTATATTTTGATCTAAAATATTGGGAAGTTAAAATTGAGAGAGGGGTCAAGCCGGGAATAAAACACGATAATTCAAAAAAAGTCCTTATTTGACTCCCACAGAGCACAACTTGCCTTTTTTCATGGAAATTCCCAACTATTTTAGCATACATTACCTGGGAATTTATTCACATTCTCCAGTGGCAGTTTATATTTCAGCTCGTACTGGCGGTGTCCTGTGAATACCGCATTTGGGATGTGCCGTTTGACCAGAGCTGTCACGTTCTCCAAGTCACAAGACTCACTGATGTGGATCCTGTTCCAGTTTAAAARAGTAATTGGTTAATTCTGAGCAAAGCCACGGTATCTCCAGGATCTATTAAGTCAAAAACTCAATGTGCTTCATATGGCCTTTGCTTTAGAGGGAAACAACCTTACTGCTTGCTAGGGCTTACATAGATACCTTAAATGGTAGCCGATTCCCCATTTTTTCTTCAAGAACAGAGAAGAACCAACACACTTGAGCCTCCCGCGTGAGATAAAAGCCTTGCGATCTAAAGAAACAAAAAGCCAGAGAGTTTATCCTGAGAGCAGGGGTTCGAAACCCTTTTATGACTGAGCCTGATTCGCCAAGATCAATATGCCCTGTGCTTTTGCGGGGCCCGTTCCCTTTTCCCCAGTCCTCTAGCACAGCCTTCCTGGCCTCTACCATCCATGCAATGCAAGGTGCAGCAAATACAGAAATGCCCATTTCCTGGCATGTCATCCTCAAGTTCAATTCCAGCTCAAGGATACATCTGCTGGAGTTCAGTCATATGAACCAAGAGTCTTACAATGGATAGAGGCAGGARAAAAGCAAGCATCCTAGAGAAGTTAATTCCAATTGGACTTACAGTGAACTTAGAAATAGCACCTGTCACCAGAGGAGCAGAACAAATGCCCTGCCTTGCAGCAAAGCTCAGYCTTGCTGTCTTTGTTGACTTGGAGCTTCTGTTAAAGGTACCAACTGCCTAGTGCTATTAGGGCCAGTTGAAACGTTGCCATGCATTTAACAGGATCGGGACTTCATCCCGGGTGGTTTGGCTTGGAGAAGAACCTGGTGCTCCAGGCCTGCTCTGGAGAGGAGCTCCTGGCTGAGCCCACGCTCACCTGCGAGGATATCAGCCTCGTCCATGAACTGGGTGCTGAACAGAATCACTCGCCCGCTCCTGTGCTCCTTGAGGAGGCTCCACACCTGGTACCTGGAAAGGGGATCCAACCCAGCCGTTGGCTCATCCAGCAACAAAACCTACAACAGGAAGACGTGTTTATGATTTTACTGTCTTTGAAATATAATCATAAGAGCTTTAAAAGGCACCAAAATCATGGGCGAACTTGTAGTTAAGCCTATGCCTAAACATTTCAGTCAGGTTGGACCCAGCCTTCCAGTATTACACATCTGCGCCTGCTGCTTTACCTGGGGATTTCCAAGCATGGCAATTGCAATGGATAGCTTTCGTTTTTGCCCACCACTCAGTTTCTCAGCTAGAGTGTCTTGAATGTTGCTGATATCCAGTAGTTCCAAAATGTTTTTCACCTAGAAAAGCACGAGAAAGTCYATTTTAAGCACCGGTATTCCTTTGGTCCTTCTCTTTAGACATGGAGGGGATCTGATTGGGGCTGAAGGTGGAATTTCTTCCCATGCATGCTGAGGGTGAGCTCCTATGCACACTGCTAGTGAGGATGCTGCAGCAGAGTGCAGCGTGATGGCACCTTCTGGRAAAAGAGTAGTACTTGTACTATGCAATGGTACTTCTTAGGAAAACAGGCCCGCTCACCTCACGCTCCACGTCTTTGGACTGGATGCCCTTGATTTCGGCAAAAGTCTGCAAATTTTCTTTCACTGTTAAAACTTCAAACTGGACGTTGAATTGTGGGCAGATGCCAACCATCTCTCTAACTTCTTCCCTGTCTCCCATTTCTGACAGGTTGGAATTGTATATGGTGGCAGAACCTGTTCACAGGAATTAACACAATAAGGTGGAATGAACTCTCTTTGCACCCAGATTTTAAATCAAGTCCACCTTGATTAAACCATTTCACCTCTTACCATCCTACCTTCAGAAGGCAAGGTCAGCCCACTGAGCACGTTTAACAGTGTCGTCTTCCCAGCCCCACTGTGACCAAGCAAGGCAGTGATCTGGCCCTCGTAAATATTTAAAAATAATCCTAGAATAAAAACATAAAGTTTGGAGAAAAAAAACCCCCACTTTTGTTCTCTCTATGCTGTCATTAAAAATAGAAAGGTGGTCCCTAGAAACCGAACAAAGTAACAATCAATTACATCAACTACTATTCTTGATAATTTTTCAAGCAATACARTTACTGCTGTTTTACTTGGATTTAAATGTTTGCAAAATTCTTCTTCTTCATCTTTAAGAGGAATCAATATCACAGCTTTCATACCTCTTAAGGCTTCTGTTTTCCTATCCTTCTGCTTATAGACTTTTTTAATATTGATGAGTCTAAAAAGAAGGTAAGAAGAACATCACTTCTGGATTCCCATTAATACATTTCCTGTATTCTCTTTATATATTTTTATGGATCTGAATTCCCAGTACCTTGTGTATTTTCATGCAATTTCTGTCTTTTTAAATAGACATTGAGGCTCAGGAGGGTTTTGCACAAACATGGATGTGTACACAGACAGGAATATCAATATGTGCCATGCAATAACAGAGCATCAAGCCTTTCATGGACAAGGTCAAGCCCATTGCAACAGACAGCCCTTCCACTGCCCTCCAGCTTCTCTAATGATCCTTTAACAAAGTCCACAGCAAAAAAAGAGAAACCCTCCCAAAATCAGAAAAACAAGTGACTGTTTTATCTAGATTTCACCACTCGTGACTGACCTGAATTACCTGTTTTTCTCATCTGTATTTTAGCTCTAATTTTTCTCCATGAAATGCTCTGCAGAAGTGTCATGAAAGTGCAAACTGCCTGGACAAAGCAACACAGAGCTGGTGGCAAAAGCAGGGGCGGTGTTAGGGGGAGCATTGGACCTGAGCTACCRAACTACACAGCGCCCATAGCAACTCCTCCTTGCCACCTGATGGCCTCCTTCCCCATGAACTCGGGGGGCAGCGGCTCCACGTCGTCACCGAGCAGCTCCTCGGGGCTCATGTCAGCCTGGGGTCTCTTGCTGGGGGAGCTTCTCCTGCTCTTCATCCAGTACGAGGGCTTCAGGCAGAAAAAGGGGGGATTGGGGATGCCGTATCTACCTAGTGAGAAAGCAAGGAAAACGACCCATAATCAATCAAAAGTGCAATTAAAGGACCATTCTGGAGGTCTGAAAAACASCTGGCTACCTCAAAATTTTGACTTTTAATTGCTAAAAAGAGACTTTAGGAAGTTTTAGTTATTGTGTATGGGATCTGGGTCAAGAAGGAGAGGTTCAAGGCCACTTTTAATGAATTTTGTCTTTTATTTAATGAATGAAGACATTGATACTTCACTGCCCCCAATTTGGGAATTACCAGGCTAGGCCAAGATTAAGAAAATCACAAAGCAATATAATACTTTTTTTTTTTTTTTTTTTTTGGAACCCAAAACCTATGCTGGTTCACACAACAGTGGAGCATCCTCTCCTCCCCCTGGAGAGCTATTACACACAATCAATATAAACCAAAAGTATACAGGAAAAAGGAGTATAGTTGTAAGTACGTGTTGTACTTACCAGGCAGAACTTTATCAAAGTAGATAGCTAACAGTAGATACAAGACAGAGTCAAAGATCAGCACAATGTAAGTTGAAAATAAAAAGTATGATTCCTCCATAAGGTTAGAAAAATAGAAGCCTATTCCAAATTTTTCCAGATGGAAAATCTGAAATAAAGGACAAAGCAAAAGAGTTTTCAGGTTGAAAAACCATGAGCTTATCATACTATGGATGAAATGGACTTGTTAAGTCTAAAATCTTATAGAARGGCAATACTCTTTTTTTTTTTTCTTTTAATTTCTAGTGAGAAAAGGAAACAGATTTATTCCAGTCAGATCTTCTGTTTCCATGCAGAATTTTCCAGAATAATCCAGAAACAGAGGAAAAGATATTAATTTTATAGAATTATGATATTCGATATAAGAAATGAGATACTGTCACACTTACAGAATTGTGGCAATGTGTGTCATCTAGTACAAAAATTATAAGAYTTTTACGAAATAATTGACTGTAGCGTGAATTGGTGCTAAACTCGGTGTATTTTCTGGCGGTGCACAATTCAGGCATAGAACCATAAGATGAAAGAACTGGCTCTCACTGGAGCTGGAAAACAGCATCCAACGCTGCCGAGATGAGAGTGAGAGATGAGGGGTGTGACTTGCTACGTCTGTCAACCTCCAAAGCACATTAGGGCTCTTATTGCCMTATCTATGATAAAATGCACCCTGCCTTCACCCCAAGAAGCCCCAAGCTATTGAAAACGTTTGATTAGGGTGATAACACAGCATACCTTTGCGATTCCTGCATTAAATGCATAAGGACAAAAGAGACTGAGAAACCACTGTACGGGTTCGGGAATATTTTCTACCAGCACTGCAAGGCTTAAGCATCCGAAGACAAAGATGAAGAGGAAGACGATGGATTCGACAAGCTTAGAACTCCTTAAGAGGGAGGAGAGCAGGAAAGCAAAGTGGACCTGTAAGAAATGGGAATTGTCCATTGACAGGGTGCTTTTCCAATGCCACCATCCCCAATCTGTGGCGTGGGACTCAGAATCAACAATGCTGAAGGGGCTGTTCTACTTTTGAAGTACTTCTAAGGCATATCAGCACAAACATGCAAAGCGGTCTCATCAACAGAAGGAAACGAAATATCCTTAACTAGCAGCTCCCTGGTGAGCAGAGTCCGTGTAATAAAACAAACCAGAATAGATCACAGTGGGTAGATCTGAGGTTTTGTTTGGAGCCAGTCTACGGTCAGACTGCAATTCAAATCACTGCCAATTACGAGATACAACTGAGTCAGAGAGTATTTGTATTGGCAAGAYCAGGCAAAAATAGAGTTCTGAGTGATTGTGCAAGCAGCTCTGGAGTAATGTTTAGGCTGCTCAAAATATGAATAAATTACATGGTAAGAAGATCAAATCTGTCTTGAATACTCCGACTTACACATGCCATGCCATACAGGAAAAAGAGCAGCACGACTGCAGGGAAGCTGCTAAGGTAGAAAGCATCCTGCACGGTGATGGCTGTCAGCAGGCAGGACATGACCAACACGTAGACAGCATAGAGCAAGCTCCAGGAGAGCCTGAAGATGGAGAGATCAGCGAGATCATAATGTGAGAACCATTTAAAAATATAACATTAAGTATTTCCCAGGCTATTATAATACTAACTAGTCTCCAGTGCAAACTCATTCACATTCTACTTAGAGTAGGCAACGTGACWGGCTTTAGGTGAAAATACCCAAAATAGAAGACCACTCTCCCCCGTAACCCAATCCATCCTCCAACCCACTCAACTCTTACAGTTTGTCCTTAGTGAACTCAACAAACTTGTGAACTCATTGGGCAAGTACCTGAGGGTACACTGATTTTTGGTAAATAGGTACTTTATTTGTATTACTTAGTTCCGCTACTGAGGGACTCACCAAAATGCAATATCTTGCAATCCCATCATCTTCATCAACGCTTTGAGTTTCTTCTTTTCTTTGACAATATACATCGATAGGAAATGCATGAATGCGGAGAAACACATCACGACAGTAATCATGAAGTAACTGTACTCCAATGAAATTGAGGAGATGACGCCCCGGGATTTCATACGGACACCAGCAATTGATTTCATTTCTTCCCAGACGGAATGATTTGTCAGCCCCTAAAGGAATTCAAGGTAGAAATCTGTCATGCAGCAAGGTGTAGGTATACAAAGAATCTTCTGATTTATCAGGTCTATGTAAAGCATGAACAAGTTTAGCAATAATCCCTGTGGGAAGCTTCCATCTGACTTGTCCAGCCGTCTGCGACTCAGCTAGACTCCCTTGGAGTCTATTGGGAGAAATAAATCCTTCATCTCACCCTGAGGGAAATGGACAAGTCACTCACACCGCCCAGGATCATGTTTCTCTCCATGGGTATGAAAACAGTCTAGATGGCTGCATAGCCAGATAAAGYGACCCCTACCCAGACACATTTTTGAGGTACAATTTGGAAAGAAAGGGCAAGAAGAGACAGTCAGGCCTGCTCCAARAGAATAGTGTCCAGCAGACATTCATACCACCCTGGATAAGGGCCCAGTCCCAGCAACACTGTCTGTTTTGTGGGTTCTGGGATATTCTCTAAAGCAAACAGCAGTATTGCATTTGGTTCACAGCCTTTAAGAGCAATTGCAGTCTTGAGGAGAAGCAGCAGTAAACACCAATCTGGACAGCAAAATTGAAAACATGTCATTTTTCACAGGGAACCTYGAGATGGAGAAACTTCAGATTCCATCCAAGTTCCTGTTGCCACTGCCAATAATATTCCCAAAGCCTCTGAGGCATCCGAGCAACTTCAGATATTTGTTCCTCCATAGAAGTTTCTGTCCCTTGCCTATTGTCATAGAGCAACTTGTCTTTTCTAAACCACATATAAAATAGAAGGAAACCCCTTTCATTTCATGAATTAGATTTACCTCTATAATAGCAGCATCRATACTGGACTGCAGGGACAGGAAGCCTCTGTACCAATACCTTGGGCTGTTACAGTATTGTTCTGAGAAATTATAACAGGTATCTGCGGGGATGAAAGATTCATGCATATGGATTACTCCAACAAAGCTACGCCTGCCCAAGTGAGGCAAACATATATCCATAAATAGTTATTTTGAATTACCTATGTATCCAAACTTCTCATTCGGAATAACTATRTTCAAAGTAGAAAACCTGAGGCGATAGGAGAAGTTGTCTTTAAATACAACCCCTACAATTCTGTTATTTGAAATCCATGCTTGCTCCAGCGCTCTCTCGTTTTCCATTGCTTCTAAATTTATACCTGTGGTTTAGAAGAGAAGCATTGCAGTGAGTTTGGGCAAGTCTGCAAATGTAAGCACGGGCACTGGTCACACGTTCTGCTTCGTCAGCTTTGCAACTCCCCCTATACAGTTCTTCTATCTGGATAAGTCACATTCGCGTTACCTTTAGCTAGCCTGTGCTTAACCAGTTCAGAAGAGGGATTCCTCAAAAAAAASAGCCAATACATCTTAATAGCATTATTTTATATAGCGAGTATCTCGTGAGGCAGAGCTGCTTTTCTGAGAGGCGTAAGCTGAGCTCTTTAGTCGTTTAAATACTACTAAAATATTACCTACTAGAATAAATGTTTGAGGAAATGGGGGATTTGGGATGAATTTCTCCATTGGCTGAAGATACTTATAACCCATAAAAACACACCACAGGTACAAGAGGCTAAATAAGGACAAATCTAAATACTTAAAAGACAAAACATACCTGTCATTACAGATTTCAAGGCCACYTTATTCATTATCTGCCGTGTGGTTGCTGTTACGGGTGTATAAGCAACAATAACCCCAGTAGGATCAAAGACAGGATCATCAAGTTGCCCAAGGTAAGTGTAGGGCACTTCTGGGTGGCGCATTTTCATTGTGAACAAGCTTACTACAAATATCAGAGGCAGAAAAAGCAGAGACAGGATCCACTCCTAGATGAGGAGAAAAATGGAGAGGGGAATTTAATAATAAGGGAATTTCATAACAATAATAATACAGAGCACGTTCTCTGCAGAATTAAGACCTAAAGAAGAGGCATTTGGTCACTTTGGTGKTTTAGAGGTGGATTAACTGAGGATGTCTCTGCACTATGCATGTCACTTTGGTGAATTGCCCTGCCCAAAGGGCCCATCTGTGCTGTCATGCATTGCATAAATGACATCAGTACAATTTCTTATAAAAGCAAAGTCTTGCAAAGTCTCCATTGCCAGCTGGGTTTTTTACATTTGCAGAAAGAACCTGCGGTGTAAAGAAAGGCAGGGGAGGCTCCTCAGTGCTCAGCTTTGTGCTGTTTTGTTTTCAATATTATGGCTTACCTGAAAGCTCTGCCTTTTCATCCTCCATTTGACAAGTACATTCTTCCACAAGAGAATTTTTGTTTGCTGGAATATGCTCATATTTCTCTGCAGTCTCTTCATCTCGGGACCTACAATTCTTCTTTTAATTACTTACAAATGCAAGAAAAAAAAAAAAAAAAAACGAACAGCAGTGACTGTTTTATTGGYACAACCTTTGCATTTATGCCAGTGCATAGTACTTTTCTTTAACATGGAAAGGCTCACATTGTCCTCTGCATACTAGTAATCCTTATTTTGGAGAGTTGAATTATCCATTGCAACTTAAATCCTTAAACTGGGAGGAGGTATTTAGGAAACGTAGCGGGAAGCTCAGACTGCATGATCTCATTGGTTTGGGTGGCCTTCATGTCCAAGAAATGACAACTGTATCCCTTAAAAATGCCAAAAAATCATTGTAACTGGCTGCAGGCTCCGCACCAAGGAGTGTTGAGCAACTCCTGGATGCGGTAGAGGCTGAGCTCATCCCAAAATCCGTGTCAGCGGAAAGCAGCTTGGAGTTATGAAAGAGCAAATCCTTGGACACGCACTCCGAGAGCTGTCACTGTCCGGGCAGAGAGAGAGGARCTTGGCAGCAGCCTTTAAACAGCTCCGGCTGAAGCAAAACAATAATTTGCTGCCTGGATAATCATTAATGGTGGCATGGGAAGCTTAGGAAAACTAGGCACAGAGAGGGGTGTTTGAGGCGCTTTTGTAGATGAGATATGYGAGCTGGTAGTCAAACAACCACGGGTATTTGAACGGAGTAAAGGGACTAAATACCCAGGCATAAAAGGGCTGTGTGCAGAGCCAAACTGCTCTTCCAGCACACACGCAGCTAAAACACACTTTCAGACAAGAGGTTTTCCTGATCTTTTATAATTAAGTTGTAGAAATACTGGCATGTTTCTGCACGCAATCCTTTCAAACCTCTATATCATGTGAAAGGAAGATACATGTTCTCCTCTTCCCTTTGGGAAAACGTTATCTCGTGGCGCTGACAGGCACGTTGCACTTGATCTTCTTCTAAATACTCATACTTGTGGTTTTCYTCTCCTAATCAGCAGCTTAAGGGAGCCTTTTAGAATGAAGGACTGCTGATGGGTTTCCCCCATGCACTCGTACCCTCCAACTCAATTTTGCGTGGTGTTACTAATTACCAGATGTTTTCACCCACTTTGAAATAATTCTTGAATCCTCAAAAAAAAAAGGAGAGAAATAAAAAAGAAAAGAATAAAAAGCTCTTACCTTAACGAGGAGGTTCCTGCAGATGCCCGTGGATGTGCCCGTCGCGGGGCTCCCCTCTCCCTCACTTGCTCCCCAGCTCCGCGCTGCTGCCCAGGGACATTCCTCACGCTCGTGCCTCCCTTCTCGCTGCCTTCCTCTTCTCCTCCTCCCCGCTCTCCCTTCCCCCCGGGCACATCTTCGGGTTTATTTATATCAAAAAAAAGAAGCAAACAGAGTGTATCGTTGTCGAGGCGCTGAAGCAGCTTCTCGGAAAAGTTACTCAGGAAATACTTGAGYCTTAGCCAAGAAAGAGGAAAACCGAAAAAGCCAAAAACTTTTCAACAAACGTTACAAAACCCGCTTTCTGGCACGCTCTGCTTTGTTCCTCAGTGCAGCAGCAGAGGCTCGAGCTGCAAGGAGTATCAGGACACGGCGCTCGGGGTGGAGGAGCAAATGTTGACTCTCGCCTATCYGCAGACACCGGTTTTCTTTGCAAGCAACTGCTTTGAGGAGATTAGCACTAATCAATCTCCAGCACTCTTCGGCTTGCAGGAGAGCTCCCAAGCTTCGAAATAAYGGGAAACCTTCTGCTTTCAGCCAGGTCCCCGGCTCCGCAGCATCCCTGCTCCTCCTCGTGCTCCTGCTTCCCTGTGAGCCAGGCTTAAAAAGCTGGCGGTGGGAGGGAGCAGCGGGCGGCTGCTCCGGGACAGAGGCTGGGCTTGAGGACGCGGAGGGAGCCAGATCCGCTCCCTTTTGCTCTGCGGAGGGAAAAAGGCACCGATAGCTGGTAACATGCAGATGTCTCAGCCAGACCAAGGTAGGTTTYGAGGTGTAAGTCAAGGCACAGAATCCAGTTAAGACCTGCCCCTGATTATGCATCCTAGAAACCCATCCTACTTCTGCTGACCCCTCCTAGCAAAGGAAAAATATATATATCTTGCTTTAAGCAATGGAGTAGACAGGKCAGGTTTTTGGTGCTTCTCTGCTCATCTCCTTATCTTGAAGACTGCTGTGAAAAGGAGCATTTTGGGTCTGCGGGGCAGCTTTCCCCAGCAGGAGCAGCGCGTTGCTGAGCAGCTGCAGCCACCTGCTGGTACCCACCATCCCGCTCCGCTTGCGCCCATGTGGCCACCACCGCATCGCCCTGATGGCATCCTCCACCCGGACATGGTCCATGCCACCGTCCTCCCCCTGGACACGGTCCATTCCAGGATCCTCCCCCTTTGGCAACATCTATGCCAGCATCCACCTGGGCATCATCCACACCAGCATCTGCCCCCTGCGTCCTCCTCCTCAGCTTCTGCCTGCGTCATCCACACCTGCATCCATGCCTGGAGCGGCAGAGCTCCAGCCTCCGCAGTGATGGACACATAGCCCCACGTGCAGATGCTCTGCACCAAAGTCTTTGAACTCAGCACACAGGAGAAAGAGGGGAGAAAACCTTTGCACCCATCTCCTCAGCTCTGGTTCCCAAATTCAACTTAAGCAACAGGAACGTGCAGAAATGGTCAGAACCAACATCCTTCCTCCCCACATCTCACCAGGGATAGYGACCAGAGACAGGCAAAGTTGGCCCAAGAGCATCTGAACCACACAGAGGTAACTTTGGAGGCACAAAACACTGCCCTGAGCTCTAAAATACACCAGTGTTGCACTGCTGAGAGGCAAGTCCTCAGCCTTCAGCTCTGGTTTGCTCCCACCACGAAGGAGCAACACCTCCTCCAGCAGCAGCATTGGGTCCTTCAGCTTGTTTACTTGGGAAGTACGATTTCTTCTGGTAGGGATATTCCGCAGCAAAATGAGCCTCAGATGAACCGCAGATACCAATTTGGCAGAGAATCAAGGCTTTATTTATTAAAAAATATATTTGTTGGCTCAGCAGAACCTGCAGAGCTTTATGTGTCGTGACCTGACAACYGAGTCTTGAGACTCTCATAAATCACACATATTAATAATAACAGTACTGATAAAATATACTGAACGTTTTCCTTTCTGGCTTAAACGTCTTTGGGATAAAGCGGTCTCTGATCCTGAGCTTTGCTGGACGCTGCATCCTGGTCATACTCCTCTGAATCTGTGGTGAGGTCTACAAACACCTGCAACGGACCAMAACACAAACGGTCTCGTTATTTCCAAGGACCTGACAGCACCAACACTGATCATACTATCTTTTATTAATAAAAATAATATCTACTCTTGCCTATAATTTTTTTTTCCAGCTAGACTTAGACTATTTCTATATCCTACGTAACATACATTTCTCACATGCACAGCATTCTCATTTCCAAGCTTTAAATCAACACTGTAAGAGTCCTTTTTATAAAGCATCGGTACCTGTTTGTTATTTCTGGAGCTTATTTAGAAATCAACATTCCACTTCACACTGCATAGTGAGATTTGGATTCAATTGCTTTTTCATGGTGCCTTTTCAGCAGTAGTCTAACAGCGTAACCTCTTACTTGCAGCAGTGTCCTTGACATTTTAATTTATCCACTTAGTTGCAATAACTATTTCTTTTCCAGGAAAATTGTTATAAGTGATAATTGGCAGTCATTTTTCATGCACTTCAAGCTGTGCAACAATAAAATACGCTTTATAAACCAAAGGAAACATTCGGCATAGCAAAGGCACAGTGCGTTCCTGCTCTCTAGGCTCACCATACAGTGGCGAGGGCTTTCCCACCGCAGCTCAGCACTCTAGCCTGGCTAAGTCACACTTTGGGGATGTTTGTCTCTGGTTTGCATTATGCTCACGACTCCTAAACTGCTTGCTCCAGCTCTGCACGACCTACCTGTTGCAAGGTGCGCAGAGACAAGCTGTACTCCTCAAGCCTCCTATTCCTTTTAGCTGTGGAAGGAYGGAGAAGGAATAAAGATCAAACCCAAACGAACAATCCGCAAGCCGTCTTCAAACTCCCTTCGCTCTTTCCTTTTACCTGCTTCTAGCTTGGCGAAAGACTGCGACAGAGGAAGGACATTTTCCGTGGGTATCTTGTAGACCAGCAAAGACGACGAACTACTAACGAAAAGATAAACAAAACCGCATCACGTTGTGACTCCGCAGCGTGTTTCGGAGCCGCCGCTCTGCCCGYGGCTCCATCCCAGAGCAGCGACCTTTCCTGCTGGGCTGCCGAGGGGAAGAGCCGCAGCACCTCGGCGTGGAAGGCGCCGCCGCGCCCCGCGTCCCGCGCCGTGACTTCCAGGTAGTAGCTTTGACCGAACTGACGTCTCAGATCCTCMACGGGGCCGATGTAGCTGCAGAGGAGGGAGGAACGAAAACGGTCACGAACGAAAAGTCATCGTGAGCATCAAAAAGGCGATCTCTGCATGCAAGTAGCAGATACACTGCTTTATAGGTAGCTACTGTAGAACTAC
>PTEX01000049.1:3967325-4068853 GCA_003342815.1 Eudromia elegans
ACTATACTACTATAGGTAGTTCTGTAGCACTCTGCATACTGTAGAGCTGTAGAAACTCTATAGTTCTTATTCTTCATCCATTTACACCATGGTCATTAAGCGCTTTGGGCAAAGTACACCAAAATGAGTGTTTTTCTGTTACATTAATACGAGTAAACAAAAAGCACTGATGAGGACAGTGCCCGAGTTGGAGGGGACCCGGTGAACGGAGCCATCCCAGCACCCACCGGAGCTGCCCCGACACCAGCACGGCCACCCGGTCGCATGTCGCCAGCGCCTCGTCCAGATGGTGGGTGCTGAGCACRGCTCCCCTCTCCTTGCTCTTCAGCACCGTCCGAATTGCTTTCCTGGAAACAGGAACCACAGTTATTTCCACCTACAGAAACCTTCCTCTTCTATTTTCCACCACAAAAAATACTACATGATAAAACAATAAAAAGCAGATTAACCTTTAAAGGACTTCAGTGGCAAAGGAAATTTCCACTAGCATACACAAGACCAACGCTTTCCTAACTTTGCTCCAAACAAGTTCTATAAGATGGCGTTTTCATGAAGAAATGAGTCACTAAATACTTTTTGTACCTGCTCTAACATAAGTTGAGCACAGAGTCCWTTTTTCTTGGCATATCTCTCATTACTGCTCACGTTATCTTGCTTAGAGATGACATGTGAATGCTAAAGCTACATTGCAATTTGTCATGTCAGCATCCCTCCAAATTTTACAATTTCAGGYAAAATAACTGTTGAAAAATTACAGTAAATGCCAGACCTGAATGGCCAATGGTTTTTGGAAAGGGAGAGCTACTTATAATTTTGTCGTGAACTCTGAAGAACGTAGGAGTTTTTTCTKCCATACCAAATGCATGGTTTCCCATACATTTGGAGCCCACTAGTAATTTTTTTGATGATGCTACCACTAAGATCACATCTGAGGTCTAGCAGTGGTTTATTGACTGCTGAGCCACGAGCTTAGCAAGTCCAACCAGGAAAAGGGAATCACGGATATACTCCTTCCCCGGAGCAGAAGCTACTTGCTTGTCCAACAGGTAGCACAATAGCGAGGAACAGACCCATTGTGTTATGGCTGTAAATCCGTAGCCTATTGTACTCCCCTGTGTCGTGCTAAAACAGCCCTGCTCACCTCATCCGGCGCTGTCCCTTGGGGTCCATGCCCACGGAGGGCTCGTCCCACAGCAGGACGGTTGGGTCGCCCAGCATGCTCAGCACAAAGCTCACCTGAAACAGGAGTTTCAGGGGTCACCTCTACCTTCATGCTGCCTGGGCAGCTCCGCTAAAACCCACAGCTTGTCCCAGCRCATCTTAATTCCTGTAAATCTTTTCATTCAAGTCCCTTAATTCAAAAATGCAGCAGGAACAGAGTTCTGAGTCAATGTTTTAATCTTACAAAATCAACTTCCCCCAAGCATCCAGGTCTGCAAAAGATTTCAAAAAGTGTTTTTCCATCCTATTTCCTGGTGGATGCACTTTGCAGGGCACGAAGTAGTGATTATCTGCTAAATCTGATTTGCAGCTACCATGTGTCAAATAATTGTCCACAAAAAGTGGGGAAAAGGGAGAGCAGGGCAGCCTGCCCGAGAGGATTGAGAGGATACTGATGGAAATAAATCAGGCTGGAAACACCTTTGCAGCCTGTGCTTCTGTGCTGGAAGGAGCCCCGGTGCTTCGCAAGGGCTGTAATAATGCAGGCTGACACCAACTCGGTGGTCTGTCTTTAGCTCATCATGTTTGCAGAAGGGGTTACACATGACAGAACTACAGGCTCTCTCCCAAGAAGAAAATTTCTATCGAGTGAAACAAAAATTAAAACTTCTACAGTCAAAAGGACCACGTCCTGTTCTTGCTGACACCAATACAGAATCCAACAAACTCCATGAGCTTGAATGAAGGTTTTTTTTTGTACATTACTTTTGAGAAAGCAGGGATTTGGTCAATTACAGAGCAAAGTCTAACTTACCTTTCTTGCTTCTCCCAYAGACAATCTCCTAACCTCTGTTTTTAAATGCTTCTGGAGCTCCAGGGCCTCTGCTATGCTGTGGAAAGTGGATAGAAGATGACCAAATTACATATCTCCATTTGCCAACTGTGGTCAGGGGTACTGAGAGTCCCTGGAATCAAAGATAATCTATTCCTCACCTTGGGTTACTTGATAACTGTATTCCTAGATCCACTGATAAATTAAAGAATTCTTGCAAAGCTCATGACAGTCAATCAAAGAATTTGCAATTCTTGCAAAGCTCATGACAGTACAGCTAATCAGAACAGGGCAGTTATTAATGTAAAGGCCTCAAGCCCAGGCAACATTGGATGCTTTCTGAAGCTTTTCTCGATCAAGCAGGGTGAAAATCTTCAGAGATGAGGGATTCGAACACTATAACAGAGCAGCCCTCACCTGAAAACATGTTCTTCCAACATAAGGAAGGTAAACTTATTGCAGGTGCTACCTCTTTTTCATACRAGCCAGGTGTCCTAGTGAAACCACCTTCCCCTGTCTCCCCATCTGTTAACTCCAGGGACGCAGAGCAGAAACAGAAGTTATTTGGCTCCCTACCGGCTGATGCTGGCAGCCACATCCTCGCTCCTCATCCCTCTCACGGCACCGTAGACTTCCAGATGTTCTTGCACGGTGAGTTCGGGCCAGAGCGGGTTCTCCTGAGGGCAGCGCCCAAGGAACCCAGCGCTGGCCTGGCCTGGAGAAGGGGCATCGGCAGCCTGGATCAGCACCTGCACGAACACGCAGCGGTGRAAGGGCTCTGGGTTATCCTGGCCTGAAAAAATTAGCCCCTTGCAACCCTGAATGTGTTTGCTTGTGTTATGGTATGAAATAGCGTGGACCTCACGCACATATGGGAAAAAAATCTAGCATTATTCAACTGATAATCTCCATCAGTCATGACCTCTGCTCATCTGGATCCAGGAAGCKGTTGTACAAAACCAAGGCCTTAGGGAATAGGACCAACATCAGACCATTATCTCTTTTTTTTTTTTTTTTAAATTTCAAACACTCAGCCTCAAATCTGAAGCAGTATTTCCCTCTGGCACATTTCATTAATCATCATGCACATGATGGAGTGTTACTGGCCCAACCCTATTTGTATTAATTTTTAATTTTCCGCATTTTCCAGGCTTTATAAAAACAGTGCTGTTTTCTAAAACATCCTTTTTTTTTTTTTTTTTTTTTTACAGTGCTTGCGAAATATCAAGATTGGTTTCAAAACAACATTAAAAAGCTCAAGCTGTTAAGACTGCAACATTAGTTTTAATGAAAGTTAGATATGCTTTGAGGCCATCAGCATTTTATTTCTGTATCTATTAATATCGTGTATTTACAAAGCACCTAACTACCAACTTGCCTTGCYGCTCTTCCTTTTCCCATCCTTCATTTCTAAAGGCATCGAGGTTATTCCCCAACTGCTCCGAATAAACCACTCACCTCCCCAGCAGTCGGTGGTATGTCTCCAGAAATCATATTCAGAGTTGTGCTTTTCCCAGCTCCGTTGGGTCCTAAYAGACCTAACACTTCTCCTGCAACAGATATGCAGAAATTGTTAATGAGACTCCATGCCCATGGGTTAGACAATACCTAAAACTACAAGGGGAGAGAGGGGAATTCATTAACATATCCCAGAAAATAAAACCCATGGAATTAAGGCCCCTGGTGCAGATTGTGCATCATGCCTTAGGCCTGGTTGCACATGAGGAAATTATAACAAAAACATGGTCTCCAAACATGAGACCTTCGCATGGGGCAGTCATATATAAAGGTCTCGGCAAAGCACTCGAACCTTTTTTAACGGCGAAAGAGAGATTTTTGACAGCGACTTTCTTCTTTTTCTTCAAAAACCAGCAGGTCTTTGTGTCTTCRTATTCCTTGCGCGCGCTGTTGACGATGACAGGATCCTGTGTAGAAACAAAATGAAAATTAAAACCCCTCCTGCTCCCATAGGAGACAGCTCACCTGTTCTCAACATTATGTATGCTCCTATAGAGAGCCATACGTACCAAAGTARAAATCCAGGAAGCAGAACAACAGAGAAATGAGGGAAAAAAGTCGAACGTGAATCAAAACATAGTTCAACTTTCCGGCATTAACTAACTGTGTGCTCGGTTAGCACTTGAGAAGAGAAAGGTCAGTAACAGAAGTGCATAAGCTGAGAAAGCAGAGAGAGGGCAGAGGCCAGGGCATGAGACAGGGAAGCAGCCAGGGTCTTGGTTTACTTCTCGCTGCGGCCGAGACGCCATCGCCCTCCTGACGCGCTCCCTCTCGGCCTTCACTTCTGGAGCTTCCTCTCCTGGCTGGTCCCTGTTGGGGTGGGCGACCGCTCTCCCGCGGTGCATCCTGCAAGCAGAGGGGGTGCACACCCACAGTTGCCTCCAAGGGCATTTCATGGGTTTATTCCCAGCGYAGTGCCCGTACAATATAAGCATTGAGGGCATTGCCTCTCTCAGAGGGTCACTGTGGTTGCCACCAACCATGGCCACGGCCCTTGGAGCTCATGGCTCCTTCCCTGTGTGGCACAAACCTGAAGATGGGGTCACGTCTTGTAGCTGTTCCTCCATATCTCATCTCCAAGAAGCAAAGGAGAAGAACAAAAATGGCGCAGTGGATGTAAGGCTGAAAATGCAATAAGGAACTAGGTTTGTATGGARGCGAGTAACGGCACATTCAATTAATTTTAACTCTAAAGGCATGCTGAGACCTATCTCATTGACTTCACATACTGAAGAGCTAGGGAAAGAACTTAAACCTTCACAAAGATTTCCACTTCATTGGAAGAACATTTATACTGCAGCTTTAGCTCAAATGAACAGCACTCCAAAGGAATTTTTTTGAGATACCTTACAGGATCAGAGACCACATTTTGCTTTTGAAGCTGCAGCATTACCCTGTTTATTCTTTCACATGTTGTCTTAAAGTCTGCCCAAGTTCTGCCTTAGGCATCGCCTCCATTTAATCCCCTCATCATTTTCCACTCATGGGGTAGCATTTTATGGGCTCCTGAGAGACGAGCCCTTGACTCCTTGGATTGACCTCCCCTTCATTCAATATGCAGCTTTTACTGCATAAACCATACTTTATTCATGGCAAGAGTTATGCCAGCCCAGTGCGAGTCCATCAGAACAAGAATCTTTCACAAAACAACCATCATCAAACTGCTCCTTACTGCAAAGACAGAGACATAGAATTCACTCCGCAGCTCCAATTCCTCGTCCATGTAAATATAGTATGGTTCCTATAGGAAAAAAAATACCAGTCAGTTAGGAAATCTCCCTAGTGTGTGTGTCCATTTATGCATGGTGAAAGCAGACACTTGGCACCTAAGAGGGGTCCCATGGAGGGCAAGCAGTATGTTTCGCACACTCCCTCCTCCAGGCAGTGGCACACCTTACTTGCTATGTTGTGCCATGAAGAAGCTGTATTTATTTTAGCAGAATATGTTTACTTACAGGTACAAAGAAAACTAGCCAGCCCAGCAATGGAAACACAGGAATCAATGCAGAAAAGACAACAGGCATTATTTCTTCTCGGTCACTAAACGTATAGAAAACCAAGGAAATCTAAAATAAAACAGAAAAAAAACATTTCCAAAATTAATGAACTATTGCTAAAAACTAGTTTGGCATTGATTTTGGAGCGAAGTCTTGGGTGGCTTGATGTGTAAACCAAATATCGCAGAGTGAAGATTCAGTTCACTTACCAGAACAATGAGGAAAGACCAAMAATAACGATTGCTCCGTCCATTGCGGAATGTAAACGCAATCACATAAATGTGTAGAACAAGAGATATTCCATAACCGATGACGCAAACGATCTAGACAGAGAGACTGGTATTAGTGACAAGGAAATGGATGTGGATAAAGCAATTGTCCTTGATAAAGCAGATCAATTAAAATATTGAATCCTTGTAGAACACAAAGTACTTTGAATGCTTTGTCCTTGCAAGGACAGCTTAGTGATTCCCATCGTAAGCAGAAACACAGAAATAATAACTAGGAGAAGGGGGTGCTAGCAGGGTGCTTTGCAGCAAAYGAAGCACTTACCAAAGACAGAATCATGGTGGCATTAAGGGAGYTGTTTTGGCAGAACAGGGCCAGGGTCCCAAACATGAGGCCGATGAGTGTCCAGTAGAGCRGGACGTCCACCAGCGCCTGCCCACACCAGTAGGCCGAGGGGTAGAGCCCCGCGAGCCGCAGCTGGGAGCGAGCCTTGATCTGCCAAGGGCAAGGGAAGCATAGGAACAAGTCACCACGAAAACCAAAATTAAATTATTCAAGAGAAGAGAAAGAATGGTACTGATTCTGACCACGAGCACCCGAGAGGCTTTCAGAGCCCCAAGCTAATTCTAGACAATCACCCTAACCAACCAAAGCCCCAAGTTCTCTATTATTTGCTGTGTTCATGTGGCTGCMTTTCTTCTGGGACTCCAGACTGGTAATCCTGGCCAAACTACTACATAGAGACATTGCCCATACAGAAAGCAATGCGTAGTGGACATGTACTCTTTGTCTCCCTTGATCCTCCAAAATAAACCAACTCTCTTTGTTTTTTTCTCCCTAGAATTCTTAAGTTATAGAACAAAGCAAGAATAAAATCTCTGCAAAGACATCCCATTTGTATTAATTTCTGCTTGCATAATTGGTTTCAGKGCATGATTTTTACCTTGTAATCATCCATGCTAGTCATTGCAAAGTGAGAAGGCAAACCAGCAATCAACAACAGTGTGAAGACGAGGCAGCGGTAAAATATGTCTTGCATAAAAGCTGGGCTTCTTGTCTACGGAAGAGAAATTCRTAATTCAGAAATCATCTATGGCCAACGTTCCTCAGTAAGAACATAAGTCATGGCACTGAAACTCTACGGAGTGCAACAACTAGAGAAAGGAATTCTCTTTAAACAAKCCATGTAACAACCACTGAGAAATACCAGTAACTGGCCACTTAATACTGTCCACCATAGACCTTTGAGCTTGCTGGTCCAGCCAGGTTTCCACCCAACCTTGCAGTCCACCCATCCAGTCCTCATCACTTAAGTTTGCTAAACATTTCTAATGAYTTCCAGCGAGAAAGGTAGGACACTTACATGAGGAAAGGGGTCACTCCAGATGCGGATATGTTCCGTGGAATTGAAGAGCCTTAAGAAAGTGTTGCTAAGGATATTCACGAGCACTGGAAAACAGTTGATGGGCTCTGCGCTGCACATGACCGTGTATCGGTAGCGCTGGAGACAGAASATCAAAGGACATTTACCTTCATGCCTGTGAGAATTGGGAGGAGGAGCTAAGCCAAGCGAGGATTTTAGGGGAAAACCATGAGAAATGCCATCATGTTTTTTGGAAGAACGAGAATACTAAGACCTGAAAAGCTGCTRAGACCAATCATCAGCAAAAAGATGGGTGAAGATAACTATACTTTTGGAGAGGAGTACAAAAATATTGGTGCTAATCTATAGTACATTGAGATTACTGTAAAAAGGCATGCAGTGGAAAGAAYGTCTTTTCTCCAAGAAATAAAAAAGTACCAGGGATTAAACAAATCCAGGGAGAGAAGCTCCGGTTTATTCCATGAGGCTGGAGGACACTTCAAACATCTTGGAGGCAGAACAGAGGGGCTTGAACCTTCAGTCTTGCATGATATCTGGGAGAGATCTTATGGATGGGCACAGCTCAGGACTGTGGAGCCATGGATTGGGGCAGGGAAAGTATTTCCAAAATYCCTCTTCCTCGTCCACTGAGGACGGTAGGACTCGGTGCACCTTTGCAGAAGCTCAGAGGTGGCTTTGTGGCCATGAACAGCRTCACCTGCCTCAAAGT
The DNA here is from genome assembly GCA_003342815.1 of Eudromia elegans. Classification (NCBI taxonomy): domain Eukaryota; kingdom Metazoa; phylum Chordata; class Aves; order Tinamiformes; family Tinamidae; genus Eudromia; species Eudromia elegans. The sequence continues at coordinate 3,975,155 of PTEX01000049.1, forward strand.
CCTGCTGAGCCATGCAAACAGCTGGAGCCAATATCAGGCATTTATCAACCAAATACAGACCCAGCTTCCCACCAACAGGATTACTGACAACACCTAATATGGCAAATAAGTGTTTTCTCCTTTTCTGATCTTTGTATTTCGCTGTGCCTCATTTACACATATTTCAGAGAATCTTGTTGACAGAGAGAATGAAAGAACTACTATTGCTCACCTTGCCTTCCCGGGATATTTTTATAGCTCCATTATAATGTGGCATAGTTGTGATGTTTTTCTCAACAGCGATYTCCGGCACTATCTTCTGAATCTTCAAGGCATGAATGAAATCCTCAATCTCTGATCCTGAAATCAAGCCAAGAGTATAAACTAGAATAATTGGAAGGCTTTCTTATAGATMATTTCTTACAGACAAGCACAGGGAAGGATGCTAGAAATATCATACAGGATCTGAGCAAAGTTACTTTTTAATTATCTTTTCAATTTTCATTGAATTGATTAAACATAATACATTTTTGTACAGTTAATTTAATTCCTATTACCTTAAAAATATTCTTTTAAGGTTTGGCTATTCGGTTATCACTATTATAATTTGATTTGGTTTTGCTCAAAAGAAAACACCTCCCAAGGCCACAAATATGTAACGAAATATACAGAAAAAGTATGAACATTTACTTTTATSAAATCTAAGAAGATTGAGGGAGGTGCAGAAGACAAATAAGTTCTTCTTTCACCTGTATCATTGAAGATGAGAAGATTTGTTGACTTAATATGAGTTTTCTCTTCATTGGGAACAAAATACAAGCTAGCAGTCAGCTCAAAGTTATTSAATCTTTCCGTCAGTTGAAATCCAATAAAAATGATAAGCAAAGGAAGGATAAATACTCCAAAGAACAGCAATCTAGATGGAAAAACAAACCATAAATGGGTCCAGAAGCATTTTGCCTCTCACATATGACAGCGACATAAGCAGAGGAAGCAGCGGGAGATTTAAGAGGGGAGAAGTTAAGTAATTCAGAATTCCACCAAGAAGTTCCAGCTGACCCTACTACTGTATTTTTWAAAATATTTTCCAGTTACTTAGTTTCCAAAAAATCTCAGCCATTTTTAAGCCTTCCCTCAGTCACTTGAGGGTATATTCAGGTACTTTGACAAGTATCGACACCACAAACTAAGCAAGAGCTCCCAGACTTACAGGGACCGGAGTAGTTTTCCATCATGCTTTAGCTTTAAGARGCGAACTCTTGCCACCGCCCGAGCTTGTTGTCTCCAGAGCTCCGTGCCGCTCACGGTGGCTCTCCTTCTCTCCCAAAGTGTCAAGAGGCTTCGGTCCATCTCCTCRAAGTTCAAGCACTCTCCATCTTCTATGTGTTCGTTACCAGAAGCACCATCATCTACAAGGAGGTTTCAAAGGACATGAAAGTCAAAAGACTTCTCTGGAAAAATATTTGTYATCTAATGAAATCTAAATTTTTAATTTAATTGTTTTTCTTGTCCCACTAAAAACTATGGAAACTCACATTGAGGAGAAACTATGTATGGATTCATTCATTCATTTTGGAAAAAAACCAAAAAAAGTATATGTGGAAACTTAAATCACACCCAGTTTGCAATGGAGATTTTACCTTCTTGATTGRTACCTTCCTCACCCTCCAGCTTCAGGAAAACATCTTCCAGGGTGGTCCTGTTAACCTCATAATTAACCACCCCTTGCAAGAGGCTGCTCTCGAGGTGGCTGAACAGATCTGCACATGGAAACACGGATGGCACGGTTATCACCAGACTTCCTGGGGCTCAAAACCACCCATCTCCACAATTTAAGAGCCACAGCAAAGGTTGTCCTGGCAGCAAAAAATCTTTTCTTGAAACCACAGAAGTGTCATTGGAAGAGAGTAGATTTTAGTTTGTAAGTTAGTCGGTAGATATTCTTCTGTTAATCTGAACTATTAGTAGTATCACATTCATGAAAGGCTTTCCTTAAAGCTGAAGTTTATGCACCTCTGGGCTCCCTAATCACACGGAGGGCAGATAAGGGAACATAGGAATGACCTTCTCAGCAACCCGACTCTCTGTTTTTCCCACCACTTACTGTCTCTTTACAGCCCCAGCTCAACTACAGGTGCTTCTTACCTGGGAGRGCATCAGTATTTTCCACGGGCAGCATGTAACACAATTCCTTCCCCTTCTGTCCTCTAAACACTGCATCAGGGATGTACTGCCTGACCAGGGACGATGCCATGTCAGGGTCACACAGSTCATTTACTTGCACCCTATTTGCATGAAGAAGCAAATCTTGGGTCATTCATTCAGAAAAAGTCCTTTTTAGCTCATGTCATTTTAGCTGCATGTTCAGAGCCTTCAGGATTGGGTCCAAAGAGGAGCAGCTTGCTATCCAAAGTGAGATATTTTTGGCATCCTTAAAACCTGCTAAAACGGACTCTCTATACGGAAACTATATGGGACATAGACCCTATGAGCAAATACTTTTATGATAATCTATTTCTAGTTGACGTGATGATGACCAAAAAGAGAAGAATTTACCTTAAATGATAGCCAACTCCCCATTTTCTCTTCAGATAGAGAGATGAGCCAACACATTGTAATGTCCCATTTGAGAGAAAGGCTTTCCGATCTAAGGAAGTACAAATACAAAGGATTCAAGTGAATGAGTGAACTGTTATAAAGCTGTCTGCCTTCTCCTAAACACCAGGGTTACTCTAAATTATGCATTCTTAYAGCTTATAGAAAATTTCCCATGCAGCCCAAGAGCAATAAGGAACGAGGACAGCTATTACTTCTGACAATATCACTGATTTGCATGGGTGCTGTTCAGCTTCMTACTGAAGCAATGTGAACTGCAAGGTCTTGGAAGAAGGCTTCAGCCTCATTTTATCTTCCACCCAGCTCAGGTTGGGTAGTTTATCAGGTAAAACTCATCTAGCAAGCATAGACTGCCTCACATCGTGGTCCATAGGCGACAGGTTCTAAATTATATTCAGCCACATCATGAGACTCCAGGCTCACCAGCATGAATATCAGCTTCATCTATGCACTGRGTAGTGAAGAGTGTCACACGATCAGCCCGATTTTCCTTTAGAAGATGCCACACGTGGTGCCTGGAGGAGGGATCTAACCCCGCTGTTGGCTCATCCAAAAGCAACACCTGCAATGCCAGCATTTCCATGTTAACACTGTTCCCTTTGAATGCTTTAAAAAATCTTATTCTAAAGGTAAAAYGAAACCATAARTGACTTCCTTTTTTATTGTTCTTTKTCCTAATTTAATGTTACATTTTTTGTTTTAAATACAGTTTTGATTGACTGCTGAAGGAAAAGAACAAATGTTTGTGSCAAATCAAAATGGAAAACTGTGCACTAAACCTTTGTGTATACACAAATGTGATCTGCTTCCTACCTTTGGATTTCCTAAAATCGCAATTCCAAGAGATAATTTTCTTTTTTGTCCCACAGTCAGAGTATTGGGGCGCGCATCCTGAAGATCAGTGAGATCCAACGCTGTCARTACCTTCTTCACCTTGGTGATATACAAAAACAAAGGCCAAACTTCAGTTCCAAGATTGGGAGACCATCTGCTGAAAACGCATGGGGAAGTAACTGCTGAGCCRGCTACAATAGCTCCAAATACTGCACACTTTTTGTTTCCTACGTGGCTACAGGCAGTACACAAGAGCAGAGCCTCAAGATGTAAAACTTAACTGCTTTAAACAGATTTTCATTTAAATAAATATTGCAAATCAGACTGCTGGGAATAAAAGAATTAAAATGCACTTCTGCCCTAAATTAGGGCTAGCTTTGCTTCAAAGAATGAAACACGTGTGGTAATCTTTTATAAATCTGGCTCAATAAATGCTTCAAGATGCTGGAAAACAGAGGTCAGGCACTAAACACACACCAACCTCTTGCTCTACTTCCTTCATTGGAATCCCTTTGATGTGAGCAAAAGTTCGCAGGTTTTCCTTCACTGTTAAGACTTCAAAATGCAGATTTGATTGTGGGCAAATCCCCACAATTGCCTGAATTGCCTCCATATCTTCTATTTCAGATACTTTGTAGTTGTATATCATTGCAGAACCTGTACACAGGAAGGAATGAAACAAATGTTATAGTATACCGTAGGCCCTAGTCATGCACGGAAAGCACACTTTTTTTGTGTTCATATCTTTGACATTAAATCCATGATAATGGCAGTTTCTCAGGAGTTAAAATAAAAATAAATTGTGTAAAATAACTTTCTGTTGTGCAAAGATTTTAATACCAGTCAGAAATAGCTCAGAAATCTCTCTCTTAGGAACCAAAATATATTTCCTGTAGATACAAGCTCAAGGAAAACACTAGACATCCAATTGGGAAACAACCATCTAGGCATGCTTGCACACTCGAGCGTATCCACAAGGGATGTATTAGTCCCAAAGCGTTTGTGGAGGGAACAACCTGAGCTGAYAATGACCCAAGAGAAAGCTGTGGCTTATTTTGTTTTGTTTCTCCACCCTGGTAAACTTAAAAGCCAGAGAGCTTCTCGTCTTCAGCAGAGGGGTCCATCATCTCACCTGCTGAGGGCTGGGCAAAGCCACTGAGCACATTTAACAGAGTTGTTTTTCCAGAGCCACTGTGACCAAGCAATGCAGTGATCTGGCCTTCATAAACGTTCAAGGACAAGCCTAGAATAAAAACAGGACAGTATTAAGATAGAAGTGTGTGAAGGAAATCGATTTGTACCTGTAGTTTATTGCCAGGTTTGGTAGAGGAGTGTGATTTCTTTTGAAGACAGGCAAACCAGATCCTCATGTTGAGAGCACTGAGCTATCTTTATATAATGGTTTATGCCTGCAAATACACAGCTTTTTAGGAGACTCCTGCTACTGCAAAAAATAATCTGTAGCAATTTTTGTGGAGTGAATAGGAAAATTGGATGACACATTTTTAGGAATCTGCAAGTAACTTACTCCAGCAGAAATAACCTCTGAGCAATGGGTTTTAACTTCACAGTGCTGAAGACAGATTTAAGGACATCCAGAATACTTCAAAACAGCTTTGATTCATAAATAGGGAAATGTGAAGTAAAACCTCTCTTACCTTTCAAGGCCTCTGTTCTCTTGTCCTTTCTTTTGTATGTTTTGTCCATATTGTTTATCCTAAAAGAAAGGCAAGCAAGCTGTTACTAATAGATCTCGCAATTCTGGCATATTTCTTCTGCCTAGGAGGAATCTACAAAAACTATTGGAGGGATATTTTTCAATTCCTCCTAAATTTGATTCTACTTGCCATCCTCAGGGGGTWGTTACATTTCTTCATGACTTCTAGAGTCCTCCAGACTCAGACATAACGTGCAGGGGTTGTTCTTCCTATCCACGGAGTCTTTACCTGATTGCTTCCTTCCCAACAAACTCCGGGGGCATTGGTTCCTCAGCGCTACCGAGAGGTCCACGGCTGCTCCSATTGCCAGCTCCCTGCCCTGTGCTCCTGCTCCTGTGCTGGAACCAGTAGGAAGGCTTCAGGAAGAATGAAGGRGGGTACTGTACTCCATATTTGCCTAATTCAGAAACAAAAAAAGGTTATCTATGCCCCCCCAAATTGCTATGTGTTAGTTCAACTTTGATAAACGTCATATATATACATATATCATTAATACATTCAGTTATCTCATTGTCTATAGTCACAAACTTTACACTTCTTTTCACAGAATATAAGGGATTCCTGTGATCAGATTTGCTCATATCTGAAAATGCAGGCAGGCAGCAAAGACTTGGTTGATCATTTCTACTATTTTTTTTAAAAACCATACTCCGAACCAAAGYCCTACAACATCCTTCTAAAACCTAGTGGCTAGGGATGCTGGGGTGGATGAGAAGGATCTCAGTGCCTCACTGCAGGATTTAGGGCTCTTTTTGCAGAATGTTCCTAGAGCAGAGTCAAGTCGGGTAGCTCTGCACRCCCAGCCCTTGGGAAAACAAGAATCTTTCAAACAATTTCTTCCTCATGGTCATGGCAATTCTGGTTTTCAGCCCTTAGTGTAACATGGCAGGCACATTTCCATCAAGATGCTGCTCCACAGCCTGAGCAGCTTGCTTCTAGGACATAAATTTTGCTGTTTCCCAGAGCTTAGAGTTTTCTCAGCAAAATCCCACAGTTCCTTCAGCTCCTCATCCTCCATGAGAGGAGAGGGTTACAGGAAAAAAAAAATGCAAGCTTCATACTCTTTCCCTTTTATTTCTACTTACCAGGCAAAACTTTATCAAAATAGATGGCCAACAGCATATATAAAATGCTGTCAAGGGTTAATATGATGTAGAGCTTAAGGAAAGGGTACGAATCTGGTGCAAAGGCTGGTCCATGTTTTTCTGATTTTATAATCTAAGGAGGAAAAAAAAGGGGTACAAATCAGATGCAACACTTGCTTTAGCCTGAGAGCCTACATGCAGTCCCCTGTTATGTTCTGCCCTTTTCTTCACCATAAACCCAAGGTGTCATGATCACAACATTGTTTTTAATAGCCTTCCGGGCACAGAAATTTATGGCATATACACAGCTGGTAAAATTCCCGATACAAATAAGAGTCTAACTGTGTTTGTTGCAAATTAGTATGTTTGTACTTTTTGGAATCAAACTTTCTTTTTACAAATCACTTAGCACAGAGCTGCCCCAAGCAGGTCATTCTAGCAGTGGGTATGGACCATGGGGACTATCCTGTCCCTGTGCCACATCTGCAGCGTGTCTGCTGCTGGTTTTATTGGAGCATACCTCTGAGATCCCGGCTGCACAGATAAAAGAACTCATGAGACTGAAAATCCATTCAAAAGCTGAAGGCAGCATTTCGAAAAAGGTCAAAAAGCCCAGACATCCGAAGATAACTTGTAGGACAAAGCCCACAAAGCTGGTAATATTAGGCTGCTTTAACAACGAGCTGAGCATAAAATAGAAGTGAATCTGCAGAAGAGAAAAACTGTAATTAGCAGGATGAATTTTTACCGCAGATAAAAGAATGACACAAATGAAAATTTAACAAGCATCATAAAAACATGGTTGGCTTTGGTTGTCCTCTCCAGTTGTGTTCTTGGAGAGTGAAATCAGAAACCACCACGTGCATGTAGCGTCTCACAAGGCTTTGCAGCCATCTGCTGAAGGAGACATCCAGGGCACGTCTATAGGGATAGATGTTCCCACTCCTCCTTGCCTCCGGATTAGGATATGATGAGTCCCAGAGCCATCCAGCACCAGGCTTTCCATTAACGTTACTGCTGAAGCCTCTGTCTTTACTGCAGGTACATTAAACCTGGGGTGATCTATGCATTTGATCCTGGTTGTCTGTATAGTTTTTAAAGAAATTCCCATTTTTCCTTGTAAGGTCCCTGCTCTGTGTGAGATTTGAGCATACAAAAATTGAGAAGATTTTGATTTCAAGTCAAAATCTTCTCAATTTGGAATCTCAATTTTGGAATCTTCCAAAATTGGAGTGACATTTTGTCCTACCAATTTTAACAAGAAAACCCTAAGAAGTGCAGCTGAAGATTTTTTGTTRTTACTTCCTCATACAGTGCCCTGCCCTGGAGCATTCCGTAATTTAAATTTACAAATAGTTCAGTTAGCAGCTGGAAAAAGAAAACCCATGCACACTTTAAAGAAAACGCCGAAGCAGACTTACAGATGCTATGCCATAAAAGAAATAAAAGAAGAATATTTGTGTAAAGTCGCCTTCATAGAAGACCTCGAGCGTGATGGCTGTCAGCAGGCTGGCCAGCACCGCGATGTACACGGTGTAGAGCAAGCTCCAGGACAACCTGCAAACGAGGGCACCGTTACTTTTGCCTCRGTAAACGACAGCAGTTGCTCTGACGTATCTGGTACGAGACACATTCTTCTTATATCAAATGCTATTCTTGCACCTACCCATGAGTGTGCAGGTGCAATGAGACTGGGAAGAACTCGGGAGCATTTAATGCAGTCTGGACGATTACTTAGTTTTTTCTTAATGTGTGAATATAATCGTGCAAGTCTGTCCTGTTTTGGTAGACCCTTGATCATTTCCAATTCACTTCTAGATTTCTCGTTTCACTTTTTTTGTTCTCTGTCTTATGTGAAGAGAGCCCATRTGTTACATGTTACTGCATCTCAGCACTGTCACAAGCCCTTTGAGCCCTGGCAGATGAGGACACGGAGCCCATGGGTGGCTGCTCCCCTTCTCTGCCCATCACCGGGGCTCCCTGCCTTCAGAAACGAGGCTGAGCTGCCCTAGGGACCAAAACTTTTATTCCAGGACACAGAACTCCTGCAGTTATGTGGAGTTAATCTCCTTTTAGACTTACCAGAATGCGATGTCTTGTAAACCCATYGCTTTCATTAAAACCTTGAGCATCTTTTTCTCTCTTATAACCTTTATCGATAAAAAGTACATATGTGGAGAGAAACACACTATAAGGCCAAAAATGAACCCGATATAKCCCATTTTATGCAAAGGCTTGATCAAGGCTGATTTCAGGTAAACGCCRCTAATTGACTTCATCTCTTCCCAGACGGAGTGATTGGTTTTCGCCTGAAGAACAGAAATTTGCCATTAATTTGATAATTCATAATGAAATAGTCAACATCAGAATAAAGATACATTCATAAGCATTACAGTTATTAGTTTTTCAATAAAAATATTAAATTCTCAAGTAGTAAATTTATCTCAATATTTAATATATTTCTATAATTCCATGTAACAAAAATAATGTTGTTTGAGCTATGAGTATAAACATGACCTAAAACCAACAGATGAAAGAAAAATGTAAGAGAAGCAGTAATGAAGTTATAGGAYAGTTAAAGAAATAGTTTTTCCACTGAAAACCAGTTTGGGAAATGTTAAACGTTTCATAATTGCTTTTCAAAATCCAACAATTTGATAAAGACCAAAATCTCAAAAATAAGGTAAAAGTTTTAGCTATGGCATAGCTGTAAATCTGCTCATTTTACCATGATTTTCCAGTAAAATTGCAAAGAATAAAGGAAAGAATCTGAGGYTCAGACTGCTAATTTTTAGTTTAATACAACAAATCTCTTGTACTCTAATGACAGGCGCAATTTGCCAAGATGATCCATCATTCTTTTCACTTTTTAATCACATTAGTATTTAAAAATTAACGATCACAGAAAACTAGCTTKTCTTTTCTCCTCTTGTAAAGTTGAATAACTCAAAAAACCAAATGGAAAACATATTTTCCGCCATGATCTTACTTACTTCTATCATTATTGCATCAATGCTGGCCTGCAGCGATAAAAAGCCCTCGTTCCAGTATGAAGGAACATTGCAATAGCTTGATGAGTAGTTGTAGCAGGTTTCTGTAGGAAAGAAAGAAAATGAAGCATTTTATAAGTATGTTTAAATGAAAAGATTTAGTCCAACTCCGTGTCTCCCCTGGCGTTGCAGCCTTGGGAGTCTAGGGCTCAGCTCCATGGACCACCTGATGCAACATCAGCGTTGCCCCCACTGCATGGCAGAGCCAGCCAAGCTCAACCTTCCCAGCTCTCCTCTTTTGTTTCATGTATTTTACTTCTTTTAGACAGAAAATATGGGCACATTTGGTCTTGGCCAAGAAAGATGTGGACCCACGTGTGCGTAATCATCTTTTAATGCATTATGTAACTACGTACAAACGTAATGCATTACGYTTGTGTATCAGTATRTGGATACATTAGAAATAAGTTAGCACACGTGCTGTTCATCTTGAGMATATGATCTGACATCAAGGAACGATGATCTGAGATARAGAGATTTTGGAAATGTGTGTTAACAYTTCTTCCCCCCTACCATTTAGATTTATTTTTAAGAAATCAAAACTTCATGGCCCAATTACTGTGCTCTCTTGAAGTACTCAGCACACAGACCCTAGATCCCTCCCAAGTGGCAGGGCAGCACATAGATTGCCCTAAGCAGTTTGGCAGGTAGAATTGTTATGCAGTTCTCTAGGTTCATTCATTTCCATTACCTATCTGGTCCAGGAAATCATTTGGATGTACTATTCTGTAGCTGCGAAATCGGAGACTATAGGAGGAGTCATCCTTAAAAACCACACCGATAAGGTAGTCGTACCGATGCCCTTCTTTTTCTATCATTTGCTCATTTTTCACTTCTTCAGGCTTTATACCTGGCATTTTCAAACAAAACAAGACAAACACAGCGGAATTTCTGATTAATGACAACATGAAAACATGCAGCTACGTGGCTACAGCCAGTGCCCCAACACCAGGACTGTGGGTAGGACAACGTCACTATAAACCAGGATTTAACAGCAGCGTTACCCATCATCACCGAATCTGAGGCCACTTTATCCATTATTTGCCTGGTGGCTTTCGTCGCTGGGGTATACACAACTCTAACTCCGGTAGCATTGAAGGCAGGATCATCTAGGCGCCCAAGGAATTTATAAGGGATTTCATGTCGTGGAGAGTGGTATACCACTCGTGTTGTTAAGTATATTGTGAAGATGAGAATCAGCGTTGTAATCCATTCCTAGGTAAAAAGGAGGAAACGAAGGTGAGTGCTGGCACGGGGTTTTGAATGTCGCGCTATGATGCTGCAGATACCAACGCTTTCTTTACACAAATAAGAAAAAGTTATTTGGCAGGCGTTGTAATTTAGACTAAGAGGGATGTTTGAGGTGAAGAACACGTTTCCTTAGCATCAGAACCAACAGGGTCTGCGGATCAGTTTGTGGCAGCGGTTGTGGCTTGCACGCTGTGTCCAGCAGCTGAAGGCAATGAGTCAGCACCGAGGCAAGCTGTTGTTGCACCGTGACGTGGTGTCGCTGGAAGAAATCCAACGCCGACACTTTCCAGAGCCACGTTATCAGCGGAGATTTTCATAGACCACCTCCTATAAAAGCAACCCAGCACAAAACCACAGTGGAAATCCCATTTTCTCCTTARTAGACCAGGTACTTGCCTGAAAACTTTCCATTTTCATCCTCCACACCCTAAGAATATTTTTCCATAAGAGGACACAAGTTTGTTGAAATATTTTTGAGATTCTCTTCCATATTCTCTGCATTTTCCCAGCTAGGATGAGAAATAAAAGAACGTCATTTAGAATAGCATAGATTGCTGAAAAAATACCCACTTCAGGGAAAGTCAAAGAAGGTGGCAAAKGTTAAAAGCTTTCCCCGTTTTTCAGCTTGGGCATCCAAGGAGAAGGTCAAAGGAAATGGTCCAAGATTGCACAAGAGGCCACAGAGCTGTGCTGGACACAGCTGCCTCTCTCAGAGTCACAGATTAATCCTATTTCAACCCAAACAGACTGAGCAGAAATATGCACTTAACCAGCTATAACTTGATTTATCAACTGCATGGAACGAACAGCAGAGATGCTATACACTTCCGTACTAAAATTTGAAAGGAGTGATGAAGGAAAGGGAATATGTTTCATTTTCAAGGTATTTCTTATCCAGTTATTCCAAACACCTAAAGTACCTATAATTTGCAGCAATAGTATAAATGCCCTAAAGCCCTGGGCTGCAAAGGGCCCCCTCACCCTGTAGCAACCACGGCAGGAGGCGGCAGCTGTTCAGGAGGCCGGGATAGGAACTCCAATCAGAAGCTAAAGGTGGCTAAAATAGATGTGTCATCGTCCCCCTTAAACGAGCTGGAGCCCTGCTTGTTGTGTGCGTAGCTAAGAATAACTCTGATAGAGCTAGAGCGGAGAAACCTTGAGAAAACCCTGCTTTGTTCCTTCATACCCACCTAAATACCACGTAGGAAAGTACCAAATTTGGGGAATTTTTATTTCAGCTTCAGTCATGGGCCAAATCCCCGACCGGTTTCACCTCCTTTCCAGCACGAGAGCAGGTGAGGGAGCCTCCAAACGCACCTTGGACGTCACCCATGGGAAGGGCTGGAGCCCAGCCCGGGGCAGCCCCGCGCGCTGAGCCCCGCTCCCGCCGGGCAGCGCGTGCTCCTGTTGCAGACCAGGCAGCTGGAGTTAATAAACGCTTCCACTACCCTGTTCCTGCCTGTTGTTTGTTTTGGGAAGAATTAAATATTTGCATGCTCCAGGGCCAAGCGATCCGGCATCTCTATTTACCCTTTGACTGTTAGCATAATGTCTTATCTTCCTGAACGGCTTTCTTTGTTTTTTCCTTTTTTTTTTTTCCTTTTTTCCCCCCTGCCTGGAACTTTCTCCTGCACATCACAGTCTACTGCAGAGGTTAAAGGCAGCCAGGCAGCAMTCTCTAGGAAGTTCTACTTTGTTTTGCCCAAGTGTGGCTTTCACTCTTCCTGAACCCAGCCCAGCTGCCCATCCTCAACCAAATATTTGGGCGTAAACAAAGTTTCACGCTGGAGTATTTGGGGAACAAGAAAAATGTTACGATTTTGTAAAAACTGCCCTGAATTTCTACACAAGAGAGAGAAGCACTTCACTATAAGAAAGTCCTGGTAAATTTTCACCACTCCTAACCTTCTTTTCGCCATCAGACCAAGAAGCACAGCGCCCCTKAACCTCAAGCAGTAAGCCCCTAGAAAGTCAGACAGATGATGATGCCTACAAAAAACCTTGTCATGAAGAATTTCCTTTTCAATYTTGATATTAAAAGACAAAATTTCAGCAGGAAGTATGCACAACCTGAAAGCTGCAGTCTCTGCAAGACCTGACCTTTGAAGCAGTGGGCTTTRGAAGACACCAAATGAATGTTCTGAAGAAGCAATGCTTGAGATTAGGTTAGCCAAGGCATCGCTGGTAGAAGCATTGGGGTCCCTGGGAACATTCCCTATCCGAGGGCTCGGTAGCGGCACCACCTCCTCCTCCTGCTCTGCAGGAACACACTGCTGAGTTGCTGCAAGTTTTCCTTTTAGTGGCACTTTGAGCCTCTGTATCAGCGTCCAACATTTTAACATATACAGAGATGTGAACAGAGAGGGAGATGAAGGGTCCAGAGGGGAGGACCAGAACCGGCACCCACAGCAGAGCATCCGTGTCAGAAATCCCACACATCCAGAAAAGCAGAGCAGCTTTTTTCCCATTTAGTACTTTTTGCCTTAAATATTTGGCTGCATGGTTTTTGGGAGCAGAGCCAGGAAGAGCAGCTTTTGTGCCGTTAACCCCACATGGCACTAAACCCAATGCAACTCCTCCCCCGTGGAAACACCACAGCTGATGTTCTTTCCCACTTGCAAAGCAGAGGCACCTTCCTACCTGGCCGCGCGTTCTCCATGATCTCCATCCCAAGTTGGTCTCCTGCAGCTCTGGGGTCCTGGTTCTGGTCCTGGCGCGGGTTCAGCTGCCACGTGTGTCCGCAGGATGAGCCGTCCGGAGTGACACCTGCAACCAGGTGGCCTTCGGCCAGGGGACACTAAYGCTGCACCTCGCGTGTGCGGCGAGAGCAGAGCCCCTCTCCGCAGGGCTGCGCGTGGTGCACGCGGCAGGCAGCAACGGGAGGAGACACCGCGAGCTCAGCCAAGTGGGAATTGCTAAGAGAGTTGTTTTTAAGAGGAAAAACMCTTGATTGCAAAAAGAAAAAAAAACCAAAGCCCACGCAATTTAACCAAGCTGACAACAAAAGGACACTTCCCAAAAACACAGTTTTAAAGGAAAAACATCATGACCGGGTTAAAGAGTTGCTCGTGTGTTTACCTTWGCTAAGGGCTTCCCATGGGCTCTGGCCCAGCCGGCGGGGAGCTGTGCCCGAGCGCTGGCACTTCCCAGCCCTGCCGTGAAGACACCACGTCCCCTCCGGGCAGCAGCGAATGCTCCACAGGGAAACCCTCCCGTGCCCTTTTTGCTCAACGCTTGAGTCAGCAAGAGTTCCTTCCTCTGCCAGCGAGCCTTCTCCGTCCACAGACCAATGACAGGCTTTTTCTTTCTTGATTTCCCTCTTTTTGCTCTTAGTAATTTTGGGGTTCTCGCTCCTTTTCGCTGCTTTTCCAGCAGCTGCCAACACAGCTGGAATCAGGGTAGGGGATTTATTTTCTCTAGGAGGTTTTCAGTGAATTTCGCAAGAGGGAGGTAAGGAAAGCAGATAAGGCAGCAATCCCAACCGGCCTGGGAGCGCGCGTACCCCCGTGGCGACTCGAGGCGGCAGAAGGATGCGATTCGATCGTGCTGGAGCCGCAGCTCGCGGACTTGGCGCCTCCGTTGTAGAATGAGGTACAGAAAACAAAAGCAATGTGGGGATTGCTCGGGAAAGGGCCGCAGTCCTTCCGCAGCTGTGCAGCTTGTCATTTCCAAGGAATGGGGAGGGAAGAGGCAGCGGTTCTTCCCCGAGCCCTGCCGTAATGTTTAACACTCGCACGCACACCCACGAACACGGGCCCTCCTCGGAGCGGCTGCCCTCGGGCCTTGGCAGCGCCTCCAGAAAGTGCTTTTGAACACGAGAATAACATCCRTCCTCCGGGCTCACCCTCCGGCGCACTGGAGGACCGCTCGGGCTGCCTGTAGCTCCAACTCCTTGGGGCTTCCAAACGCACCTGGAGGGGAGCGGGATGCGGACGCTGGGGCAGAGCCCCTGGGACGTCCCTGGACACGGTTCAGTTTGGGAAAAAAAGGAGAACCGAAAGCCAGGGGAAAATGGTTTCCARCAAACTAAAAATAGACCAGAACTAGGTGCTTCCGGAAGATTTCTACGGAAAGACTATAGCAAAATTACCTGATTTCGCTCTCTTCAAAAAACAACAAGCTACCGCTTGTATATAACTATATAAGAGGCCTACTTCTAGCGTATGCATCACAAAACCACAAGATTTAGGAATTTAATCCTCTTTTATTGCAGTAAGTCTTCAGCTGGAAAAGGAAAAAAAAAACCCCAAAAACAGAAAAACCTTGTACTTACTTTGTAAATACAGCAAAATGATAAAAAAGAAGAAAACACACAAAATAAACCATGAACAACTCAAGAGTACTGGACTGTGATGTCAGGTTGAGCACTACAAGTATGATACATTCAAACCTGTTGCTTTCTGCTTCTTACTACTAGAAAAGCTGTCCTCGATGTAACAGCCTCACTAACTACACAGACRTATTTTAAATGAGGGCTTTTCGCACTAATGTGAACAATTTTCAATTATTAAAGTCCTCCACATAAAAACACATATCTCTACTAACTCTGCAAAGGAAATCCATCGTCAGTGTTTGTACATACAACCCAATTACACCTCACAACATCCCTGTGAAGCAGRTGAAGGACTACAGCTGGGAAGGGAGCACCAAGTTGAATCACAGCCRCCCATAACAGCTCCAGGAGCAAAGCCTTCCCTTGGGTTTTCCGGCTATTCTGCTGTTGTTTTCCCTGTTCTTGCAATTATAGGCATTGTGTCACACTTTGGGAACACCCTTGGGGTTATGATTATGGTAAGGTTTTGGGGTGATAATTTTATATCACACTCACCGTGGCATYGCCAGATAAAACAGCGATCCCACCCAAACATGCAGTTAACTTAATGAGCCAAACTCTTTGCACAAGTAGCCCTATAAATGCAATGCCACCACCAGCTGGGCTGTGCCACTATAAACACGAAAAACACCAAGCAGAGCAAATCTAGATGCTAAAAAAATGCTGTGTGTGGCCCATTTGAAATACTACAAAAATAAGACACCTACTAGAAACGTTTTGGTGATGTTATCCAAACAAATATTATGGTGCGGAGTAAGAACTACTTGATAGCCTCTTATTTATGTCTAAACAGGGTAAATGAAAGAAAATAAATCAAAGATGTCAAAGATAAGTACTTCYGTGACTTTATGTGCAAAGTATATGCTGTACATTGCTCGACAGACGTACAGATGATACAGCTGAAGCGGTTTTAACACAATTTACAAAGAAGAACAGAATTAAGTGTAATGCGATTTGCAGAAAACATTTGTCTTGTGTGCGTATTCRCAGGAAAGTATCAGGAGACCAAATTCTGTCTCACCTTTATTAGCAATRCAGAGAAACCTCCAGAAATACTGGCCAGCTGTGGGGATGGAGGCAACTGGCCCGTGGGTTCCACCGTGCTAAGAGAGAGTAATGGGACTGCATAAACAAAAAGGCTGAATTTGGGTAATTTTTCCATTCTGACAGGGAAGCTTCAGGCTGCAAAAGATTACGCCTAGAGCTGCCACTTAAACACTAATGCTTTGAATCTGATCATCACCACTATTTTATTTGCAGCACGCAGACCCAGGCGCYTGCAAGGACCATTGCACTGGGCTCATGAGATTGGCCATCTGCTCTCCTGTGGGAACAGGCACCTTCCCGTTGGTCCTGGACCCACAGGCACATGGGATGTTCAGTTGTTTGTGCAATTCCTGGGCTCACCTTTAGCTACAAGCCAAAATTTATACATTTATACTTAATCATAAGGGTACAAAGGAGGAGAGAAAATCTGTACATGCTGGGCTCGTGTCTTCCCATACTGAATTAAATAAAAAGGTTTCTACAGATGCATGAACACAGGTTTGGGTTCTCAACATTATAATAAGTTATTACTATAAATATTACCTAGATTATTACCCAGTAATTACAGGTAGCTGGGAAAGAAAACTGTCTTAAGCCACAGCTTTCTGAATCATGACAGAAAAACAAGGGAGCATATGGGAGCACCCCAGACCAATGGGATTTACTGGGAGCAGCCAAAATTGATAGGACTTAAGAAACCTACATTTTTGGTATAAAAGCATCACTAAATTTGTTCATTGTAGAACACAATGAACTATTAACGATCTTTAATTTCACGTTAWAAAACTAACTGAGCAATGATAGCTTTGTGCAGAAAAACAAACATAATATACCTTAAACACACATTTACCACATCGGAGAATATAGGATCACGTATTCCACTCSTATTTAACAGCAGGAGGACTAATAAAGGCACCATTCCCACTGGCGAGGTTGTGCATTTGTATCCCACACTTTCCGGTTCATGAAGCTGAATGAGAAACGACCATGGCAGGAAGAAGCAAAACACTCACGTGCTGAGCACACCACAGCAATGAAGACAGATTATGAAATGTTGCCAYGTGTGCGCACAAATTGGTAAGAACAATGGAAACACCTAAAAAGGGCTCTGTCTAGAAACAGCTGGCAGGATAAATGTGATTACACCCAAGAAAAGAATTAGATTGCACYGACAAAGTCCAGAAATACTGACATTTCTGCAAATCTTGTAACTACACAGTTAGTATGTCTTTGTACTTTTACCAACGGGTGGGGAAAAAGCATCCATTCCTGTGTACCCCTTTTAACCCCACGCTGCATGCATTATAAACACTAATGCCCCCAGGACAGCAGCATCATTCAGCAAGATGTGCCAGTTTGCAATAGAAAGGAATATACCGTTGGCGAGTGCCACAACTGTACCTGCAAATGAACATTGYACCACACGGACACCAAGCTAAGCTCACTGTGTAACTTGAGGAGCCCCTTCACAGTGAATACAATACCCTGGAGTGATTTTTCCCCTCAAACAGGACCGCTTCAAAGCGGATGGCAGTGACAGAAAGCCGTGCCCGTGGGAACAGAGCTAGGACTGGCACTTCTATGTGCACCAGCAGTGCCCATGGATGGCCAAGGAGAGCAGCCACACACAGAGGGGCAGGATTGATGCCAAGATGARTTATTTTCTGCAAGGTCTGCTGAACCTCACGCATCCCCCTGACCCCCAAGTGTCTCCTAAGGCTGCAGGGCTGACGGGCATCGTGTAAAGGAGCTCTCTGTGCAGCAAGAGGCGAGACTGAAGGAGGGACAAGTGACCTAAGAGCAGAGCACGGCCTGTGCCTGGGCAGCTTCTGCTCAGTCCTCCCTTGCAGCAAACCAGAACACACCGATTAGAGAAGGAATTTCTGAACCAACAAAGTAACCAGGGAATTATTCCTTCCACTGTTGTTCAGAGAGCATCAGTCACGCAATCAGCAAAGTGCAACAAGGCTCCATTTTTCCAAGTGTTTTCTTTTTTCCTTCATCTCTGGGATGTTTTTCACACCTCCGGCACCCCTCCCTAGTGCTCTGTGCGTCCTAGGAACTCGTACAACACTTTGTACAACACACGAACCGGGCAGCACCGCTCCCAAGCCCCAGCGACTTCAGAAAACAACCCTGTCTTCCTGCGTTCTTTCCCACCATAGAGCGCTGTTCAGGGTGCCAAAGCCGCCGTCTTCCTCCTCTTGTTCTTTAGCAAGTTCCACAAAAACCTAAAATTAACAAAAAAAAAAAAAAAAAAAAGAAATCTGTCATCTTCCTTGTAAGGACCTTCACAGTCAAGACGCAGAATTCGTGATAAAACTTGGCAATGTATTGCTTCACATTCGAGTGCATATTTCAGTTTTCAGCATTTTAGTGTTTTCTCCTCCCCTCCCCGTTCTTCAAGAACACAGTGAAAAGGAAGCTGAACCAAACACAAACTGAAGGATGTTTTTTGTCAGCAATAACTAGTGCAGAATAAAGCAATAGTGAACCTCAGCTTTACACGTTTTTTTTTTTTCCAGAAATAAATTGCAAAACCTGTCATTTAAGTAAGGGATATTTTCAGTAGTGACAGTCACTGCAGTTCACATGTCATATTTCAGAGAAAAGAGAAAATGGCAGTTATGCAATTAGTGGAACAGACGGTCCAAATTTGCTTTGGAAAAGGGACGCTCAGTTCCCCAGAAGCGTAAGAATGGGAGTCAGCAAAGTTGGCTTCAGCTGAATGAAAGCCGGACAACAGGTTCAAACCACCTCTATAGGGTTCAAGCCAGAGCTTCCCTGCTCCCTCTGCTGCCAACACAGATTTCCTCACCCTGGATACCCACCATTGTTGTGGCAGAAGTGAAGTGAATCCACACCCAGACACTTGGGAATTCCCAAGTATATTCCCAATATATTATCTAAAAAGCTATTCCATAATATATTAAACTGGTGTGGTATATTAAACTGGTGTGGTTGGCCTTCATGAAATATCATGCATATAATAGGATGTGTGACATAATAATAATGTGAAATATACGTGAGTGCCTTTGTGAAACAGAACATACCTGTTCCAGGGTTGCCTGAGAAAAGCTGTACTCTTCCACACAAAACGTGTGTTTCACTGGTAAGAAAATTCACAAGAGCAAATACGGGTTATCTGAGGTGACCGGGTTTAAAATGTTTTGAGCTGGTTACTTACAAGAAACAGAGTTGAAGACAGCAGTAATAATYGAAAAAAGAACTAAATTAGATGAGTTTCGTACTGAAATGCGAATATGACACATTAAACCATACACAGCACGGGGGCATATTTTTCAGTTACAAGATATGGACTTATTTCTTTACAAAATGCATGGCAGAAAACTTAATTACCTTCTTCCAGTTTTGAAAAAGAATGTGAAAGTGACTGTACATCTTCTTTAGGAATTTTATATGCCAAGACAGATGCAAAACTGAAAGAAATAAACAAACCAAAATTAACTATCAAAAGCAAAAATACTAAAACAACAAACCAACCTAAGTCCTAAGGCCACCGCATGCAATACCTAGCTATTACCATCCAAAATAARGATCCAATGATCCAAAACCAGGACATCACCTGGTTTATTACTCTGTGTCAAGTAAGCCAAGTTCCCAAGACAACTCAAGGAGTCAGACGTTTATATTCTACCTATTATAAATTCACCTCATGAAAGAACATCCACGCCAGAGGCTCAAAGGAGATGGRATATTTTGCCTTAAGGATGAATTTAGCCATGTGTCACAAGGTTTCTCTGGATTTTCTGTTTCATCCAGTGGTCCCTGTAGCCCAGACTCCAGAACAGGGAGCTGCTTTACAATATGAACGGGTTTCCCAAAAAATAAACTCTCCCYTCCCAGTCCTCCACTTACGGGTAAATCTGTTTTCTTATGTAATTATTACAATTCTCTTTTGTCAAATTCTCAGTAACAGAAACCAAACTAGACTAYGGTAACCCTGGAGCTTACACAACAGAAATCCCAAGCAACGTTGAGGGTCCTAGTAAAACGTCTCTGAGGAACAAAACCAAACCCTCTCAAACGYTGAGGCGTCCGTAGAAAACTGTCAAACATTCGTACAAAAGACACAGTGATTTAGTGACTCAATTACCACCCACATTTCCTGGATGAAAGAGGGGCCCCTACCAAGAAGGAAGCTCTCAGGCAACAGCTGTGCAGAAATCTGGTTTTGCTTCCCCTGTGCCAAACATCTGTGCACGTGTTGCTCAGAGATGCACCCGCACGAGCAGCCGGCTTCACCAGCCTGCAAAACCCTTCCTCTTTTTTTTTTTTTTTANATATATCCTTTTTTTTTTTTTGTTAATTTTAACATCACGGCATCCCTTATGGAGTACTGAAAATAGGAAGCTTACATTAATATGAACGTTTTCTACGTATTTATTATTCACCTTTCTTGACGGTTTGCATTTGGGAAGATGCTCAAAATCTGTCTCTGGAGGTACTCCAGCTGTTGTGCATCCATAGTTTCTTTCAATTTCATTTCCAAAAAGTATCCTCTGCCAAATTTGCTCTTCAGGTGTTGAACGGTACCTATACACCTGCCAATTGGTAGAGGAAACAGGCGTTGCGCATGTTATACTTCACCCCAAAAGCAGATTCCCATGCAACAGAASCTTGTGTAAGTTCAATTACGCTGCTCTAAGATGAGGAAAATCATCCATTCACTTTCCSAAGAAGCATATTCAAGCCAATAAAGGTCTTGTCTCTCTTGCACGGATGGACAGCACAAGCCCACAGTACCTGAGCTGCCCAGACACCAGRATGGCCACTCGGTCACACACAGCATCAGCCTCCTCCATATAGTGGGTGGTCAAAATAGCTGCTCTCTCCTTATTTTTAAAGGCTGCTCGAATTGCCCGCCTAAAAAGGGAAAAAACCGAAGTCAAGGACACAGTTAGAGCAACAATGCAATAGGGCACACACTCAATGTGGAAGGTGCTATCAGGGGCATCGTGAAGCAAATGTGGCCACCTTCTTTCCATTGTAGAAAGCTAAACAAATTCCCTCTTGGTTTCCTTCTGGTTTCTGCAGATGCTCTAGTCAAGAGTGAAATACTGAAGTGTCTACAGAGCTTTTACAAACAGGCAAAGTTTCCCCATATGAAGAACGTTTCATCAAAYGTGTAGTGTGGAGACACGCTCACAGCAGCCCAACGTTTGATTTGGACAGTCTGACTGGTGTCTCTTTTTAAGGGACGTGCTGAAGCCATCTGACAGGTTACAGAAGCTCTTGGTTTAGTGTGAAAAGAGCACCTCAAGGAGCAGCATTACTCCCAAAGCCACAATTAATACCTGAATTTCTCACAGATATGACTCCAAACTCACTTGTATAAGCTCTTTTACTTAGAAAATTCTCTTCTCTTGACTCCTAGGCTTTTAATCTTCAAACTATTACGAGAAAGGACACAGATGAGGTGCACCTTGCAGGGAGCTACATTTTGATTCCCTGTCCTTGGCTTTTCTCGATGTTCACAAACAAATACACAGGAGTAAAAAAGGACAGTATCGCTCATACAAGAGCCCRCGGCATCAGAGAGCACTCACCACATGTGCTGTTTGGCTTTCGGATCCATTCCGGTAGACGGTTCATCTAGCAGGGTAATCTGAGGGCTGCCCAGCATGCTCARTGCAAAGCACAGCTGGAAGGAAAGSGGAAGGATAACGATGCTCGGGCCTCCTGCAAACACCCACGGCTGCAGCCTGCAAAGCTGTTCCTTACCTTGCGCTTCAATCCGACTCCTAGTTTCTTGGTTGTTTTCTGCAGGTGGTCTTTTAAATCCAGGGCGTTTGCGACACTGCAGAAACAACCCACATATGAAAGCGACAATATTATCATAAAATATTTGAAATTTTAGTTCTAGTTTTCTTTCTTTCCTCTTTTTTTTAAAAAACTAAACCATTTACCGTTTTAAAACTTCTTTTATATCAGTCTGACTCATTCCTTTGATAGAGCCATAGATTTCAAAATGTTCCTCCACTGTAATATCAGGCCAAAGAGGATTTATTTGAGGGCAGTACCCCACAAATTTAAATGAATCATCTTCACTGTTCAGTCCAAAAGAATAATTTCCCATCAGAACCTGCAGGGAAAATGGACAGACTTTACTCAATAACGTTTTCACAGAACTCTCAGAACTGTTTTGTTAAAGTTTCAGCAAAAAGGGCACTAGGAATGCCCTAGGAACAAATAATAAACCTAGATTCATTTTCTATTTAGTTTGCAGCATGCATTATACCTGCCCACTAGTTGGTTCAATGTCTCCAATGAG
This sequence comes from Eudromia elegans, assembly GCA_003342815.1. Classification (NCBI taxonomy): domain Eukaryota; kingdom Metazoa; phylum Chordata; class Aves; order Tinamiformes; family Tinamidae; genus Eudromia; species Eudromia elegans. The sequence continues at coordinate 3,997,363 of PTEX01000049.1, forward strand.
CATATTAATTAATGTGCTTTTCCCAGCTCCATTTGGTCCTAATAGTCCCAGTATTTCTCCTAAAAAAKGAATGACATACAAAATATTGCCTGTGAGGTCCAATAAATGCAACCGTAAATTCAAAAAACCGGACTCATTTTTGCAAACGCGGCAGTTCAAGAGCATGCAATTTGATTCTAACCTTTTTTAACACACAGAGAGACGTGTTTTGTTGCCACTTTCTTTATTCTCCTCCCAAGAAGAAATTCTTTCCTTTCATCATATTCTTTATGCAAGCCACTCACCAGAATAGCTGGTATCTAGGAGAAAACAGAAAATACACAGGTCAGTAATTAACCATGTGGGGTAGGCACAAGGTTCTTGACAGAAAGCAATGTGGAAATACTAGATTTTTTTTTAGTAACAATGGGGCCACATGGTGTCACCTCTTTGCCATTCTGGCTGCTTAACAGCTCTTTGACTCGCAGCCTCTCTGCCTTCACATCTTCATCCTCATCCTCATCGTGCGGCACCTCTGGGCATTTCCACGTTCTGGCTTTCGTAAAACATYTCCTGAGAAAAGGGAAAAAGGAAAATACAATCAAGCCTCTAATTCAGCGTTCCAGTGCAACAGAGTTCTTGGTAGAGACCTGCCCTCTTAGCTGACCGATGAGGCAACCGGTGTTGGTCGAAGCGAGGAGTGACATGTTTACAGAGCACATTGGAGAAACCCCAAAAGGCCAAGGAAGAGAAAGAACGATCGCATCTACGCCCATTTTATACTGAGCTCTTTGTTAGGAGTATCAAGTCTCTAGTCAGGCAGCGAGAAAGGAAGTTTATAGTCATCTGCCAAGCAGCAAACAGATCTGCTCTGTTAGCAGCAAGTGCAGTCCCGAGGGGCAAGGGGAACCACACTGACCTCCCCTTCTCTTACACCCGTTCCTGGATTTCACACCAGYGTTTCTAGTTATGTGTTATCGGAAGAGGCAATCTGAGGGAAAAATCTCATTCTCGTCTCTTACTCCATTTATGTAAAGACAGWGTTCTTAAGAAAGCTCCCATTTTGCACAGAGATAAAATCCACACTTCTTCTCCCTGATGACTAAATTTCAGGCAGCTGAAGTTTGAAAAGCAAAGTCTTCGGGCACCAGGGATTGGATCCTGCAGAGACCTGCAGCTCTCTCTGCAGACAGGCCAAGGAAAACCAGCATCTACAATAAGCAGTTGTGGTTCCCTTCTGTAGAACTTCTAAATCGAGATCAAATTGAAAAATTATACGTGTGTGTTTTAAAAAGAAAAATAGCATTTTACTTCAACAGAAAACATTCTGTCCATGATGCATTAATATAATATTAGTCTTAATAGAAAATGTAACCTATAGGAATCAAATCAAAGTTTCCTTGTCAAAATATTTTATCACAGGGTAACCTGTGGTAACAAAGGGAGGCTTCTGCTTTATTGTCAGTGGTATTCTCCATGGCTATGTGCTACATATCCCAGTTTAACTGCCAGTGTGATTGTCAAAAGCATCTTCTTCAGACTTCCACTATTAAAATATCTGTTCAATGTAGAGACAAACCTGAAGAATGGATCCTCTCGAATTGTTTTACCTCCATTCTTCACCTCAAGACATCGCAATAGGAAGAGCCACACTATACACTGCAAATAGGGCTAAAATAGACAAAAGCAATCATAATTAATCCAAGCACTGCCAGCCATCCCCACGCAGACCCTCTCTTTGGTCCTGCCCCGTTCATTCCCACTTCTTTCACAGCCCCTTGAGCCTCTGCTTTTCCCTTCATTTAGCCCAAATTTAAGCTGCCTTCCTCTAAAGCCCAATAGATCCTGGATACTGAAATGACACTAGGGACTTAAAACCAGAGCAACTATGTCTATTTGGTGGCAATCATCTGGTCTTTGAAAAAGAGAAAGGACTGTGCCCTTCTCTGCACTTCTTGCAGGGTTTTTACAACCTCCCCCAGTAATGAAGACTAGTGGCAGCCCTGAAGCAGATGCTGAGCTGGGGAGGACAGCAGCTTCGGCAGGTAACGCTCATGCTGTACTAGGCGGCAAAGCAGGAGCCTACCATGATGCCACGTCTTTATTAATCTTAAAGAAGGGACCTCCCAGTGGCAGTTGATGCTCCCCTATGGCTAACAGACATGCTTACAGCTATAACTGCTATCAGGAGCCTGTCCCACGGGTTGTAGAATCCTTCATTTTTTTGCTGGTCTTTCCAGGAAACCTGACAATGCAAAAAACCAAAACACATTAAACAAATATCCACCAGAAATTGCCTAAGCTACATCCTACTCGTATCTCGAATCAGTCATTTAAGCACTTTGAGCTCTACAGAGACTGTGGTTACACTAGCTTGAAATTAGTAAAATTGTGCATAAGTTCCTGGAGCTGCTCCCAGGACAGAGCCCCAGGCTGCAAATGAATCCATCTGCCCATCACTGAGTTTGCCTGAGACAGCCTCACAGCAACCAAAGCATCAAACTAGCCCAGGTCCACAGAMTGAGGAACAAATCATTTTCTAGTAAAGATTAAACGGAAATGTTTTTTTCTTTATAATTTTTAAACAGCAGCACTAACAAGAGAGAAGGAGACTTTCCACCAGTGGTTGCTATTCTTAATGTGTTCGGTGGCCATTGATGACATTAGACACCTACACAGAAAACTTCTATTTACACGTCAAGAGAGTAAAAGACAATCAGCCAGTTCCACATTAATTAACAAGTGTTCTGGAGAGGATTTTCTGTGTCCTCTTACCTTTATAAAACAAATCAGACAGCCAATAAGGGGATAGATGGGAGTGAAGATGGAGAAGACATAATGCAGGACACTGGTGACAAGGTAATACCCCATAAAGAAGGCCACTTCAGTAACAACAGTGCACACCAGGGCTGTCTAGAACAAAGAAAGCAGAAAAAAAATCCATTTCTGCTCAGTTCAGACTCTTCAAGTATAAGTTATTTAATTAGAAGCACATTTCTAAAGCTTTTACTGCCCTGGGATATCAGAGCATTAAAGAGACATAGGAAAAAGTTTCAAATAAGGACACACATTCAASTATATTAACTGGAAAGCCTGTTCTGGCTTTGCAGTCAACTTGTCTTCATAGTGATACAAAATCCAGATAAAGTTACTCACCACTGAAAATATAAAGGACCAAAACTCTTTGGTGTTTTGCACTTTTCTAAACGTGAAGGAGACCACGTAAGTGAAGAGCACTACTGATGGGACATAGCCAATCAGGCAAAACACCTGCAAAGGTTAAAAAAAAGAAAAGGATCTCAGCAAATGCATATCAAGGAMCTGTGGTTGAAATGTGATTATCAAATGGGATTATTTTAGGGCAGAACTCTAATCCTGGACACTAAAAATTAACATAATAGACTRCATGGATGGGCAGTAACTCCATTCACACAGAATGGAAGTTTTACGTTTCCTTTAAGCTAAGTAGCTTAGCAGATCTAGCAAACAAGGCACCAAAATATTGTATATTTTACTGGAAAAGGTTGGTATTCTGAACTTCAATTTTATTCTGGTATTTCAGGGGGCTGAATGAAACTTCAAAGCTCTACAGGAATAAACAATATTTKGCCGTTGTTTCAACGTGACTGGTGTCTCTAAGCCAAAAGCCCCGGACGTGTCCTCAGAGCTCCTGGTCTCCCATCGCTCTGCCAAGAAGCTGTCGTGAAACGGAGCAAAGCATCCAGCACAGCCCCGAGCCTCCTCTCTTACAACTGCGCCAAAATCAGATCATCTTCACCAACGCCTGGATTTTACCAGGCATCTTCTGTGAACACGGTTTGGAAAAAAAATCTGCTGAATCATTAGTTCTCATAAGACTGAACGCTTGCGGAAAATAGGAAGGTCTTTTGGTTCTCTTACATGCCACGATCCACAGCCACACTTACCACAGCAAGGAACTTGCCAACATGGAAATAAACACCGTAGTGAAAGGCAAACAGGCTGCCGATCATCAGGACGAGGATGGAGAAGAACAGTGGGAGATCGACGACGGCCTGGCCCGTCCAGTAAGCGGATGGGTAGAGACCTGCTATCTTCAGCTGGGTGTACGCTTTGATCTGCCACAACGAGAACATCCACACTGTTAATTCTCATGACGAATAAGCTGGGCCTCACTCTGCACTTCCATACAATGCTTCAGAATGGAGTGAGGTCAGAGCAATTCGCCCAAACRCTCCTGGTTCAAAGTTTTTAGTTTCCAAAGCAGCATAATGTACTTCCGCAAGAGGCAAAAGGGTTTTCTCCTGTTTTTCTATACATGGCAGCAAGTGCTATGCTCATGTCTGCACAGGGGTGCCTGCCTTGCTCCTCTCAAGGCAAAGGACAGTATTTCAGAAGCCTTTTCAGATTCTTCAAAAACCCAAAATCTAGATTAATTCTCGTCTACTCTGTAAATCAAAATTGCACTGAAGCAATTACTAGCAAGTAGCTGCTGCAGGATCATATGCCCTCAAAAATTCTCAAAAAGTCTTTTCAAAAGTCTCAAACTGTGTATTTTAATTGATTTTTTTACCTTATGGTTTTCTGTATTCTCCATGGCAAAATACGGCGGCATTCCAGTAACAATGATTCCCAGTAAAACGGACCGGAAGTAGAGCTCCAGCTTGAAAACTGTGTCAGGAGCATCCTGAAAAACAAAACAAGGTTTTCTTGATATGAGGATAAGACATATGGATTCTCTGATATGACATGTGCATACGCACAGAGAAATTAAAAAGAAAGTATATTATGTTATATATGCTTCTAAAACACTTATGCCTGGGAAATATATTTAAATCGCACAAGATTTCACTCCTTACACAAGTTGTTTTTAATTGCATTGAGTAGAGACTACAAAAGCAAACAAAAGCATTCAACCACGGCATGTTCCATTCATGTGCTAACCAAGAAACAGTTCATCAGCTACGGAAATATACCATGAAATTCAGGACACGCGTGACCAGAGTTGCAAGAGTTACTGGAACAAGACTGTACGTTTCAAAACACACACTTTATACATCTTAAACTCATCTGAGCAGTTGCAAGGAGAGAGAAAGGCTTATGGAAGTTTCTGGAGTACTGATAGACTGCAGTGTCTAATACCCTACTAAAGTATTTATCCAGTGCAGCATCTCCCACGGCTTCCAATCCATTACTGGAGTGTTTCCCTAGTGCTGTGGCTTTACTCTCCCGCTTGCCTCTAGCCTTTCCACAGTTCCCCCGCCCAAGGTTATTCCCGCAGTGCGTGGGAAGAGGCAAATCCTCAGGGATSCCATGTTCAGCCTTTCAAAATTGCAGGCCATCCCATAGCAATCTTGCACCATGTGCCATCCCTCAGTGCCTCCTGCCCATGGGCAAGCCTTGGGAGCTCTGCAGCAATGCTATGTTGCCCACTATGAGCTTAAACACAGCCGTGTCGCGAGCTCTTTTAACAGCATCTGCTGCAGGCACGGGTGCTACTGACCTGGACGAAGGGGTTGCTCCAGATTTGAATGCTTTCAGTCACATTCAAACTGCGAAGGAGGAGATTGCTGACGATATTGAACAAAACTGGCAGGGAATGCACCATGGTACTGTTGAATGCGACGGTGAAAAGGTAGTACTAGAAGGGGGGGGGAAAAAAAAAAGTATTTGTTTTATTAATTATTCTGCACAAAGGGTAATACCCTGAACAAGGCTGAACTATGGCCAAAATTACACCTCAACTTTGATAAAGGTCTTTGCATAATAAAGCATGCTTTGGAGGGAGGTCTATACTCTGTCCAGGCTGGTTAGCAAAACAAAACCCAACTAACAGCTATGCTTATGCAGAACGAGTCAATCGGAATAAACTCCCCAAGTGTTTCATGAACTGTGGCACTRTGACAGATGATGCTCTACCAAGTACAGCTCAGAAACATGAGTGCAGAGCCTTTGTGTATCTTAACTTCTCACTAACGCATTAAAAAAAGGCAAAAAGTTACATTAGTGAAGTACAGYGTCATCACACCAATATTAATATTATGCAACAAAAGAAAAATGGGAACAAGAGAGTAAGATGGCATACTGCAAAGCATTTTATTTGCTARGCATTAAATACAATTCAAATACCCAAACCCGGCTGACGTTCTACAAATGATCTGACGTGAATACTTTAAAAACATTAAAAAAAACAGGGCATTGTGGAATTATACTTCTGTCAAACAGTATAATTCAAATTGCATGAGGAGGACAAAAAATAAACTACATATGCCAGGTTTCTTGTGAAGCAAATATTTCTCTTGGCTTTTCTTATTTTTGTGTGGAAGTTTTGTTAAACCACTAGAATAATTACCGTTAGCAAGAACATTTATCTTGATAATTTTCCACTCTGTTAACACATGAATCTCCCTGCCATTAGCCACATTTCCTTTAATACTTGCGACATTTTAGAATTTGACCCTTCTTACCAAACATAATCCAAAAACACCATTTCAATATCTGGAGYTGTCCCCAAGTATTCATCTGAATAGCAAAGATAAAAATTTAACTCTGTGGCATCAAATGAAYGACTAGTGCCAACTTCATCAAGCTTATTCTGAATGTAGGGGTCGGGAAATAATACCATTAAATGGTCACCAACAACTAGAGGTCTTTGGGATAGGGCAGTGCGGGACGCCTTACCTACCTTTCCTGATTCAAAGACGTTTAAGGCTGCACTGTGTGGTGCAGCTGCAACGTAATTACTGTCATTGACCATCTCGGACAGGATGTTCAGGCCCCCAAGAGCGTTGACTACGTCATTGATATCCGAATCTAGCGTAAGACAAGRCAATGGCATTAGTACCCACCAGCAGCTTGGAGTATTTGACACAAAATTATCAGCTAATTTTCCAGTCAACAGGGAGCTTTTCTCACTGATGTAACTCTTGGTGAAAGATCACTGTTTCYTTACACACGCCTACCACAAATATCCTCTGCTATTATCCACCACAAATGTTTTGCTTTCAGCTCAGCAGCCTCACTGCAATTACGGAAAAATTTTTAGCTGCATTATCCAATTAAGTTGCACAGATCAAATGCAACAGTCAGGAAGTGGAGGTGCCAAGAAACATTATCAGAACACGCGGAGTTTCAACAGGACAGAAAACACTAAAAAGGCAGGAAATCACGGTCTCTCTGMCAGGGTATTTGGAGGACTGTAGTATGTACATATTCTGGACTGATCAAATACAGGTTTCTTTCTACTGCACATATTGGAGCTACACAACTTTAAGCATTCTGAATTGAAGCAAAATGGGATTTTCCAAAGTGTTTTGCACTMAGACTTCAATGCTGACATATCTGAACACCTCCGATAGTCTCTGCCCAAGTTATTAAAAATAGTTCTTGTTCTTTCTCCAGAAACAGCATGGGAGTACTCTGCATGGCAGTAATGCCTCTGAACTGACAGATACCTGTTCTCTACCAAGTTTGAAACTCGTCATGACAAATCATTTGGAATAATTTAAAGGACCATTTGCTCACAACATAAACACCAAGTTTCTATCAATTTCCACAGTCATCTATGAGGAGCTCGCATATTTGCTCAGGTATTTGCAGCCCTACCTGTGGAGTTCTGCAGGAGCAGWCGAGTTCTGTACTTGTGATATTCCTCTCCAGGCTTCAGCAAGTACAAATCTGGGGAAAGTTTGATAGGAGCTACAGAATTTTTGAAGTAGTGGTGTATAAGAAACAAAAAAATCTGAACTAAAAGATAAATCAGAAAAAGCAATAACCTGAAAGAAATAAAAGTTTCATTTTTACTACAAWTCAGTGAGAGCAGACCCAGTTTATGTGCATGTCAGTTGAAACAACACGTCCTTCACCCCAAAAGCACGTATTCAACAGTAACACACAGTCTCATGCTTGTTATCGCTTAGATGCAACTACTAAAATACATTAAATCACATCCTCCAGGTCCTCTGTTGTTACTCCAACAGGTTTTGAGAATTCTGTATGCAAAGAAGAAAGCCTTAAAACTCACACAACTCTCACAGATTTATTTTCTCGTCTGAGACTAAGGAAGTGAACTTTTGCAATAGTAGAAACCTGCTTCTTCCAAAGAGCTGTATTGCTCATTGCAGGTGACTTGGTCTCAGAGAACACCAGGAGGTTCTGCTCCAGATCATCAACGGATCGTGTATCCACTTCCTCCTGTACTTGCTGGGCATTAAACACACTATAATCTGAAAAAAGGAAAAGGAGAAACTTATAAAAAAATTGACTATGCAGTTTGGAACCACAGAACCATAGTTTGGAACCTGGAAGAACTTTGGGGGCCATATATTTTAACTCAGACTGAAACTGGAATTGGAAATAGATTCAATGGAGGGGGAGATAAGTCAGCCCTATGTGCTAGGTTACAAATATTAATGCCAAAGCAGATCGTTGGAAATTAATTACATTTTGTCCACCTACAATTGCTCAGAAGTACAAACTTCCATAAGGAAGATGAAGCATATGGCCATAAGTGGCAGCACTATAATGCAAAGAGGTGGCATGCAAGTAAACTTGATGAAAAATTAAACACTGCAAAGATGTCCAGTAAAAGACTTTCCCTMATCCCCCTGGAACCTGTTCTTACCCAAATCACTCTTTGCTCCTGAATATTGCATAAGTCTGGAATAACATGTGATCTGATGCATCCCAAAGTGCCTCATGGAGTGTTTATAGGAAGCTTTCCATTCTATTGCTGCAGTGAAACTATTTCAAGCTGTACCAGCTTGTAGCACAGGCAATTCCACACTAATTAACACTCAATTGGATATCAGGGAAAATACAACAGGAAAATACTGGAGGCCTGTCTCACCTGCTTGATCGATCTCTGCCTCGACCTCCAGCTTCAGATACACATCCTCCAAGGTCGTCATGGAGACACCGTAAGTGATGACACCCAAGTGCGGATGAGTGTCCAGATCAGAAAACAGGCCTGGAGGACGAGATGAAATACGTTGGTTGCTCTGGAGAAGCAACATCATCCTCCCAAGACACTCTGCATCCCTAAAAAGCCTTCCGCAAAAAGTCAGTACGAGGTAAATAGAGGTTTTTATGACCAAGAAATTAAGTCATGGATTAAGAACCAAGGCGGTGATAAGCTCTTTTAAGTGCAAAACTGTCTGAAATGCCTGGTTGGTTAGGGAAGATACTTCCCAGTTTTCCCAAAGTTGTGGTGTTTACAACAAGTCTTCCTGTGCTTAGAATTACTCCTCAGCTGGCTCCAAATGCATCCCTTGTGGAAACACCAGCATGGGGACTGCAGAAGAACCCGGGCTACATCGACCAGAGCCCAAGCACAAAGCACTTTCGCAGATAAAATCCTGAAAAATTTCGTGTTAAAAGTTACCCACAACTGCAAAGCTACCTTAATTCAGCAGGATATTCTGGGTGATGTGTGTAATTTGAAGACCAAATTACAGCCAGAGTGAGAGCACTCATTAGCTCGTCAGGAGAAAAATGGTTTTCATGCTCTCGCCAATCCTATAAAATGAAGCACTCTGCAACCACAGGAGCTTCAGAGTCGAGGTTAAACTGAAAGAAATGCAAATACCCAAAGGTGGGAGGGCAAGCAGGACATGCAGAGAGGCTCACCACATCACTCTACTTTTCCTCTCTCAACAGCAAAGATGCATTCCCAACCTCTGCTCCTCTTCCAGAGCCTGGGGGAATTGATTCTATTTTGCAAAAAGGTGCCTGTTTTGCAAAAGCACCCTCAATGACTAAAGAAAAAGTTAATTATTTACTAGGGAAGTGCAATGAGAAAAGTTATTTATGAAATATGATCCGCATTCACATCTGTACCGGTCCCATCTCTAGCTGTTCACACTGTGAACAGGACATAGTGTTTCTTCCATTTACTCCTGGGAGACAAACAAGGAGCCCCGTGTGTGGCTGAGCAGATAATTGCTGCCATCTAGTGAAATCAGCACATTTGTTCCACGCTCCCTCTTTCACCAGCAGATTTTAATGTAATGACACAACGTCCTTCCTGGTTCACAACAAGAGATTACACTGTAGGACTTGTGCCTTTCCTTGTTTACGAAACYGTTCTGCAGTGCTTCTGCAAGGCAATTGCATTCTTGGCCAAAAGGTCTCTACATTTTGCTAAAAGGCATTTTCCCAATATTTCCTATTGGATTCCCACATCACTTAAATAAACTACAATCCCCTTGGAGGGAGAGAGAAGATCCTCTTTCACCTGGGAATAATGACCCACTGAGAATTAAAGATCTCACTAGCAGAACTTCAGCAAAATCATGGTCAAAAAACAACCCTGTATAGACATGCATGCCTACAGAAATCACAACATAACACTCTTCAAATACCATTCTTTCAGCCTTGCAAGCCCTAGGAAAGCAGCAATACCTGCAAACTTGTCCATGTCTTTGAGTGGCAACGTGTATACAAGCTGCTGATTGTTCTCTTGTATCAGGTTGGCTGCAGGTATGTGCTGTCTTATCAATGATGTTGTTGCTTCAGTGTTGCAGTATGCATCTATGTGCATGCTAACAAAATATGCAGAAACAAATGCTTTTTTAAAAAACACACTTTTCTCCGTGTATCTATACCAGAAACATCAGCCAAAAGAATATAAAACACTTAGTATGATAAAGATAAAAGGATATTTTTTGCTGTTTTCGTTTTTGCAGTGGGGTGCTATCTTATTAATTTCAACAGTAACACCACGTAGCAAATATCACATTAAAAGAGTACCTCAAGCGGTAGCCAATTCCCCACTTGCTTTTGAGAAAGAGAGAAGATCCAAGGCATTTTAACATCCCTTGAGAAATCACAGCTTTACGATCTAGAAACAAAATCAAAATGCCCTTTGAATCAGAATACTGCCCATTTGTTTCAAAAAAAATAATAAAAAAATATCCTATGTATTTCAGATAATCCTGGACTCCAGTGGGTGAAGGAGTAATGGAACTGTTTCTTCAGGGCTRTATCACCCTGCATCATATGAGAACCTACCGGCGAGAATATCTGCCTCATCCATGAAATGAGTGCTGAAGACTGTCACACAATTTGCTTTCCTGTTTTTCAGGAGATTCCAGACAACGTGTCGGGAGCATGGATCCATGCCTGCAGTTGGCTCATCCAGCAGTAAAACCTAGATGCAAAAATAAGAAACTTCTTAAAACCTGTATTCACATCTCAGGATACCCTACTTGAACAACAGATACGGGTCTTTGTTTGAACATTGCTCCTTAGTTGTCTAAAAGRACTGGAAAAAATCTGAAGTATGTAAAGCAGTTCTGCAAAGCTTTTAAAAATCACAGTGTGCTGCCACACTTACTTTTGAATAATATAAAAGCAGTTTCAGGTCTTGTAAGCCACAAATACACAAGCCTATAAGACCGAAGAGCAGTCTGGCTCMACTCCTTGCTCCCTGTGCTGCTCATGCTGCTTAATACGAGGTGATCGAACCCAGAGCTATCGACTATTAACCTCCTGCATCATAAAGGACACAATGTTTAAGCCAATTTACCTGCCTAAACTATAGACAAGAAGAGGGAACAAAAATCWATAACTGCTCCCAGTAACAACTTCTGCAGCCTATATATTACATAAAAAAATGCATATATTACACAATTTTAACAGGAAAATATTTAGGTCTACTAGAGACAAAGTCAAGAATTCAATTGTCACACTCACCTTTGGATTTCCAAGGATTGCAATTCCCAATGACAGCTTCCTTTTCTGCCCTCCACTTAATTTTTTAGCTTGGTTGTCTCTAATCGCCTGCATATCCAAATCTAACAACACTTTCTGCACCTTTGAAAAATAAGAAGTAGAGTTATTATYAATAAAAGAAAGGCACTATGACCTTTTCACAGGATTACAATTCTCAGCATTCAGAGTAACTACTTCTAATTGACAGCAGGACTGGGTATTTGTGCATACTGCTAACCAACCCGTAGGTCAAAATGAGGGACTTAAGCTATGGCAAAACTTTAAGAGTTCAAAGATGTCTACGTTTGTACATAACTGYTAGAATTTAAATGTTTCATCAGCATTTTAACCTCCTAAGAAAGATTAGCTATTTATTTTTGTAAAAATCCCTGTCAACGTTCAGCCTCCTCAGTTTTGCTGGAAACCAACATTCCTTGGAACACTTGTCKTAAGGAAGTGTCTTGGCAGCACAGGGCTGTCCTACCCAGTTAGATCAAAACCAAACAACGATGACACCAAGATCTAGCTGCCTTACCTCTTGTATCAGATCATTTTGAGGTATTCCTTTGATTGCAGCAAATACGGACAGATTCTCCTCCACGGTTAAGATATCAAAGTTTATATCCAGCTGAGGGCACACCCCCGTTATTCGTCGCACTTCAAGCATTTCATCTATTTCAGAGACTTTGTGTCCATAGACAGAGACAAACCCTAAAAAAGTCGAAAGGAACTAAATGAAGGGTTTTTATATCGAGAGAGAAAGTAGGCCAGCATGGTCAGTTATAAATGGGCATTCATCTAAARTGATCACTTTGAGACAGAGGCCAAAGAAAAAGTTCGCATCACTTGGAATATCCTCAAAGATTAATGTCAATGATAAAAAAAAAATAGCCAAAATTTTCCRAAATTGGGAAACTCACCATCTGTGGGTGGACAAAGCCCACAGAGGATGTTCATCAGCGTTGTCTTTCCTGTCCCGCTGTGGCCAAGCAGAGCTGTGATCTGTCCTTCATAGATGTCAAAGGATAAATCTAGCCCAGCAAGGCAAAAGCAATGGAAAGAGGAGAAATTAGCGATGTATTTTTATTACTCTCCCAACAGCCCTGCATCACAGAAGYAAATTCAAATACAGACATATGGGGTATGCATTTAGAGGCTGCTTACCTTACCCCTTACCCTGTGCTCTTGGGTACCGCAAAGAACTGCAAGAGCAGCAGCAAACAAAGCTGGGAACAGCCACTGCTCGCGCCGACCACGGCGAGCCCTCGCTTTAAAAGCAGTGTATGGTTTCATGCCACACGGGAAACGACATGACAGGGAACAGGGCAACGGGACTGGGAAGACCGCATTGCTTAATGACACAAACGGAGGTGAAATAACGACCAAGATGTCATTAGATTTTCTCTTAGTGACAGAAGAGCTCCTCTTTATCGGATACAATTTTAGAGGGTTACTGCCCAAGCGGTGAGAGAAGACACACAAAAGCATATTTTGTGTTCATGCTCCAAAATCTGCCCCCCACAAGAAGCCAAAAAGCCAAACGGAAACATAAAAGATGACTAAACACTCAGCTAGTGCTCCTCTGTATCTCACAAGCAGCTTAAAAGCTAAAGTGTTCTTACTTCTGAGAGCCTCCACAGTTTCCCCCTTTTTCCTGAATGTTTTCTGAACACAGCTGATTCTGAAAGAAGACACGTCATTTTAGAAATTACTTTAAGATCTTCATGGGTATTTTGATCCATCAACATTCTGCAACAGTCACCAAAAAAAAGACCATGCTAAAATTGCACAAAATACATTAAAGAGCCACAGAAGAGGCAAATCACGAGACAGGGGGTCTTGTAGGACTCACTGCTTCTCCACACTGGTTTCGGACCCTTTTTCTCAACACCTAACCAGCTTATTGTCTACGATGACCGAGTAATTCCAGATTGGCATTTTTTTCCACAGAGTAGAACAAGGCACTAGAAAATTCCCATACTAGAGAGGAGGGCACAACTATTCCCAAGGGATTTCACAAAGTGTCGGGAGATTTAACAGACAGGAGATGCAAAAGATGTGTTAGAAGTAAAGACTCCAGGATGTTACTGCTGACAGCTCCTCACAAAGAAAAACAAGTATCTTTCCCTCCAGAGAAGGGAAAAACCTTCCTTCCAGCCCCAGTGTTTTTCAAAGTGGGAAGAACAACAACAACAAGCTAATTGGGTTAAGTAAAGGAACAATGTGAAAGATGGGCTTGGAGATGCATTTGAAAGCCTGGCAGGCTCGCTGGAGAGGTCAGAAAGCAAATTACARGAGTAATGGATGGGGAGAAGAATGGAGAATGAAAGACAACACAACCTGCCTGTGCAAAGATGGTGAAAGAGGGAGGAAAACAACAGAGAGCTGGTRGAGATGCTATGGAAAGTCTAGTGGAGCCAGCAAAGAGGAATGAAGATGAACAATTTCATATTATTCTACTGAAAAATAATGAAAACAAGGACTAAGGGGTAATTCTGAAAATAAAAGCAGAGAGAGGCATTGGAAATATATGACAGTCCAGAGAGAAGTCCAGACGGAAGGTAACAGGTACCATGAAATAAAGCTCGAAAGATGAAAGCAAGTAGAGCAGTTTTTTGGTTTTCTTTTACTTTTTTACATATGACATCTGGTRTAAAACAACCAAGAGGTTCTCCCATTTACTTAGCCCTCGCATAAACCTAGAATGTAACTCTCTCTCTCCAGCAAGACTCGGATGCGTGCTAATGGAAAATCACCCTCCCACAAGAGCAGGAATTTCAACATCTGCAAACACTTACGCCCCTTGTGGCCTCAGTGAAATCAAAGGGATGGAAACYGACTGTTTTTGAGAGGGCCCCAGTGGAAGGAATACAATACACAAACAAATCCTTTCCTTAAGCMGAGTGATTTATCCTTGGAGGACATCCACACGGTTGATGATGGGGCTTCATTGAAAAAGCAAAAGAGCTGTGCTGTGTGTGGAGAACTATCTGCAATGCATACCATATGCTATTTGAATCAGCACGCTAGGAAAACGAGAGTAATTTTCGATTCACACTTGAAACATCAGGAATTAGGTGATCTGCCCCGCTGAACTGGGAGAACGGGCTGGCCCATACCTGATGGCTTCCTTTCCCTGGAATTCCGAAGGCACGGGTTCAACCATTTCACTGAAACTTAAACTGCCATTGATGCTGCCCTCATACAATTCCTTGTAATTTTTTCTGCGTTTTGACCAAAAGGAGGGCTTCATGAAGAAAAATGATGTTCGCCGTAGTCCAAACTCCCCTGAATAATAGCAGGTAAAAAGAAAACTTCTTAACAGTAACCGTAGACACATCCCAGCCTTTCAGTTTTGGCTATTTAGCCTATGAGCAATCTTGATGCATGTTTAGGATCCAAGCCCACCTGCTGATGCTGGAGGCATCTGGGCAGCCAAGTTTATACTATCTGCATTAAAAGCATCATTCCCATCAGTGCTCCTGGCAGATTCTGGTTTCTTTAAGCATTTAAATACATGCAGAAATCTCTTTCTACTCAGAAAAAAATCCTACTACTGAAGGAACAATGACTTAAGTCCACACAATGTAAAGAAATGGACATCACAAGCAAAGGAAGCTGAAAAGCCTAACCAGGATTAGCAGCAAGACTAACAACATTGTGCTATATGCTCTGCTATAACCACTGGTGTCACAAGGAAAGGTCTGGAGCAGACAAACAAATTGCAAAGGTTATAATAAAAATTAAACACATACCTGGAATAACCTGATCAAGGTAGACAGCCACAAGCAGATAAAATATGCTATCCAGCATCAATAAAATAAGAGAGATAAAGAGTGGGTAAGGGCCGTGATTTAGATTTGCAAATGTTGCACCATCTTCATAATCTTCTAGATGCATAACCTGCCAACAGACAGGGACACAATGAAATGTTACAGACCAGCAATATGATGAGTTGGAACGAAACGACAGCATGGTGTAAAACTCAGGAAGAAGAGAGATCAAAATGCAACCGAGGTCATAACAAAAACAACGAATAATTGCTGTCTGATGCATTTTACTTGATGTTAAAATTGCCACAGAGACTTACTAAAATARGCAATTTCTCCCACTATTAAACAGGTTAAAAAAAATAAGAATTACACTAAGAATACCAACGTCACTTCTGCTTTGAAGGCGAGGCCACACAAATGACTGCCAGGAGGCTGCGTGCGAGCAGCGCACGGTTATTTACCTCCGCGATGCCGATCAGGAAGGTGCACTGACACAGCGGGCTCAGAATCCACACAAAAGACTTCGGGAAATCTTCCAGCAGGACAATGTTAAGACCCACAAACCCAAAAGCCAGCGTTGCCAAAAATTCCACTATACCCACATTTTTGGACTTTTTAAACAGAGGGGTCAGCATAAGTGCAAAGAAAATCTACAAATAGACAAAAAATATAGTTTAGTAACGTATTTAAAAAAATATAAAAAAGCACAGAAAATACAAAAGAAAAACCATAACTTCATTTTCGTCTCTGGTAACCAAATTGTGTTCCTGGTTATTGCCAATTCAGCAATAACCCAGAACCCACATGCCCTTTAAAAACAGACTATCAGGAGCAACAGATTTCCCARAGATCCAGGTAAGGGACCACAGAAGAGAACTAGGAAAGAAAAATATAAAGCCATTCTTTGCAGAGGGTATATATATATGTAAATCTGTGTTAAGAGTTATAGAGTAGATAAATGTTTTTAAATTGATTATGAACTTCGACAAGCAATTTGCAATGCTAAATTGATTCTCGAGTTTAATTAGGGTTTTTAGCGATATACTATATAGTCATAGTAAATGTGTAGAAGTGGGCATGGTTTGGGACTTCGTAGTACTATWGCACTGCATTTTCTCTTCAGAGACAGGTGACGACTGTAACTCCAAAGCTCTGGTAAGGAAAGCAATTTCTCAYAGCCACAATCAAGACCTGCACAAGTTTCAGAACCAGAGCAGACTACAGAGAGGGGACAGGGCATGTACCTGCATCTTACAAAACTACATCCACGTCATCTAGAAGAGAAAAGAGTATCCGATAGGAATGGAAAACTCTTGGACAGGGCGGCCAAATTCAAGGGGACTGAGAATACTTACGGAAGAGATTCCATATAGGAAAAAAAGGAGAAATATCACAAAGGCACTGCTCTGGGGAAAGAGCGAGGAGGCCGTGGCGATGACTGCCATAAGAATGGACATGACGAAAATCAAGCTCGTGTACAGCAGCACCCAAGAGAGCCTACGAGGAAAAGGAGGGCAGGAACACAGAGACACGGAGAAAAAGGACAAAACCAAACCAAACAATCAAGTGAATGAATTCACAGACTGAATTACTCCCAAAAGCAGCTAAAAACACAATTCCTGGCTACTCCGGRCAGCTGCACCACACGACACACTTGCAACAAACAGAACCGCTGCCCCCCWAAGAAAAGAGCTCTGCCAAATATTAACACAATTGTTTGCAGCACTAGAGCATGCCCATCGATATCGACTGCTTCTACAAGAAACCCCCGGATGACTTACGGTATTTTTCTGAACGTGCATAATTAATTCCCTAGTTTAACCAGAAGAGGGAAGTTGAGTAGTATCTTTCAATAATTAAAGAAATTCTATTTAAAATTTAATACATTAGTCRGTCCAGTAGCTGAGCAGGGTAATAAAATACTCGTCTGTACAAAAAGAGACTTGGAAGTCAGGGAGCAAGTTTGATCCCAGCARAAGAATTCAAGGATTCTTCCAGGTGATGCTCTCCTCACAAGCAAGTTGGATAGATTATTTTCAGTCACCTATCACAGTTTCATTATAAGRCTTTTTTTCTTTCCTTTTACATTTTCTCTAGAATGAACAGGTTACACCAAATACTCACATACCAAAAGGCTGTGTCATGAAGTCCCAATATTTTTAA
Organism: Eudromia elegans; assembly: GCA_003342815.1. Taxonomy (NCBI): domain Eukaryota; kingdom Metazoa; phylum Chordata; class Aves; order Tinamiformes; family Tinamidae; genus Eudromia; species Eudromia elegans. The sequence goes on from PTEX01000049.1 coordinate 4,014,969, forward strand.
GAATTCCTTCAACTTCCTCTCCTTCTCCGCCACAATATGACTYGCCAAATAGTAACCGAACGGTGAAAAAGCAATCACGAGGTAAATTAAAATGATTGCACGAGGAAAATTGTCTATTTCCATCACTTCAGCCTCTCCCATAACGACAGCTCTTGTTAATTCAAGTTGTTCCCAAACTGACTGATTAGTCTTCAGCTAAAAGGAAAAGAAGGAAGGGTTATTCTTGCCTGATTGCTGGTTTTCATCGGAATCCTGTCTCCTCAGGGTACGCAAGCTAATGGTCAGGATAACAGACAACCCCACAAAAACATTCAGACTGAAGGCAATTCAAGGATTTGATTTCCCTGGTCTCACGGCACCGTTTATTTCTGCCTACCTGTATAATTGCTGCATCGATGCAGGCTTGCAGAGCTGTAAACCCGGAGTGCCAGTACGTGACGGACTCGCATCCTTTCACCAAGCTGGAGCAACTGGCTACGGAAGAATCAAGGCATTTAAGAAAAGCATTTTTAAAAAAAAMCCCAAAATCTGGAGTTACAGCTGTCCTGCCCTGAATGTAAAGGTGTGCGGGTTGATGCAATCCCTTTCAAGTGGTGGAAACAACTTTWAAAAAGATATATTTATATAGAGAGAGTGTATCTGCAAGGTGTCAGAGCCACAAGCGTCCCTGCCAGCCCCTGAACCACGACAGCAGCTCAAGCAGCGAGCGCACTGAAGCTACCCRGGGCACGTCACTTGCTTCTGCACTTTGCTTAAATGAAACAGCACTCCAAATAGCTTCACTCATCACTGCATGCAATATCAGGGGGAAAAAAAAATAAATACAAGGAAAACTGAGGGTCTGACTTCCCAGTTTATTCCYGTAACAAACAAAAATAAGCCTGTGCACGTGTACCTCTCGACTCCATGTAAAGAGAAGACGTGGTGACAGAATCAGGAAACCTAAGCTGGTAGGACATAGCGTCGTTGAACACTACACCCACAAAGTTGGAGSGCTTGAAAGCACTGGCCTCTTGCAACTCTTCCTCACTTAAATATTCTTCTGTGATTATGCCTGCAAGATAACAAACGTTCACATGGACTTAGGCATCAGCACAGCGGCAAGAAAACACTCTGCAGCAGTTTATTTTAAGGCAAAGTCATGCCAGTCATAGATGATTTGTTTGGATTTGGCTATATATAGGGTTATGGTTTTGTCCTGATAAAGTGTTCCCACGAATACAAGCCTGCAGGAGTGCCAGGTTAATAGCTGGGTGAGTAATTCTAAGTGAAACCTTTCCCTTCTATCTTTTTTCCACCTCTCGCCTCATTTCTTCTGTTTTAACAGCTTCTGTGTCCCAATTCTTAATTTATGTTCAAGTATCAGTACCTTTCAACAAGAGCAGATCAACTGGCACAATTAAATACAGGAAAATACAGTATTTTTGCCACTGACTTCATTAAAGAACTTCAGGTCTCAGTCCACAGAAAGCACCAGAGGAGTTAAAGGGAGAACAGGCTTTGAAGGCAGAAAGTGGAATGATTTAGTAAAAACAGAAGAGGATCCCCCTAAYGAAAATGCAGACATCAGGTTGTGCTGTAGATTAGCGATTCCTTTGAMGCACAAATACCACAAGGCAGAGAATCAAAGATACCAAACTAAAAATACATCAGAGCAGKTTGGGGTAGCTCAGTTACCAGCAGCTATGTCAGGTCTGCAGGGGAAAAAAAACCAACAACAAGAACAAAGGGTGCTTTAAAAAATTGCTTTTAAAATCACGGAGGTGACACAGTGTTAATGAACCATTATTAAAAGGAAAATCGTTGTTTTGACAGTAACAACAGGATTCAGAACTCAACCTGAAATACCTGCACATCAGTGCCCTCTCTTGAACCTACCCTGGGATGTCGCAGTCTAAGCACTGCAGGCTCAAGGGAGTTTTGGGSACTTTGCATTTGCTCTAAAACCCTTTCCCTTAGCTACGGAACCGGATTGAAGTGCTGGATGTAGCAGGAATACACACGTGGGGCACCTGGACTGCTCTGAGGAGGCAATGCAAGAATATTTATCCACCAACCCAAGACGCCTTCACGGTCTGCTCTCTGTAGCTGCAATGGAAAGGCAATGCCTTCCAGCAGMGGCAGGTCTGCTCTGCCCTCTTTAAAGCAAAGCCACAGCACGAGATGCACTTAGAATAATAACACGTTCAGTTTACCGTCTTCAAAGTTATCGAAAGCCACTTTCTTCATGATTTGTCTTGCCATGTTGGTGGGCGGCGTGTATCCAACAACCAAATTCACCAGCAAGGAGGCGTCCAGAGTACCAAGATCGGTGTTAGGGACCTCGCTGTATTTCTTATGRGGATGCATCATGCTCATGAGGATTAGCCAAAATAAGAAAAAGAGTGGGAAAAGGACTTCCTGTACAAAGAAATATATAAAAATTGAGAAGAGCAGTGATAGGGAAAAAAAAAATCCCGAGTTCCAGGCCGAGGATGGCCATAGATTCTGAAAACCTATTTCAAACCAGAAATAAGACCTGGAAGCTTCAGCAATACTGTAAAGCAGCTGAACACTGCCTCCAACYGAAGAACCACTTAAATGCAGACACAGAGATGACAGCAAGCAAGCACTCCGCTTACCTGAACACTGCTTTTCTTGGTCCTGCACTTAACAAGGCAGTTCTTGAATAAAAGGGCTCTGGTTTGTCGCCATACGCCYGCCTCTCTCCGAGTACTTAGCGCCATTTTCAAGACTAGTTTTAAAGAGGAACAAGCAGAGAAAAAAAAATGAAATGACAAAATAATTTCAAAGCACCCAAGTCTGGCARTTGCAGCATTCATTATCTCTATAAAGGGCTCTCTAATACACATGCTAGATTCTGTTATACCTAGAAGTTGTTATTTACAATCAGAATTGTGCAAACAAGTCTGGGAGAGATTTCAGAACATCATCCGAATGATCTTCCACTCAACCACAGGACTAGTTCTATGCAAAGTAACAAGACTCAAGCAAATCTCGGCTTATTTTCTTTTTATTACCCAGAAATTATAAACAAACATTTTCATGTGAATAACTCCAATGTCCAACAGACAGGCTCAGGGTAGCAAGTCAGACCAATACATTTAAAGAGAGACACATCGCCCCAGGCAAACTGTTCAATTTACTGTGAGTAATYCTTTTTACTGCAGCAGATACAATGCTGCTTATTTCCTAATTTACCTTTTCATTAGGCAAGCAGAATGAATAGTACAGTGTTGCWGAACACGCACGTTTGGGACAAAAAGAGATTTTAAAATGCTCTTTCAACAGGCACTACTAAACAAGCCGTACCTTGTGAGCAGAGCAAATGGTAGGACGGGGAATAGCCTGCCTTTTATTCCCACTTCTGCCACTAGTTTGCTGTCAACATCACTGTTTAACTTCTACCTCCTTTTCCTCACCTATAAAGTTGAAATATAAGCCTTAAATGCCCAAGAAAGATCACAAGAAAACAATTGMAGGTCTTAATATTGTCAGATATGAGYAACTCTAAACCATTACCACTATCAYTTAYRGATCCTATCTTACTAGTCCAGCTAAGAAGGTTAGCGCCCAACTAGTTACATTGCAGATCTTGCAAACTCGGGGCAGGTCTCCTGTCCAGCATCTCCTAATGGCTACATGGTTGGGATGGCACAAAAAGAAAGTATCTGCATGCTGCAGGGGAACAATTCAGCCATTTCTAGCATTTGAGATAAAATAAGTACAGTTTCTAAGAATTTATCTATATTCCAGGCTTTCTGGCTACCGACCCTTATTCACAGGGCTGACAAATGCTTTTGGTGACTGCACATTCAAAGCAGCTGTGGAGCAGGACCCAGCTGCCCTGCTATCTTACAGACAACACACAGCTCAAGGCTCCTTCCTTGCTATATTATAACATGGAAAGCTATTTGGGCAACGCCAGCATCATCTAACTGAAGCAGCACACGAGGATGCTCAGATGCCAGCACTGCTGCTGCGAGATTAGCTCATGCAATGGAACGCTTCGACCGGTCCAGCCGCTCAGGGACAGGCACTTCCATCCARGCACGTATTTCTTTAAGCGTAGGAGGAAAGAGAAGGGGAAGGACGTCGGGAAGCAAACCAACCCCCGCTCACCGCTCTCCCTGGCTCTGGTGCTGGACGTGGCTCCACGCAGGCGGGTTGACAGACCCTGGGAGCCCCTCGGTCAGTGGCCCCCAGCTCCGGCTGGGCACAGGCAGCGCGAGGACCTGCAGGACACAYGTTTGCACCCAGAATGAAGCCCTGCAAACAGGTTCCTGTCGCAGTAAGCAACTAACTCCCAGCGTGCCTTTTACAGCATGAAAATGAATCCTACTTTAAAAACTGACCATGTTGCTTTTTCCTCTTTSCTTAAAAAACACAATGCTTAAATGTCACCATAGTGCCACTAATTAATTCTTGCAGGAAAAAAAAAGAATAAAAAGGGAWGCAATAGCACCAGATATGGTTCAGGTGGGATGTGTTTTCAGGCGAGACACACTTCAAAATGACATAAGAGAGATTTAAAAATAACCAAGAAAAGCAATTATTGCTTACAAATTGCAAAAATCAAAGGGTTTCTTCTCTCTGTTCGCAAACTCCCAGCGCCTGGACTTCCACTGCCTGCATTTCAGGAGCAGATTTCATGAGGATTCACAAGAGAAGAGGCTCCACTGACTTCYTTGCTGAATGCAGCATGACTGCATTAAAACAGCAGAGTTTTCCTCAGTCACACTTCAGTTTAATGGAATCCAGGAAAGTGGCAAAGCTGCTTTAATCGCATATAGGTCAATGRCTGCTCCTTTCTTCCTATGCAGTAAAAAAACAAAACAAAAACACAGTATCATTTCCACTTATCCTTTGGAGCGCTTCCACATTTTAATCCACATCGTTTTGGTTGAAGGGGGAGTCACTGTTGGATTAATTCATTTCTCAGTATCGCATTTGGGAAGCCAGAGCAAAGTTTCTGTAACTCTGTTACAAGCAATTAAGAACATTAAGAACTATTGCTTGAGTGCTGACAAACCGTTTCTTGGCAAGGAGCAAAAAAAAGCTTTCAGAAACTTCAGATGAGGCAAACAAAGGCATTTGCTGACCAGAAAAAGAGCTGCCACGATGCTATTTGAATAAATGTATTGCAAGAAAAAATCCTGTAAACGTCCTCAATTATTTGGCCCCTTCCCTGTGCGCTTATAGAAGCGGCTGAAGCGCGGCTGCTTGTGGGTGTCTCAAATCAAAGCAACCAACAGGCAAATTGCTGCTTTTGAGGATTTAATTCTACATTTAAGATATCGACAATCCTTACAGGAGAAGGATAAGGACAACATGATACTCATGATGATGATGCTGCTTACAGGAAGAAAACAATGACAATGTGATACCCAAGACCACCTCCCTCCTTCCCCAGACACCAAGCCGACAGTGGCCTGCAGTGATTAAATTAACGTGACTTGTGTGCTTCAAATCACGTTCCCGTGTTCTCCAACCCACGGAAAGCATGAGCCTCGGTCAATGAAACGCGGCTTGAGGGGAAAGAGGGGGTCAACAACGAGAAGAAAGGAAATACGTCAAGAGACAACCCTGCAAAACGATAAAAACAACGCAGATGATCCATCTTGCTACAAGCAGGTAACAGACTAACCATAGGAAAYAACCCGACGTGCCTCCGGCCGATCTTGCATTACTCGAGCCATATTAAGCTCTATAYCGCCTTCCCCATATATAGCCCCTTATGTATTCCCTTAGCTCGTAATTAGCGACCTTGCCGGGCGTCCCCCCCGCGAGCGGCGGCTCGGCAAGGTCGCTAATTACGAGCTAATTACGAGCTCGCCTAGATCGGGACCCTGCTCCTTTGCCGCAGCCCCCGGGCCAGGCGCCTCCTGCATGATTTCCCGCACAYAAATAAACAAATAAATAACAAAACCCACCCAAAACCCAAGGAAATGGAGCAAACCCAAGGCGCCGCTCGCTCTCCAGCAATGACGCGCTGCCCGGCACAGCAAAACTCCTCCTCCTCCTCCCTTGGCTCTTCGCCGCCCGTTTCGCCCCCAACCCGCTTCATCATCCCCACGGGCACCGCGTCCCCCCCGCCCCACGCGCAGTGCCCGGCGGGTCGCGGGGGTCCCGCGCTCACCTCGCACCGCGGCGGGACGCGGCTCTGCCGGCCCGGCGCAGGGTGAGGGGCGGCCGCGCTGCTGCCGCCGCCCCCGGGGCGGAGCGGAGCTGCCCTCGGCGCAGCGGCTGCGTCTCCATCCTCCCCCTCCCACCAAACCCTCCTTGGCGGAGCTGCCTCCCCSCTGCAGCAGCACGACCGCCGCCTTCATCTCCAGCTSCTTCCTCCTCCTCTGCGGCGAGCAGGGCCCCTTTGCCGGGCGTTTTTAAGGGGGACCCGTTGCGCTAAAGGCAAGGACGCGGAGCTGAAAGCCGCCCCCCGTTACCCAAAACACGGTACAAAGCATTGAAAATCTCACCTTGGGAATCCCTGCTGAATTCCCGTGCTGGCTCCCGGCATTGCCTGCAGAAACAGGAGATGCTGGCGGCGGGAACACGGCAGCTCTGCTGCCTGCTGAGTCACGGCTCCTCCCGAGCGCCCGTGTGAAAGGCCAGTGGTCCTGGTGGGCGAGCGGGATGCTCCGTGATCAGGGATACTGAGCTCTGACTGACCACGCTCACGGCGCCGAGAGACCAACCTGCACGCCCGGGGTTTAAACGCCGCCTTCCAGCTCCTAAGAGAAAGCACAAGCTGGCAACGCAGCCCCGGGGGTTTTGCTGCAGAAGAGATGCTGCGTGTGCGAGGGAGCTCAGGCAGAGGCTGTGCAGCTCCGTGTGCTCCACAAAACACCGCTTGGAAACGGCTCCCTCCAGAGAACGCGGTGTGCCGGTGGAGGAGGCTTCGAGCCCGTGTTTCAGCCCCTTTGGGCTGGTTTTGTGAACCCAACGAGGGCCCCGTGAGCATCACGTAGGGATGCATTGAAACGCAGCTGTGAAACAATTTGGATTCAATCCTTTTACTCGGAAAACTGCAAATGAAGCRCCTGCTTCCACACCTGGAAGAAGAAAAGGGTCCCAGGGCACCTTATTAAGCAGAAAGCTCAGTTTACATTTCTAGATACCACGGCCATGCAGGAGCCTTTACGTTCACGCTTCCCCACGCAATAAGGATGAGGAATTGCCACCGTTCGCGCCGTCTCCCACGCAGCTTTGCAGTCTAGTCCACTGCACGGGACACAACCCGGCATCCTCCAGCCCCTCCTCGGCTCCCGAGTGAGGCCGTTCCCAGCAGGTGTCCTCCGAGAGCACCCCGGCACCTTCTCCCACCCTCCAACGCACTTATTTCTACGCAGAGCATCAAAACCAGCAGCTGGGTTCACCAGGCGCCTCCCAGGGGSTTGGGTCCTGCTGCTTCTCCCTGCAGCTGAGAGACAGCAGCAGAAACGCTCCCTATGTGAAACCGTCGGTGTTAAACTGAATGACGAGAATTCGACACGGGCCTGCAAGCTGCACAAGGTGCTTTCCAGCTCAGGGGGGCTTGGGAGCTCCTGGTGCTGAGTGAGGCTGAGACCTTGAATGGCTCAAGGGCCTCTGAGGGGCTCCTCGCAAGAGGGTTTGGTTTTTGTGCCAGGTGCCAGGMAGGTTTTCTGGTTTTTCCTCATTTATAAGGGCAGCCCCAACCTTTTCTCTTTCCCCAGTCCATCTTCAAACTTCAGATATCCAAAATAAAAACCCTTACCTAAATTTTACAATGCATGCCCATATATCCAGATTCCTCCTAAGAGGAGGAGATAGCCAGCCAAAAGAGACAAGAGATTCATGTAATCAGTGCTGAAGGAAGCCACTACTTGGAGGCTGAGGCTAACAGCACAGTGTGTCACTAGCTCCTCCTTTGGATGCTCTCTCTGCACAGCGTATAATAGCCAAGTTTAAGTTTTGGAATATGGAATCCAAAAATTTAAATAAATCTTTGAAAGTTTGAACTCAGTATCTTGTCAGTGTTTGTGCTAGCAAGTCTCAAGTTTATTTCCTGCACACAAATGACTGACAGCTCATGACAAAACAGTAAGATTTCCTCCAATTTGCATCACTCTCTGCTAATTTAATAATACACACTGCAGCAGGGACCCCAAAGCCACCGCAGCACATGGGGAATGGCACTTCTGCCCTGCGAACCGTGGATGGACATTGGCTTTTTCGGGAGAATCCTGTGGCTTCCCTGAAGGCCTGTGAGCTGCCCAGTGCTGTACACAGCTGCTGGATKCCCACCTCAGGCTTTCATCGAGCAGCGTATTATGGAAATGGCTCAAGTTCTGCATGCAGATAGCAGGCAGACGGCCAGGGCTGGGACCTTACCTGTGGATTTCAGCTGTGTGGATCCCAGCTCTTCTCCTGTGGCTTTTACGTATCTGTTTCAACTCTTCTTCACATTCATCAGCCTGCAGAAAACCCAGGAATGCTCAAGGGACACCATCCATGAAGGCTCAAACTTCAGGTAAGCAATTTTCTTTCACTATTTCCACTGCAAAACACGCTGACAATCAGAGTCATCCACATACATTGCTCAYGGATACAGGCAAAACCAAACTCTGTTTTACGTTTTCCTTTGGATTTACCACCTGATTGACTGGAATACTACTCCTTGCCCATTTCTTGTTAATATTTAGAGCCATTTTCTCATGCACAACATCAGCTTGTGCTTCTCCKCYACTGCAGACACTCTCCTGASCTTGGAAACATCCCTGTAGCAGGARAGTCGGTGCAAATGTAACCCAAAGGCTACTTTACTTGGAGTATTATGAGTCTCTGGCATGYTCTTCAGAGGGAGATTGCTCTGTCCGGACGGCCTGGTACCTTTGCAGAAAGCAGAAAAAGAAACAGTATTTATACCACAAATCATGCAGTTTTTTGTCGTGCTATAAGAAGGTGCAGATGTTCCCAACCAACAGAAGGATTTTCCTGCGCCCTATCGGGGGGTCTGGAAGTGCTCGGAGGTGCTAATTYTCTCCGGGAGCGCTGGAAGGGGGAGCTGGTGCCAGGTTTCCCGCCTGGTGCTCACAGCCTGGTTCCTCCCTGCTGCAGGGCTGCCTTAGAAACCTCTTGTCATTTCTTCGATGGATTGCTGTTGGAGACGACGCCAGGCAGAACCAAACCAGAGATGAAAGCGGAGGCACCCGTCGTGTCCCAGTTCCTGYGGCATTTCCCACGCGTGCTGCTTTCCAGCGGATCACGGGCTGGGAGAACAAGCCCACAGCCACACGCTCTGCCTTTTGGGTTGTTATTGTTAGGGGGTTTTTTTTGTAATTGCTGCTTTTTCGGGGCTGCAAGGCAGCGTGCGGTACGGAAGAGCCTTACAAACCACATCACAAAGCRCTCTGCTCTCCAGCTCACCTCACCCAGCTCAGTTTCGTCCTGCCAGAAACAAGACTGGTAAAACGCAGGGTGTCTGGAAGGTTTTTTAGGTTTAATTAAGCATTTTTGGGATGATACAAATGTACCTGCTAGCGCACGTGAACCAGGACAGCAGATTATTTAGGCCTTCCCTTCCTCATACAAAATAAGTCAGAAGTCATTTGCCACRAACAGTTTAATGCCGAGACCACCTCAGAAATCAGGTAACTTTGTGAACCATTATTCCATCTCTGAAGCAGATGCAACAGCTCATAAGAAAACAGAGAATACTTCAAAGAAGAAACACGTTCCATCCTTACTGGTAGGGATGTGCTCGCATCAGGAAACCTGCATATAAAATAACAGCGCTGCATCCGCATCATCCCAAACGCTCTTCTTTTATGGGAAACTAGAAAGTTCTGAGGAACAAAACAAAACAAAGCACAGGTTTTCTAAATGAAGCATCCACAGCCTCTGGACAATAACAGCACCAGAGGATAAGGATACAAGGATAAAACATACACTGCATGCAATACATATGGAATACTGTGCATGTAGCCATGTCAATAGACACATATATTCATTCTGGTCACGAGTAATGCTTCATGTTTGTAGAAAAAAAAAAGAATCGAGATGCCCATTTTAAATCCTTTTTAAAAATCATTAAAAATCATTTAAATAATTTTTAAAATCCTTTTTGCAAAGGATGCCAGCAGCAATGAAAAACTTGCAGCGCAGGGGGGTTGTTCTCTTCAAAAAATGCACTACTTATTGGCTGCAAGAGAAAATGCTTGAGAAGAGAGAGCCAGAGGAAGTGTGAACAAAAGGTAAGATGTMGCTGAGCTCTCGGGAACTCTATTTGGCTTTCAAACGGCCACAGCCTACAACCCCCTTTAAAGTGGAGAACAAAAGAATGCAGGATATCGTTTTGCACCATTCAGGCTGGGAAAGAGCAGATGGTCTTTCCTCCCATAAGCTCCTCGTGCTTCCATGGCTCATTGTTCGTCACCTCCTCTCTTGTAAAGCAAGCCCGCTATTCTCCCCAGCATCTGCACCCACTATTTGCTTTGGCTTTTCTTCAGGCTCCTTCCCCGGGCCTTCCCTTGGGGGCATCCTTTCCTCCAGCTGGTCCCCCTTTCCTTGGGACATTCTCTTGTCCCTTGTCCCATTCTCCCATAGCAAAGAGCACTTCCTTGTCTGCCTGCCCATATCAAACATACCTTTTATTGTGCTTATTTTAYGAATCTTCGTTTTCTTCTGTATCAGAGCTTGGTACCCTGCTCCTGGCTGTGATACAGCGGCAGCAGGAGRGGAGCAGCTTAGGAGCTGCTGCGTCTAGAGACACAGGCCAGCCCCACTGCACTTCTTACCAGCTTTGGTTTCAATGCCATCTTCAAAGCCAGAGCCACCCGCTTAAACAGAGAAGAAGTCAGAGCACGTTTAGTTGGGGTGGGCATACATCCCCCCACATACACATGCACATCCCCCACATACATCCCCCCTCCACATCCAGGTACACATTGTAACTCACTATTTCAAGCATTAAAAATATATATCTAAAAATATATAGGTATATGGGATATATCATGGGGTACTGGTCAGGGGACAGGATCTCACATTCTGTCATTCTCTTGTTTGATGCTTCTAAATGCTGTTATTGCACTCCCATAGGAATAAACTAAGCCAACCTCTCTTTAAACTTGCCCCACAATATCCTTCCTTTTCCAGGGTTTCCATTCCCAGGGAAGCAGCATAACCCCATAAAAATTGAAACGGTAAATAAAGGAAACAGAAACAGGCATGGGGTGATTCCTTGGAGGTGCTGTCGGAGCTCATCCCATCTCCCTGCCCTCCGGAAGCCAACAAAGCTCCTTTGCTCGGCTCCATTTCTTTACCAGTCATTGGTATTGGTTTCGGAAGGTCCCGCTTCCCATGCACGGTGACTCCTGAACTTCCCGGCACGCGGTTGTGATCCAAAACACACAACAGCCRTAGAGCTCCTCGTCACAGCGGCAACAGCACGCTTACACCATGCGACGTTCTGTGAAACCTGATATTTTGAGAATAAATACCCAGCCTTAGTGTTTAAGAACCTCAGAGGTGTTTCAGACACCAATTTTGCCCCTTTCTGTCTCACACTGTATATGCCTTAGCAGTTATAGCCCCTACATGAGAACAGCATGTGGTAGCCCAGGATCTGTGTTTTCTAAACGGCAGCGTAAGGTTTCTTAATAATGGGATATGAGCTAAGGAAAAACACATTCCTTCCCACTGAGATGTAAGGAATTGCAATACAAAGAGATAAAGACACTTGACAATAGTCATGCGAGAGGAGAGTGGGAACATTTCAAAGAAACAGCATTCCTCTAAGCTTGCCTCCATGTGTGAACAGATTGCTGGAATTAATTTTTGGCCTGTTGATTATTCACAAGCAATCCCTCCAGCCAACACCAAAACTGAAGCTTCTAATTGTATTTCTGCTGGACAGGAGTGCCACACGACACAGCACACCTTCCACGCACCCTGCTCAAAGCCAACGCTGGAAATGAAGCCTTCCTGCTTAAAGCAAGTACGGATTAAAGTGCGATTCTGCTTGCAAGTGTGCTTAGGTTTTTCAGGAGCATCCTGCAGCCACGGCACCTTTATCAAATTCCCATGCAGCAAATTCATTTCTTRGCATAGCAAGGAAGCAGGAATAAACAGGCCATAGGCATGTATATCCTTTGAATGACTATGTACAGATAGTAAACACTGCAGGAAAAAGCTATGACAGATTTAGAAACCAGGTTCTTCATTCAGCTTTATATAGTTTGATCATAAAACTAACCTTAATTCCTTGGAGCCACCTTGTTTTCAGGCAGCTTGCACCATGCACTTTACTTAAGTGGTTGCCCAAAGCTGTTAYGGGTTCTTGAACCCTCCCACCAGCAAATGGAGCTCGGAACCAGAACCGAAGCCMCTACAAGCACTACAGGTGCTTAAGGCACGTCCTAGGAGTGATCATTAAGGGACCATGGGCCAAGCAAACAGGAGCAGCAGATCCTCTGACACCGTGCTATGGAATTAACATATCCTGCAGAATTAACATATCCTATGCTCTGAYGTCGGCACCTTATGCAGACAAACCAGTAGGTGCTTCATTGCAAAGGCATGTATACAGCCATGACGCTGCTTATTGACACAACAACGTGATTAAAGCTGTGCTCCCGCTGAATTTCATTAGACGAATATATAGGCTTGCATCACTTTTGGTTTTTAGATATGTAATCCTGCAAAAAAGGATTTTTTTCCGGTGTGCTTCAATGCCTGCTCTGACGAACTGACTGCTACACTGCTTAATCAAAGTGTTTTATTGTAAACAAAATCAGCAACCAGCAACTCAAGCTGTGTTTAAAAATTACTTTAAAAATGCTTGGAAGACAAATGGCCTTYTCCACACGGTAGAAATGCTTTTGACCAGAAGAGATGGCGTGAAAACCAGAGCCAGGTTCAGTAACTGAACCTGTTACTGAAGAGGAGCAGGCTGAGTCCTAGCTAGGGAAATAAGAAATGGGGTCATATTATCCACAGAACTTAGAATTTAACAACGAAAATGACCTGTCACTGGGAAGCCAAAAGCAGAGGCCTTCAGATGGAGTTCACATAAAGGCTGGGCACCACCTTCACCAGGGCAATCTTGCTGTCTGTGCTGCTTTGTTTAACACCAGAGATAATAAAAGTCTTTTGGTCGCACTTAATTCAAAGCTGACATAGCAGCCTATTCACAGCGCCGTGGCCTTGATGCCATTGCTATGGGAGTCCCCAGGAGTTTTTCTATTGAGCCTAGCTCTAGTTCCACCAGGTCACACTCCGACACCATCATCCGCGTTYCGGCCAGGGGTGGATTCGGTGCCGGCACCACGGGAAGGTGGCTGCTCTGTGCAATCACCCCATGYGGATCAGGAGCTCCAGGGTAGCAGCTGAGCTGCCCAACCTCAGCATCCGACCGTCTCGGTGCCGCTTTCTCCTGCCAGGACTTGTCCACGAGATGAACTTTGTACAGAGTCAAGCCCTACGCATGTGAATTGCAGCACAGCACATGACACACGGACAAGTCTTTGCAGGTTCCCGGCGCAGACTAAACTAAGCCTGGAGAAAATTTTACTCAGCGTTGGCAGCGCACCGCACCAGAGCGCCCTAATTCGGGGGAAGATTGCAGGCAGAACTGCAATAACCCTCACGTAGCCCTGCATGCCCACAGGGYAGGGGGAACAAAGACGATGCACAACAAACAAAAGGAACAAAATAACAACAGTCCCTCCCAAAAAAACCCAGTTAAAATGTAGATTTTACTTGGTGGGCTTCAGCAGTTCTCCACCTGAYTCTTGGTTTTGCCGTGCTGCCCCAACCCCTGCGTGCAACGGAGAGGTCCTGGAATGCAGGACTTTGTCCGGCAGCCAGCGAGGGGGCAAGCAGATTGCTTTGTAGAGCAGCAAAGAGAAAGGACTCCACCCTCTACAGGAAAAAATGCATCAGAACAACCGGCTTCTTGTTCCTGCTTGATGGATGTTCTCCGAATGGCCATCCAAAAAAATTCKTCATGAATATCAAAGGAATAGCACTCATTTTGCCCTTACGAGCAAGCTGGCCTACCAGCCGCTCATTAGAGAGATTGTAAGCCAAATTAAGCACCGAGAGCTCCACTGCATATCCTCACCCTGGCGAGGYCTGCAGGACGCACCGGGCTCGCAATTCCAGTACTTGAAGGCTACCCGTGCTGCTGCTAATTTAGCTTATAGCTACTGAATTGTAACGCTGTCATTTGTAATGGGTTAGCTAAGGGTTTGTCAGCATTTCCATCGTAAACCTTTCATTTCGGGGATTTATTGCTTGCCTATAAAGATCTGCTCTGGCTGCAAGTTTGGCATGAAAGATCACATACAGCAGCATATTTCTCTCACCCCAAACAATCCCTTTCAACATGARGAGGTTATATGAACATATCGCTAATTGAGGGTTGCAGGCTCCTTTATGTTTTGGCCCTTAGAGCTAAACCTGGCAAAACCCTCATGAACGAGCGCCTAATATGAGCTCAGTCACTAGGGGCATGCCGGGAAGCCAAACAGCGTGAGGCCGYGGTGTGAAAATCTGCCACAAAACACGTTTCCCAGCACCGGTAGCACCGCTTATAATTACAGACGTGTTCTCTCAGCAGAACCTTTTTACATGATTTTATACCTTTGGCATCAGTATTGTGCTGGGCTGCAAACAGGCCTCTTTGCCACTAACACAGCAGTAAGGTTGGGGTTTTTTTTTCCTAAAGGTCCATTTCTTCACACCTCTAATCTCCACCTTTTTGWCTTTATTCTCGTTTTAAATCAATTTTAAAGCTGCCTTTGCAMGCACGGAAGCGGGCACGCATGCGGCTGCCCATCCAACACACTGCAGCGTCCAAGTGACGTCCCGATCGCTGTGACGTCCCGATCGCTGCCTGTCCCTGCGGGCGCCACCGCTACCCGTGGTCCTGGGAGCATCTCCCGCTCGCTCAAAAAGAGGAAAAAAAGATCAGGAAGATCTTAATGTTATATAACATGCCTGCGAGCCACAGGCTGCCGTTGTGCGGGGCATAGCTGTGTAACGCACTCGGCTTTGTATGAGCACAAAGCAGAGAGGCTCCTTTCCAAGGATGCTTGAAGAAAAAAAATATACGAAACTTAAAATATCTATATTTAAAGATAAAGTTAAGAGAGACAAAACRGAGCCTCCGTGTTCCTCTTTCCCCAGGCAGTCTCCCTTGTGCTTGCRGCACAGGGGACATTGCAGGTGACATCCCAAAGCGAGGGGCTGCGCGAGGGTCTGCCACGGCACCCTCAGCCCCAGCAGGGTCCTCACTGGTGGTCCCGGCCTCCCGGCTGGCTGCAGCCCTATTTTTTTTTTTCCCTATTTTCCAAATGTTTCAAGGTGTTCTGTGGGGGAAGAGAAGGGGGAGAAAAAGTGGAAAAAGGGAAAGGAAAAGAAAAAGGRAAAAAAAGAAAACAAATCCTCCTCCAAAAGAGTTAAAAACAGAGGGGAAAAAAAGGAAAACACACACACAGGAAAAAAAAGGAAAAAAAACACAGAAAAAGGGGAAAAAACACAGAAAAAAAGGAAAAAACAGAAAGAAGGAAAAATAGAAAACAGGAAAAATGAAAAAACACAGGAAAAAAGGAAAAAACACACAGAAAAAAAGGAAAAAGGAAACCAGAACCCTTGCCCCCCCGGCGCAATGCGCACAACCCAGTAAATTAGCGCCCTCCGCGCCCCCCCCCCCCGCCGGGGCCGCGCCCGCCCCCGCGCAGCGGCGCCTGCAGGAAGCGCCGCGCGCGCTCCCGCGGGGACTACAAGGCCCAGGGCGCCGCGCGGCGGGCGCGCGCGTGCGCAGTGCGCGCCCCCGCTCCAAGTTTGGAGCCTGGAGCTGCCAGCCCTGGCCCATCATGTAGGTGCAGCGGAGCCTTCCCTGCCATTGCGAGCAGGGGGGGAGGAGAGCCGAGCCCCCCCCCYCCCCGCGCCGTGCAAGCGGCCCTGCACGGTGTGCAATTGCCCGGCGCCCCCCCGCTGCACGGGGAAGCTGCGGGAGGCGCCGCGGCACGAAGATCCGAGCGCGGTGCAGTTTGCATCTTTGTTGCAAAACTAGCTCCCGGAGCGAGAGCGAGAGGGAGCGAGAGGGAGGCAAAGTCTTTTGTGCCTCCCCTCCCCCACCAAAGCAAAGGKGAAAATGTCTCAGGCGAGAGGTAAGGCTCCTGCTTCTGTTCCTTGCAAATATGCAAAAAGCCGTGCATGCATTTTCAAGTGCATGCATGCATTTTCTCGGGATGCAATTGCATTTTGAAGTTTGAGGCTTTCAATGGCTCTCAGTTGCATTTCCTGTTTAGTATGTGCCTTTTTTTTTTTTTTTGCAGACACACACACACTCACACACACAGTTCCTGTAAGGCAGGGCTTGCAGTTCAGCTGTGCATTGACGTTATTTGAATTCTTCTGCGGGGATTACTGAGCCCTTTTTGCCTTTTGCACAGTCAGGACAGATAAAGGGTGCAGAAGAACAGATGCATTTGCTACCGTGCATATGCATGCAAAATGGGCACAATGCATGCAAACTGCAGATTATTTGCAGTGCAATATTAAATGAAACTTTTAAAGAAGTCTGGGGAGGAGATGAAAGGTGAAACTTGAGTGGAGTTACCGGGAATTAAATATATACCTATGTTTCCATGGGAAAGTATTGTTCTCGTGCCAGGACTGAGATCATTTTCCACCGATTTCTCCTCCTTAATATTTGGTAACTTTTGGTCAGAGGCAGCAGTGTGGTCTGTAACACCAGCTCGTGAAGAGCATGCAGCAGCAGGCGGCTTTATTTAGCTGTTTGGAGCAGGGGCTCCGGGTATTTGGGCAGTGGACAACAGTGATTTTTACCAGCACGGTGGGGAAAGCTGGACTTGCTTTTTAAGTATATGATTATTCAGGAGCTACTTTGCTTTGTGTCCTGCAAAGAGGGAAAGCGGGGGGTTTTAATATTGCAAAAAAATGCTGCAGGAATGTAATAGTCCCTGCAAGAGCAGGCTGCAAGTTTAAAGAGGGAGCCGCTCTCACCATTCATTGTGGCCACAGATGCACTTATGTCAGTGCACAGCAATGCAAATGCAGCTTTGAGCTTCTTCTAAGCATTTGGACTTCATATTGCAACTGCTTATTCCTGTATTTTGCAGCATGTTGGGAATGAGGGGGTTGAGGGCCATTGCATGGCCAAGGCGGGAGGGGAATCTCCCTGCAGAACTTTCCTAACAGAGATGCATGAAGTTGGTGGCCTTGCACTATATGGCTTCCCAGGGGCACATAGGGAGGAGGGGCTCTTGCCACACAGTTTTCCTTTGCAAGAAAAATGTAAAGTTGTTGTATAATTTATTCCTAATTTGGGTTTGCTGCAGTCATCTTTTCCAGCCAAGTAGAGAATTGTAAAAGTTTCCAGGAGAAAGAGCCAAGGAAGTTTGATAATGCAGAATTGAACCAAAAAATGATACCCACAGCACATTTGCAGGACGCTCACTTGGGGCTCCCCTGCACGTGGGAGGTGCAGAGGGACTGGGCTGTGCTGGGGAAGGTGCTTCTCTCAAAGAGCCTCCTGGAAGGGAGACCCTGGCCAAGCCAAGGCCCATGCTGGGTCAYTGGGGAGCAGTGCCCAGTGCCTGCACCCCACAGCTCCCAGCGCTGCTCTCAGCWCCCCCTCTGCACCAGAAAACCTGGGGAAATGCAAGCAGCCAACCCACAAAACATGATCRCCATGAATGGCATCATTCTTGAATCAGTTCTCCATCCATCTCATGCGCTGCAATTTGAGTGCCTGGAGTGGGAATTCCTCACATAGATAACTTTTTGAAGCTCAGCTGTTCGGGCTGAGGTTTTTCTTGGGAAGGGGTTGCAGTGCCAGAGTCTGCACCAAAAGTCTCATTCTTTAGAGTGAATTAAGCAAGGCACAGCCTGCTTTTTGGCATCAGTTGCATGTACTGCATGGGAGGTCACTCCTCAGGTTTCTAAAATACTAAACAGATTTCACTGCTGAGCTGTGCAGCCTTCTCCCTATTTTGGATTGTTGCTGAAGTTGGCTGATTTTTTTCCTTTTTTTTTAAATGCTCCTTGTCATGGGGACAGTAAGAGAGGGTCATTCTCCAATAAGACTTACTGCATGCAATGCATCTTACCCTGGTTGAGACCCTCCCTGTGTTTGCTATTGGAGGAGCTACATCCAGCACAACCATGGAATTTACCTTCAAAGAGAAAACYACCTGGGGTTGAAAAGCAAATTTCTCTGCTTCTTCCCATAGCAGAAGGGCACAGATGCTCACAGCATCTGGCTCTCAGTCCCCAGCCACATTATCAGGGCTCTGCAGGGAGACCTCTTAAGACTGTGGTCCAGACCAAGGCAGAAAGACCATTACCAGCACCTGCATTTTGGGGCTTGGGCATTTGCACTTTCAGTCCCCTTTTTGTTTGAAAAACGATGTTTAGATGAATGGAGCAATGTATGGAAAATAGTTTCCCCCCAAGCACAGGACATGCAATCTGTTCTTACCTTTGGAGCTGAGTTCATGCTGGACAAGTATGACAGTTTTGAGGGTAGTTCAGGAGAAATTGAATTGCTGCCCAAACATGGAACATTTGGCTGTCATGACTAATAGGATATTTTTCTGGAAGAAAAAAATGCAGAAGTCTGTATTAATTACAAGCTAAATGCAGTCTGAAGCCATAAAGCTGAACTTYTGTGACAACAGATACATTCAAGAGTCTTCCAAATTCATTGTAATGGATGAATTATTCACTTAGCCCACATCAGAAAAACCTGAAAATATGCAAATTGCTCCACTGAAATAGCAAAAGGGAAGGGGAAAAGTTCCCATTAGAGCAGTAATTCAGAAGTAGCTCATTGAACTATTACATTTAACTACAAAGTATTGCTGCCCATTGATCTCGTTCCTAACTCTTGCACTTGGCTGTTTCAAGTATGATTTTCTTCTCTCAGGCTCCAAAGGGATAGTGAAATTATGAGAAGCGTAGCCCACGTGATGCAGGCTGAGCATGCACCCTATGGACTTTGACCAAAGGCACTGCACCTACTCAATACTAAAGTACTCTTTTTCCAACTGGAAGTGTCCATGGAACAGATATAAAGTCAGAATRGCAGTTTAAAAAAAGGCATCCTTGGGTAGATGGCAGGTTTTCACTAGTATGAAAATTAACCTTTCAGCATTGTGGAGATCCCTGTGGGTTGTGCAACCCGCAGTTTGTCTGCTCAGCAGCACCACCAAGCTTCCCACCATTAACACCCTCCCTTACACTGCCCCTTGGCAGGACGAGAGGGATTGCAAGAGTGAATTAAGACCTGCTAGCATTGACAAGATGCCA
Organism: Eudromia elegans; assembly: GCA_003342815.1. NCBI lineage: Eukaryota > Metazoa > Chordata > Aves > Tinamiformes > Tinamidae > Eudromia > Eudromia elegans. The sequence continues at coordinate 4,034,271 of PTEX01000049.1, forward strand.
TCTTGCAAGACCCGGATAGAAGGGACCCCCCTGCAATCCATTTTATTTACTTTTAAATGGAATTTACTTATGGAGACAGCAGCTCCCTGGTGCTAGCCAGGCTGCTCCCAGCCACAGGGACACACTTGCAATCCCCTAAACTGTAAAAAATAATTGTAGCAATAAAAGCATTAAATTGCAGAGGAGGAGGAATAAAGACCAGTTTTCTCCCCTCTGCTGCAAGGAGCAGAGCTCTGCCCTCGCCACCCCCAGTGTCACTGCTTTAGTCACCAAAACCCCCAGGTTTCCTCTGGGGYAACAAGTTCCCCCGTGACACACTGGCTGTTAAGGTGACATGAATGATACACGAATAAAACCACAGCAGCAATTAAGAGATGAGACACTTGCTTTTGCGGGACCTTGGCATTAGTGGGGCATACTTACCTTACAAGTCACACAGAATTTCCCAATTGTGTGCACAGTGGCTACAAATAACCAAGGTGACAAAAGTGTTTCCCCCCCCATATGTGCTTTCAATGTCAATTTTTTCCTCTTGCTGGAAAGTGCCATCAGGAAAGACATTTAAAACTAGCTCATCTAAAGCAAGCCCCTGTCCTTTAAGATTTTGGAACAATATGGTAGCACTAGAAATATAAAATATGGTACCTGTTCCATAGCATAGGTACCTGTTCCATAGCATAGAAGCACCCATCACAGCCCCTGAGGTAAGGGACCTTTGCCTTTGGAAATGATCTAGACCAACCCCCTGCACAAGGGGATGACCCACCTTGTAGGTGTCTCTGGGAAGATGCTTTGAGGACCACAGTATCCTTGACTGGGGTTCACAGCTGCTACCCACCCAAGTCACCTGCCTGCGCCCTGCAGACCTGCATTCCTGCATGTGGTCTGCCCAGACCCTCCTGCCCCTCCACAGCAGCTCTTCAACACCCASACCCCACAGGAAGCTCTTCATCTCCCAGGAATCCCATCTCAATTCCAGGGAATTACCATGCACATGGTGTACCACACCACAACATTAGTGCATACAACTAGGAGAAAAAAACCTAACTCTAGACAATTACAGCAAGGGCAGTGGGCTAGAAAGTACACCAGACATCACTGCAGTCACCCCCATTTTGGGGACAATTGTTGCATTAAAAGTTTGGCAATGTAAAACTACTGGGCTCATGGAAGCAGCATCATTAGGTAACACAGAGTTTCAGGTAGTCAGTTAAATTGTGGAACTGTTCTTTTGATTTTAGACATGGTCAGAGATACAATTAAAAAATGTCTCATTACCTGTCAAGTTACTTAGTTCCCTTCTTTAGGGCCTGCCTGGGAAGAGTTTAAGAGATTAGCATTATCAGCTAGAGCAATGTTAGCACTAAAGCAGATCTAGGCCCCTGGACTCCTGCCACATTAGATATTATGTTCTGTGGTGAAGGCCAGTGAAGGCTGCTCAGCAAAATGTCCATATTTACTCTATGTGCAAAAGATTTGGCTTTCTCTCTCCCAAATCCACTTTCCTTGTCAACAAGTACAAATGGATAAAAGCCTCTCTTGCATGGTAAACCTGGCTCAGTAGAAAACAGCTTGGAAGAAGAAAACCCAAAACTCTTGCTTGTAGTTTTTTTGGCCTCAAAGCCAAAGTTCAAGCTTTCCTTCCTTTTAAGCCAGAAACTCCAATCACTGGGTTGACATTTCAGAGTTCATCCCATCCCAGAGCCTCTAGGGAGCTGCAGCGCTTCCAAGTCAGCTCTGCTTTGGAGGTGTCGCAGACCGCTGCTCAACATCCTCCAGCAGAGCTCCAGGAAGCCACCACGTGTCCCCATCTCATAGTGCCAGCCACGCTGCAGCTCAACACTGCTCCAGGATGGCACCTGGTACCAAGCAGGGGCMCCAATTCCTATGAATGTGGGAGAGGAGCCTCGGATGGGCTGTTTGGGATGGGAGCTGCCCAGGCTCCCATTGCTGGAGGTGGCCATGGACATCCCTCATGGGGCTGCAAAAAGCAGAGAGCACCCAAGGGCTTCCCAGCTCAGTTCTRCATTTATAAGGAAGATTTCAAAGAACGTTTTTCCCTGTCAGAGCAGGAAAACTTGACTGACCCGAGCTGATCTAGTTTCTTGCTGTTGCTGTTTTGTTAGCCTACTTAGCTTGCAGCTTTATAGTCACAGCTAGATCTCTCCTARCTGCTCTGCGCAGATCAAAAGTCATTATGAGGAGCTAAAGCCTGAGGTGCATCCCCTGTCCCTGCACTCACATGGGACTGGGGAAAATTAAAGTGGTAGAAGCTGCAGACAAGGTGCAAAGGATCAAACAGCAGCAGAAAGTGAATGCAGGAGTCAACACTTCTGACTGCTGTAAGAGGCCATTTGAGGGCTGCAAAAGCACAGGCTCCATCACTGCTTCTGAAGGAGACTTTCAAAACAGAAATATGCAGTGGCATCCCATGAAACAACATTTATCAGCACCACACAGCCCTAAGGCATCATGTGCCTGTTCTCTGTGGAAGACCCAAGCTACCACTGCTTACACTTACATAGTTTTAACAGGTCCAATGAATTTCCCTGTTCAGTTATTTGCTGGTTTGTCACTCAAGCAACAAGTTGCATTATAAAAATACAGCCTTGCTCCACGGTGCCATTTCACATGTTCATTGCTTCTCAGCAGTTCAAGGTCAAAAAAGAAAGCAACTTAAAGCCCCATCTGTAATGGCTCTGCAGTGGTAGAGTGACCACCTGGAACAAGCCAACCTCAATAACACAGGTCATTGAGGAGAGAGGAGGGAGTATTTGTCTTAAAGCCCCATCCAGAATTGATTACTGAAGATCTAAGGGAGCAAATCCCAGGAAATTCATTAATCTTCAACATACCACTCCTAAACRGGATGCAGGCAAGAAGGTCCTTTTAGCATCAGCTGGGTGCAGAGGTTTGTGGARCACCTAGCACTGCCCTTGGCACAACAGACTCCATCACCCTGGGATGCTTCTGCAGGGCTGCCAGCTGGAGTTGAGGGGCAGTTTCCAGCCTTAATTTCAAGGGAATTCATTCTTCCTAGTGCTACTTTAACCACCTACAATTAGGGTCTCCAGTGCTGAAAAAATACTAATAAAGCCAAGTTTGGCTTCATAAGGTCTGRATGTTTTTCTTTTGAGCAGCTGATGCAGCTGTTTAGAAAAGGAAGCATTAGAATGATCATAAAATTTATGCATGCTACTGCCCAAGATTTAAAAGCACAGGGATATTTGGCATTTATTTCAGTTTTATTTGGGAAATCAAAACACCTGCAGGATCCAAGAGCAGCTGCCCCCTTCTTGTGACCTCTACCTGCAGTGTCCTCATGCAGGTTTGCTTCTCCTAGCAGAGATACTGGTAGTTGATGCTAATGTTCATTCCCAGACAGACCCCCTAGTACTTAACCACACTAATTAAAAGCTTTCAGAAACCACAGGATGAACCTTCACTGCATGCCCACAAATTTTCCTCACATTTGAGGAGCACAAGGTTGACAGTAGCTTATTAAGGAAGTAGTAAAAGCTCTAGGTACCATTGCTTTTTTCAACCTGTTCCAAAGTGCTTTCAGCTTTTTTTTAACTATAAGAAACAGAAACCATAATCCCCTAAATAACTTCTACCACAAAACACCAACTTGGAGACAAAGAGAGCYAGGATTGGATAAAGCAGAGCCTGATCAGGTGGTTAACACACCTAAAACCAAAGTTTACTCAGATATCTCTGCAAGAAGCCACAATAGCCATTATACCCACAGGTACATAGGCAACCCATCCTATGTGGTGTAGRGTTGTCCTCCACCAAACACCCTCTGGAAAAAAAGGCAATTAAAATCAACTCTTGAGTTCCTTACTTTTGCCAAGGACACCAGGAAAGTGCTCGTTACTAAGAAAGCTTGGAACATCTCTACTGAGGACTTGATCTACTGCCAGGGCATCAGTTGCACAAATTAGCTAAAAGACCAAATCTGGGCATTGCCATGACAGAGCAGTCCACAGATAAAGCAGCACCCCAGCAGAAGGGAGAGCCTCACATTGTCCCTGGCACACAGGGGCTGACACAGACGGAGCAGTCACGTTATTACCAGGAAATTATTTTCTAACAATAAGACAGGCTGAACTCATAATAAGCTCTTTTTGGCAGAGCTGGACCTTTGGGCTTGCATCTCACTTGCAGGGAAATCCCACAGCTCTGTCCTTGCAAACCCATCAGAGATAAGCAAAAGAACAAGACTTTTAAAATTTCTCCATGGGACACGAGGGAAGTTTCATTCCTGGCATTAGACAGCTTCCTTTATGGCTAAGCACTTTTTTTTCCCCCCTCCCCTCAAAAAATATTTGGTACTTCCTCTGTAAGAAATTAGGAGCTTTGTACCTAATAACAGGCTGGAAAAGCTTCCTGGAGCAGGGAAGCAGCCTCCTGCACACCTCAAAACAGCAGCCACAGCATTCAGAAGCCCTTACCTGGCCTTGGTGACTGAGGGTCCATCCTGCAAGAGCATCTCCCTAGGCAGCACCCTGGCAGAGGGGCTTCAGTCCTCTCTGACCTGGCTTTTAAAGGCCTTGCTGCATCTGACCTGCAAGGAACAACGTGGGAGAGGGAATCAGGGCTGATTCAGAGCAGCTGCAGCCAATAAGGCTCTCATTGGGAGGGCCTGGGGCCTGATTTTTTTTTTTTTTTTTTTAAAAAAAATTTCCCCTTAAGAGAAAAAAAAAAGGCAATGTGATTTGTGTATTTGTTTATTCATTTTTGCATATTCTGATCTTGAAAATACTTTGGTGTGTGCTGAGCTTAGGGCATGCGAGTCCTCCTGCTGGAGTCAGGGGGACTGAATGTGCCTGCAGTTGAGCACATGCATAAGAATTTACAAGGTTGGGGATATATTTTGTCCTGGTTGCTAAGTAGGGTGGACATTATGGGTCTATGTAGATGATTTATGCAACTCTTCTTTTTCTTGGCTTCCTTTTCTTTTTCCCCCTCCATTTCTGCTTATCTAGTCCTGCAACCTAGTAAAAAAACACCATTTTTGAGAGCGTGCGTGTTTATAACTGGAACTACAGTCCTGAACCTTGCACAGGGACCTCTATAGAGGCTTTGATAGAAAGGCTTATAAAGGGAGTTTTGTATTTCCAGCTCCTGATTTAGAAGGCTGGGTGGAGGGATGTAACCTCCTAGCAGGATGCGGTCCACGTGGATGGACGGGGGTAGAGCAAAACGTGCTCGGTTGCATCAGGGGTGCTTTTGTTTTGGGAAGAAACACGGAGGACCTGTGGTGTCCCCCGTCGTGATGTCCCCCGTCATGGTGCTGTCCTTTGGGCATGCCCTGAATTGCAGCGAAACCTTCTCGTCCTGTTCGCTTGGTTTTCCTTGCGGAGGTTGGAGCCAGGGTGTGCTGCCATGCCCATGCGCAGCGGGAGCTGGTTCCTGCCCAACGCAGCCCTAATGATTTGGCTGCAAATAAAATCAGCAAATAACCTCGTGGTGCAACCGGGAGGAGGTGGTGGTGATTTTTAAATGCGCCCCTGTGTTTGCAACACAGAAGAGGTCCTAGAATTATCTCCAATATTAACACTGCTGCTTGAAACAAACAGTTGCCAGCTGCCAAAGTGAGCAGCAAATGGATAATGTTTTCCCAGGAGGAGCAGAATGGTGGTGGCAGGTTCAATTGTGCAGCTCAGCATTGTGCTTCTAGGGATGAGGAATCTTGGGGTGAAGATGCTTGCTGCAGAAGCAGCTCGGGGCACATTTCTCTATTTCTGTGAATATCTTCATTTGGCAGTAAAAGTTATTAACACTCTAATTACGACTCCCAGAACAAAATCAAGTGGCCTGTTGCCCCTCTATGATGTTTGCAACATGAATTGCTCTTTTTCCCCTCCCTCAGTGGTTTTATTCATGAAGGTTTTATATGCAACACATCAGCAGCAGAAGCTGGCTTGATAACAGCACATGTCCAGCATTTACAATATGCTGAAGAAGTTAAATGTGTTTTTGGTAAAATGAGACTCCTGTGGCTGCCTGGAGTACATGGTAACAGAACTAAAACTGCAGATTGGATTACCCAGCGATACCGTTTATGTTTTGTTATATCCCACCGAGTGGGTGATGACACCAAGACAGAAATCCCTCTGAAAAGGAGAGATGCCTCTTTGGGGGACAGAGAGATCTCAGTTAGAAGGTTCGTGTACATTAGTGCATTGGGAGCCTCAGTTCAGAGCTGAAGGACAAGAAGCACATACGAGATGCCAAGGATACCAAAGGCAATCAGTTTTCCTTGGTGGGCAATGGAGAGCTGCCGCAGGTCCTCATCCACGTGGTGGTGCAAGGTTTAAAAGCACACTGCGATAAAAAGCCCCCTGCGCTGGACACGTTTGGGTGCTGAAAGCCAAAATTGAATCTTGAGTGAAACCTGGAGTGAAAGGGCACCCCTGGGCTGTATTCGTGGGAATTTTGTGGTGCAGTCTTGGTGGGTGAGAGGAAACGAGCGAGTGGAATAATTAAATTCTCATTAGAATTCAAATCTCTTGGGTGAATCTGGAGCATTCTTTCTCCCGTGGTCAGTGTGAGGGCATCAGCCAGGGCAGGAAGGGACAGCGCAGGACACAAGGAGCTTGGTTAGGAGCTGGCTGAGGGTTTGCAGGAGCTGAAAGGCCCGTAGCTGTCAGGGCTGATTGCCTACCTCTCCCTTTATTAATTTATTTCATGCAAGGAGCTGAAAGCCCACGTTGCTCTTGGCAGTCTGCCCAGGGAGGCTCTGCTGCAAGTGAGCACAGTACGGGGCAGAAGGTGGAAGTCGGGTGCCACCAAGCCCAGCCTTCGAGCGATGAGCATTAGCACTCGTCTGGTGACTTAATTTATCAYTTGCAGACTTTGGGTAACCCATCCAGCCTGTCTTTGCATGGCTCCATCCATGGAACTTTGCAAAGACCGTTCCCGAAGCTCTATTGCATGGAGGAGCAGGAGGCGATGAGCTCCACGGTGGCGTGTGTCCCCCATGGGTCGTGTCCTCCTCCGTGACGTCCGGGTGCCCGTGGCGGGTGCTCTGTGACAAGAAAGAAATGCAAACGGAAGTAGCGGCAGGGAAAACAGCCACGGCCTCCCCATCCCGCGGCACAAAAGCCCTGTTGTTCCCAGGGCGAATTCCAAAGGCCTTTCTGCAGATCCCGTTCCAGCAAACTCCCACTGGATGCAGGTGACCAAGGTTTGGGAAACAAGGCAGCAGCTAAACCAAAAGTCCCTCGGAAATATCCCCCCGAGGGTCAGGAGGCTCCTGACAAACAGCCTGGGATTTCCCTGGATTTCCTCATTTGAGATATGCAGAAAGGAAAAAAAAAACAGCCGTGGGACAGGAAGCCAGTGAAGCCAGCGGACCTTGGCAGAAGGAAAACACAGGCTGGATTTATGGTTTTCTGGTGCCTCGGGGGAGTGACTCCCCCTGCTGCCTGTATCGCTCTGGTTTTATTGGTGTTGTTTCTAGCGATAACTGTGGTGGTGGGAGAGGTCAGGGGGCTTGCGGCTCCGTGGGATCTCCCTCCACCCCTGGCCTTCCCAAACATTCCCGCTGGGCAGTGCTGCACCCTGCGCCATGGCCATGTCCTTGGTGCCCCTTGCCCAAAAGTGACCGTTTTGAGACCGTTCTGTGGGTCCTCCGGTGCCTTGGCGGGAGTTCCGGAGTCATGGAGCATCTCCACAGCTGGAGTGCCTTGACAGAGCGTTGTGGGTTCCTGTTTCCCAGCAGCCTGGGAGATGCCCGTGCCGAGGATGGAGATGCTGAGCTCCATGGGGGATGCTGCAGCCGGGCATCCGCTTGGCACGCGGGGAGGGCCCTGTGCCGTGCTGGAGCCCGGCTCTGCCGCATCCGAGCAGCTCCTCCGTGGGTGACGGGGCCGCGTTTGCACAGAGGTGCCAGCCGTAGCTCTTGGCGAGCAGTCCTGCCCGGGCTGTTCAAGGTCTTGCAGGTTGGGGCAGCTGCAGGAGGAGTTCAGCCAAAGTGTTGCAAGAGGAGGCTTCATATTGAAGTGTGTCGTGCCCTATCCTGATCCCTCTAGTCCATAAAGCAGCATGTGAGGTTGCAGCGACGTTTGTGTGGCACAAAAGGTCATCCTGAACCATCCTACCTAGTACCTGGGCAGCAGGTCGTGCCATCCTGCTCATCAGATGGTCAGCCAGCCTACATCTTACCACTGGTGTTGGGGGTTCCTGCCTCCTAAAAACCTGTTGGAAGGTCGTTGCAGCGTGTGATTTGTGCAGGTTGTGCCTGGCTTCCAGCAAGCTCTTATGGACCAGGACCTAACCCGTTTCACATTTGGACGTGCTGTGTTGTCAGAGGGACAGCCTCCCGTAACCAAAATGTGCAGCTAGACGAGAAGGAGCTGCATCCCTCGAGCCTCCCTCCGTGCTGCAGCGAGCGAGCTGCGTGAAAAGAGAGAAGACGCAGAGGGAGATCAGCCCGAATCGGGAAATCGGCCTCAAAACACATTTACTGAAACTCAGAGCTCGCTGGAAGGCTGGCTGGGGTCCTGGTGTTTGCACGCTTTGGGAGCAGCAAGCTCCACGCAGCTCTCCCCTGCGGCAGGTACCAGCCCTGAGACACAAGTAACACGGGCACGAGCGTTGCACAACCTTCCCTGCACGGTTTGCTCCGTGCATTTCCAATGCTCCTTGCAAAACGCTGGCTATTTTGGTTCGGGGCCTCTCCCGCGCCGGGTTTATTACAGGTTGCAGCACTGAGTCATCGGAGCAAGCGAGCGGCACCGCGCGCTCCGGCCTCGCGGCCGCGCCAGCCGCTTGTTTCAGCAGGGAATTTGGGAGCTCTCGTGCGCAGTGAGAGCTGCCCGTGTGTCCAGGGGAGCTCTGCCCGGACCTGCAGCAGTGCTGGGGATTCACATGGGAGAAGCGCTGGTGCTGCGGCGTGCCGCCCGTCTGGCTCCACCAGCAGCGYGCGCTTCCAGGGGTTGATTTTCCAAATGTGGGATGCGGGCTTTTCCTGGCTCCTCGCGGCATCCGCCAGCTCCGCAGAGCAGCAGCACAGGAGGACGACCAGGAACAGTGACTCAGGTGGCCTTTCCAGGTTTGGCATTAAATGAGACTTGCTTGTTTTCCTGGGAATYGCACAGAGTGCCGGCAATTCGTGGGACCCGCAGGCTGCCCCACGTGTGTCTCCGATACCGCCCTCCCTTCTGAGCAGCCCCGTGAGGAGTCGTTAAGGAAACACAGTTCCAGTTTGCTGTTTCCAAGGAGTTASTGCAAACAGCGGCGAGTCAGGACCCAGATAACGGCCACGTGCCAGGCAGGGCCTCCTGGTGCCACCTCCCTGGTGCCACCTCCCCGCCGCGCTGTCCCCTTGGCCCCGGTGGAGATGCACCAGGTGGTGGCACTTGGCAGCTCAGTGATGATGCCTCAAGGTGACAGATGCTGCAAAACGTTCACTTGGGCTCCTGCCGTGGCCTTTAGCTGAAACGTCACTCGTTTTTAAGCATCCCCTGCGTTCAAGGTTCCTCTTGGCTGCTCTGTAATCTCAATAGGAGGGTTATCCCAGAGCAYGATCCCAGATGGGCTTGTGGCAGCTGGGAGCATCCCTCACGCTTTAACCTGGCATAATTTGCAAGCATAAATAATAAAACTGAGATGATCTTTAATCTTTTCCATGTAAAATATTGGGACGTTTTACCCTCTTTGATCGGCCTGCGTGGGGTTCAGCCATGTGCTGGTTGGTTCCTTTTGCCTTCAAGGACCAAGCCCAAAGGCTGCTTCCTGCAGGGCATTTCATGGGCATTTGGGACAAAAACCTTCATTCTCTTTGGAATAAGAACCAATAACTTGGMTTTCAATAACTTTCTAGAAAAGTAGAGAAAAAAATCATTGGGAAAGCCAGGAATAGCAGTGAGCCAGTGATGAAGAGGAGGGAGAATGAGGCATTTCCCTCCTGTGCAGTGTGACAGGAGACTCGCCTGCTGCAGAGTCTGACTTGCGAGAGAGCGTCGCTCCGTGCCGGTTGAACGTGGCTTTAATAATGAACTGCGGTGGAGACAAAACTGGTTAATATCCTTTGAAGGAAACGGGAGCTTTTTGTGGCGAGAAACCATTTACTTTGGACTGTGTAAAAACGTTTTTGACTGCAGGGAGAAGTCTGGGACTGGGGAATGAGATTGTCCTCCAGAAGTAAAAGTTTATTTTCTGTTACAGCACATGTGGGCAGTGAATTCCTCTGTCTTCCCTTTCGCTGTTTTTCTCTGTTATGGTTCCTGCATTTTCAGTGTAACTTTGAAGTTTCCTCAGTTCGTATTGATATTTAACACGGCTCTAATTGAAACGGGCTAGCAACATTAGTCTCCGTGTACTAGCTGTCAGTGGCCGTGGAAAGAGGTTAATCAGCCCATTGGAAGTTGTAGGTTTCTCCCTTCCCTCAGGGATTGGGTTGAAGACCTTCACAGGGAAGTGTTTAATGTGTTTTTGGCTCAGTCAGTTTTTCTTTCTCCTGGAATAGTTCTGTCTTCAGACCTCATTTGATTCTCTGCATTGACCTCCCTGCACTAGGGTAGTCAATGCCCGTTTTTAGGGCKCATGACGCGTGTAGCTGTCGCCGAGCAAATTGCACGGGTGCTGTTACTAATACCTCGGATTAGTGCTGYCTGCATCGTTGGGCTTTTCTGTTAAGCGTGGAGGTTTCTTGGAGGTGGCGACTTCTCTAGCTCCACGCGGGTCTGGAATTGCTTTGCTAAACGGGGACAGAGTTGAGGTTCTGCTCAAAGTCAAGGGCAGCCTGGATGTTCCGCAGAATCGGAGCGTCCTTCTGAAGTGGTTCCCCTGCCTGGCTCAAAGCCGGTCTCGCTYCCCTCACTTGCTCTGCAAACTTGCCTGTTGGAGGCGAGTGTCTATGAAAGTCTCCGTGTGGGAAATTGCAGGGACAAGCTCTAAAATGAGCTTTGGCTCGTAGGCTCCAAGACCAGAAAGCGACCAGTGGTTGCTTATGCCAGAAACACATGATTTTTTGGATGCCTGGAAGCAGATGTTTGATCACATCTGTTAATGAGCCAGGACTCGGAGCCTGGTGAAGGAGCCTCATGCTTTGTATGAAGGCAGCTACGGGTGTCCATGGGCTTGTGCTCTGGCAAACAAGGATTTGCATTAAAACCCCTCCAAACTATGATGCCCCAGCTATATTGGCCAGTGAATTTAAAGCTCTTGTGAGGAACCCAGGCTGACAAGTGCACCCACACGATGGTTTACTTTGGGATACAAAACTACAGGTGATAATGATTCGTAAAAATATGAAAAATACACTTTATTTGTTTGTTTGCTTTCTAGTGGACGGAGTAGGCCATCTCAAATCTGGGGGGTTATTGATAAAAGAAAGTGAAATACACTTGGAGCTCCTGTATGAATTATCTTCCCTCTCCAAATTGCAATTTCTATGCAGTGTGTTCTTCCAGAGTCCTCTGTGCTMAACTGGAGGCTTGTTATTTTGGCAGAAAGATCCTAGCTTGGTAGTTATTATTGAGGAAGACGCGTCCTGGGATTCCRATTGAAAGGGGTAATACACCACCCCAAGCGCCGGTGCTGGAGCTGGGGGGAAGCCCCTTGCAGGGAGGACGAGCCGGCGTGCTGCTGTGCGGGCACCTCTGCAGCGGATGCCTGGGTCTCCTGGTGTGTCTTTCTYGTGTATTTTTTATGCAAAGCGAATGTAGTGCTGGAAAAGGGGCAGCGTGCTCTGCATCATCCCTGCAGGTGAGTTTCTGTGTAGGTGTCGGGGGGCTCACACAAGGGTGCAGCGAGAGCATCGTGTTGGCGCTGCAGGGGTGGGTGCCGGCCACTGTCATTCCAGTCTGCAATCCCTCCCGGCATGAAACTCGTGTTTTCTTCTTGTCRTTGCCGTTGCTTTCTTCGTTCATGAAAAGAAAACCCCAAAGCGCATTAAAGTGTGCCTGTGTCTTGGCAACTCGAGGATGCGAACAGATTGTGCTTCAAAAAAATGGCAAAGCTTCAAAATATTGTATTCTGTTAAGAAGAGACAAGGAAAATAAACTCCCCGAAGTGCAGATTTTATTTCATCAGAAGGCTTTTAATATTTATTTGGGTTGGGCATTTTGCTACCTAGTGGTGACATCACTTGTGAACTGTGATAAGATTACYGCTCTGCTCTGGACCGTGTTCAAATTGGGTTAATGTCCAGCAGGTTTGTGGTCACCCTGCCCGAGCTGCCTGTGAGCAGCTTCCCGAGATGGGCACAGCTTGTGTGATCCGGAGGGGATCTCCCTTCGGAGCCACGAGAGGGATGGAGTCAGGTTTTTGGAGCGAGAAGGTCTCTGGGGTCTCACTCCGGGATTGCCAAATAAACTGAGTTTTCATTTGTTTGCCTTGCAAAGCCTTTATTTTTGAGCTCTTTTTTTTTTTTTTTTTTTAAAAAAAAAAATGCTGTTCCTGAGTCTGTGTCCTGTGGGACACAAAGTGCCCTTGACCAGCGGCTCGGGCAGCAGCAGTAGCTGGAGCTCCGGCACAGCAGGGCCTGGTGCTTGGTTCTTGGTTCCGCTTTCCACAGACCTTCATAACACAATAAAGAAAACAACCAGAAATAAAAGGGTCAAGTGAACTGCTCTGCTAACCGTAGAAATTCCTTCACTCGTTCTTGTAATTATGTTTTTGCTTCCCTGAAGACCAGYTTCCACCTCCTGGGAAATTTGAGAGCGATTCCTCATGCCTCTGAGTAATCCCGCTTCTTTTAACTTCATATGTGGCCTGTTCTCTGGTGGACTGGAGGCTCCTTGGAGCTCCAGGAACTGGCTTTTTTCTTCCTCTGTGAGTCTGCAGCACTGCAGACGGTTGGCGACAAGCAAGAATGCACTTGGTGTCCCCAGTAAATGCTTTTCCCACGAGGTTCCAGCTGCATCACAGTGGCGTGTCCCATGCCGCAGTCGTTCCTCACCGGGCAGGGCGAGTGTGATCTTATCTCCTGGAGTTCGCTGGGAAGGAGGCCTGGCAATCCACATGGAGTGATTGCTTCCAAAAGGGTCGTTTTCAGGCCTGGGGACCTGCGCTCTGGTCCTGCAGCACCAGGATGCGCAGGCATCTATCGCTCATGTCAAGAGGAAAAACAAACTCAGACAGGCAGAGGGGAAGTTTGAAAGCGAGTTTTGGAAGCAGCGAATAAAAGCCGTGCTTGAAAGAAAGGCAGTAATTGATATAAATTGTTAGGTTAAAAATGTTTAAAGTCTAAATTAGATGCTTGTGCTTTTTTGGGGACCACAGATCTCATTACACACCCAAACAGCCAGATGTTTACCGTGGGGTTTTGTTGACATGACTTATGTTTCAGGTTATTTTATCCATGAATTCAGAACCCCGCGCTGAAATGTGGCTGCGTGTGTTTAGTCATAAAAAGGTTCTTGTGTTTCTCCAGTCTGCTGGCTCTTGCATCTGCCGACTTGGACCCCATTTACAGGAGAGGCTGCATTTGAACCGCCCCGGCGTTTGAGCCTTATCCAGCTCAGAAAAGCCTGGCTGGTCAGTGCGAACAGAAACCGATGGTTTTGAAGCCTGAAAACCTAATCCTGCTTTATTTTCGGTGCGTCTGCTCAGCTTTAATGACCAAGGTAGAAAAGCAGTTTGAACGCAATCTGGTTCTGGATTTTCAGATTCCATTTTAAAGGATGTAAACTCCTGCCAGGGTTCGCACTTGCATATCTGGAGTGGTTTAAAACCTGCGTAAGGAACAGTCTGAGGGATCCGATGTGGGCAGAGCTGGTGAAGCAGAAATACCTTTTGGCTCGCCTCTGGCCCTTGCGAGAGCTGCTGCCTCTTCTCGGTACCAGGTTGGCAGCCRGCACTCGGGGCTCCAAACGGAGCCTTGCTGGACAAAGACACTTTATGTTGTGAACTCTGTGCCCTGAGTCTGCACCACTATAAGGTCAACAAATATAAGCAAGCTGCATTTTGCGAATTAAAACCAACAAAAAGAAGAAAGTTTTTTTTTTTCCTTAAAGTCTGCCTCTTTCTCATTTCGCAGGCAAGAAGAGAAACCCTGGGCTGAAAATTCCTAAGGAGGCCTTTGAGCAGCCGCAGACGAGCTCCACGTAAGTCTCCACAGGCTGAAGGCAGACTGGAAAGCAAACCCGCGAGCCCCGGCTGCCTTCGTGCGATTGCCAGCGCCTGCATTGCGGCCACGGTGGCCACACGACAGCCCAGCCGTGTCCCAGCAGGGACCAGGGCTGGTGCTCGGAGGTCTGGGATCGTGGAGGTGCATCCTGAGGAACAAGGGCAGATCTGCCTGGATCAGTTTTGGCACAGCAGTTAAATGTCTCTGTCTCCAGAGACGTCTTTCCACAGAGGGGGAGCTCTGAGCTCCCATCCTTCAGATCTTGAACCTCTATTCTGGACTATCAGCCCTCCTTGTGCAGTTCCCGATGGGAAGCTTAGGTGTTTTCTGGGCCCTCGGCCTCTTCTTCTCCTAGAAAAACAGCGCTAGTGTTCCTTGTGTAGCTCCAGATACAAGGTGGTCTCTCCCGTCCTTTGCACTGGCTCCTTTGCGTTCCCATCAGACTCTCCACTTGTGTTAGGAGAACTAACACATCCCATCCCATTATCGTCCAACAAGCAAGGATGACTTCCTTGAGGAAGCCTCAAGGTTGAAACCACACCAAATAGCCCCTGTTGCTGTTCGGTGTGAAGATGTTGCTGATGGATGGGCTCCTCTTGCTGCTCTTCGTGGGGTCGGAGGTGGAGGGATGTCTCCCTGCACTGAAGGAGTTTGGGTGGGTAGAGCAGCCCTTTCCCCTGGCACCTTCTTCATACCTGGTGCCCAGGGCTGGGCAAAAGCACATCTCCTGGAGGGGCAAAAAACCAAATCTGCTGCCCCAGGGGCCAGTGAGAGGGTTTGGTTGCTGAGGATGACCCTGATTTTCCCTTTCCCCCCGAGTGAGCTGAGGCAGCTTTGGCCAGCACCGTGCACGTCCTTCTGGGGCTTCTCCGGAGGTCCTGTGAAGTCAACAGATGTCGGAGGCCGCTCTGTGAGGACGCGGGGACTTATCCCAGCCTTGCTCCATCTGTCCTCACGTGGGAATAATTCCAGGACAATCACCTCGTTCCAGAAATAAATGAGTACAAAGCCAGTTGTTCCTCTTCGTTCCCTCCTGCGTGCCCAGCTCAGCTGACAGCTGTTGGGCACATGCCAGTGCCACAGCCRGGAGGAGGCCAGGCCCTCGCTTCCTGAGGTCCATGGGGCACTTCAGCCACCTAGAGATGTCTCAGCTCTGAACTGCTCTGCCTAAGCCTGGCAATGAGCAGTTGAGGGGGTCTATGAGCCCYTACGCTCCTGGACACGTGCCCAGCATGAGCGCGGAGGCCAGGGTGGAAACCAGGCAGATGTGTCCACGTGGGAGCGTGCCCAAGGAGCCCTYGCCCTCTCTGGTGTCAGTCCTCCTGTGTCCAGGGCTGGAGCGGAAGAGATCCGTGCCCATCCGAGAGCCGTATGCCAAGGAAAAGCCAGCCCTACCTCTGCCATGGTCTGTTAAGCAGCAGTTAGTTATAAACAGACAGTCGTAAAGCAAGGCATAGGACTTTAAAAAAATCTCTTTTCCTTAGATGCTTTTGAAAACTATTCCCATATCTTACACACACATACATAACAAGAGGAAATGGCTTGTTTTCTGACCTCTAATCCATTTTTTATACAGGCTGACAGAGATTGGATTCTTTCCACCTCATTTTCCTTCCATAGGAACCGGTTGCGATCTGAGGCCGTTGGAGGCCCTGATCTCCGCGCGTCCCTTCGCGTGGGAGTTTGGATGCAGATGTGTGAAATTCCAGGCCCAGCAGCTTCCTTCCCTTCTCACCCCGTCCTGGGGGGACGTTGCGAATCTTGGCAGYGTCTCTGGATGCTGCAAGGCCAGCAGACCTGCTGGTGTGACRGGACAGCCTTGGGGACCCCGTGGCCGTGGAAGTCACTCGATCCTTGCCAGGAGCAGTTTACATATTTTCCCTTTTCTCTCCSGCAGGCCACCCAGAGATCTCGACTCTAAAGCCTGCATCTCCATTGGCGAGGAGGTAAGCTTGGGAGGTGCGGTGAGCAGGAGACACTCGACAGAAGGTGACCGTCCTGGCCTGGCTGCTGCGGCATTGGGTGCTTCTCCAGAGGGGCTGCTTGGGTGCTTGCTTCCCAMCTAGTTTGGGGTAAAAAGGAGCAAGTTCATACGCAGCGTCTGTGTAATGTGTTGTATTTTGCATGAAACGAGTCRGGGCGCTCAGCCAGTGGGTTAGAGGGTGCTGGCTTGGGGAATGTACACGGAAGAGGCCACCATGTAAGCAAATCCTCTAGTGCAGAAGGACCTGCTGGTGACTCCCTTTATCCCCCGGGGATAACGGAGCATGACGAGCATGAGAAGCTGCAGCGCGCGCGGGAGGAGCGAGAGCTGAGGGAGGAGAGGGGCCGGGAGCCGCTTCGCGCCAGCCCTGGCAGCCCCTCCGGCTGCTGGAGCGGCTCCCCCGCTTCCAGCCCTGGCCCCGGGCCGCCCTTGGCGGCGGCGGCTGCTGCAAAACAGCCGGCCCGGAGCTGCAGCGCGGAGCCCCAGCGCTGCCTGGCCCGACCCCGGGCCCTCGCTGCCAAGGCACAGGCAGCGAAACGCAGGTTGCAATTCTGTTTGGGGCTTTTTTCCCCCTACCCTTAAGTYTTTCCAAGACACTAGGGCCTCCTGCACTGAATGGGGCCCCGATCGGAAGAGTCTTTTGGCTATTTTATGGACTGACGGTGTCATTAGGAAGCCCAGGAAGGTCTGTCCTCGCTCTCCTTGCACTCACCCCTTGCATTTCCACACAGGACACTCAGATCCCTACAGGTTGTCCCCGTCCCTGCCAGTGACAACACATTGCGCAGGGGGATGGCTTTGCTAAACCAAAATGAACCCCAGCTCACATGTTTCCAAGACCTCATGGTTATAACCCAAGACCACATGCTGTTTTCAAAGAGCTTTGGCTGCATCTCCTTCAGTGTAGCTGTACGGGGCAAAGGGGTCCCTAAATCTTTCTGCAGCCACTGAGTTTGCTGGAATTGCTCAAGTACAGCATTGCGTTGGGTGGCTATGTGTGCATAGCCTTACTTCAGTTTTTTGTACTTAAAAAATAGGCACTGTGTTCATCTAGGGAAAAAACACAGACATTTTGCTCTCCTTTTGGCTCAAATAACAACAAAAGAAGCTGTTGAGAATACAGGTAAATCTGAGCTTTGGAAATTCCTGCCTTGCCTTAATAAGATACAGCCAATACCCGAGAAACACCAATTACAAAACGACAGGTTTGCAATTGGCAGATTTGACTTTCCTTTTCAGTTCCTTTGCTGATTTAAAGCCTTCGTCCRAAGTATTTCCCCTTGCTAATACTGAAGGCCACCTCATCAGGAGTCCACGGCAGGTTGGATCTTCCTGTCCTGCAAGCAAAACTGTGCGGCAGYGTGGAAACCATTCCCTCTGGTGGTGTAAAATTACAGCAGAAAAAGCATAAAACCAAGGGCAGCCATTGTGATGGGAGAAAATGGCATGGCAGCATTCATAGAAGCACATCAAAGCTCGGCAACAAATTTATTAGGTGCAAAAGATAGGCCCCGGTGTCAGGGAGCTAATTTATGKAGTGAAACCCGAGGCCGGTGGCATTTTAGAATGTCTATCTTTGGATGCTTTTCCTTCGTTTGGGATTTTGTGTTTTCCCTGGCATAGAGCAGAGGCTGGAAGGTGGAAAGAGCGCGAGATGCGGCTGGAGCAGAATGGCAGGGGCGGGCGGTGTCGGGAGCGCCGGCCCCGCCGGGCGCCTCTTCCAAGAAAACCGCTTCTCCTGCCGCGGTCCCAGGACGAGGAGGAGCCCGAGGCTCCGGAGAGGCTCCGTGTGGAGGCACAGAGCCCGTGCTGGGTGGTCTAATGTGGTGCACAGCCCTGGAGCTCCGGCATTTTCGGGTCTCAGTGAAGAGGCAGCATGTTGCACGGCGTCAAATTCCCATGGACCCACGATGTGCTCATCCAGAGATCCTTGAGGATGCGAGTGCYTCTTCCTTAGGCCTTTGCAARCGTATYCCGGATCCCTCCAGAAAGCCTCTTYCCYCTTCTCCGTTTCATCTTTGCTGCTSAATATAAGAAATGCCGCTCGAGCCCGTGGCATGAGCTGGTGCGCCGTGAATCGGCTCATTATTATAACCCGCCTTGCTCTGCTGGGCCAGTGACTTAGGYGGTTGTGCACTCAGCAAACAGCGTGGCCCGTTTGTAGGAGCGAAAGCATGAAATGTCCAAAACCAACAATAATGAGCAAAAAATAGAGCGGCCGCACAATGTCGAGGCAGCAAGGAGAGGGGCAGGTTGGGGCGCAGGGCGCCGGACAAAGTCATCCTTTGTGCAGGGCCGGGAGAAAGGGGTGGCAAACGCGAGACAGAATAAATGCTTCGTGGTTTCAGAATGGGGCACGCTCGGCTGGTGGTTGGCCCAGTGCAGGGCTGGTGAAATAAGCTTTTCCAGGCCTGCAAACCGCCTGGAGGTATTTCCATGATTGTTTTGGGGAGGAGAACAGAAGGAGAATAAAAAAAAAAGGAAAAAGAGAAAAAGAAGAAAACCAAAAAGACCGAAGGGGATTTGTAGGGGGAACCCTCCTGTCTCTGATGTTTTTCTCCCCTGCAGAACTTTGAGGTGAAAGCCGACGACCTGGAGCCCATCTCCGAGCTGGGACGAGGTGCGTACGGGGTGGTGGAGAAGATGCGGCACATGCCGAGCGGGCAGATCATGGCAGTGAAGGTAGAGTGAGCGTCCCGAGGTGCTTTCTGTGTGTGTCGTTGCGTGGGGACGCGCCTGGGCGCTCGTTCGGGCGCTAACCTTGCTTGTCCTCGCGTGTCCCTGTGCTGGGGGCGGCCTCCGCCTGCATGCAGCCCTCTCTCTGCAGAGGGGCCGTAAGGGCAAGGTAGAGTTGGGACCCCGTTTAACCCCAAAAAAATTGATATATTTGAATACTATGTCACATAACATCCTTTTAGCACCATACAGACATACTATCCATCTGTATCTACAGCAATCCTGTTCCTAGCAGAATTTTAAAAGCTTTTTACCATCATTTTTTTTTAAATGTGCATACTTCCTTCTAGCATAGTGTACGCTCAGATTCAGGGCTCTGCATGACACRAATGATTGTAATTGTAACAGCGTGCTGTAAATCAGGTTGCATAATGTAATACTCTTCAGCTGGGACYTTTTCTTGACTCTTTGGAGCAGGAGCTTCTTTGTTTTTGTTGGGCTTTTTGCATAATGTCTGGTGCAGGAGGGTCATGGCRGAGGTTTGTAGATGCTGTTACGAAAAATAATACTTCTGTTTCATAAACTTGCCATTTAAGAAAATAGTCATGGGAAGATATGTGTTTTGGGAGGGGCAATTTTTGCAGGGCCAAATTTTTGATCAAATTTCTGCTCAGGAGAAGAAAAACGTGAAAAAAGATGCAGAGCTAAAAGGTATGAGCAAACTGAAGCTGTAGCTCCTCAGGTTGTGGCATGCTGGGGAGGTGTCTCAGGGCCTTCGTGTCATGCATTTTGTCTTCTTTTTCGCCGTGGTGTTCACCAAAATGCAAAAGTCCTTTCTAAGTAGGATAGCAGGAGTGAAGAGGGCTTGGCAGGGACATTCAAGCCTGTTCCTTGCAGCTGTGATGCTAAATAGTTGAGTGTCACCACATTATTTACCTGGAGTGACTTTGACCAAAGAGCCTGGATGATGTTCACATGGCCCATGCTGACCTGTGTCGTGTTGCTGTCTAGCACCTCACAGCAGAGCATCTCCAGGTGGTTCTCCTGAATGGTGTCTCTTCCCTGGGAGATTGGGCAATATTATATCCGTTTTCCAAAGCTACGGGGAGCCTGGGGCCTCTGGTTGCTCTGCCTAGTGTCCRAAGTCCCTGGAAGTCATGGGGTTCCAACAGCCCAGAATTTGATACCCCTGCTCCCTCCACACCTTTTGGCTTTTGGCTGTTGTAAAAAGAGTGGTATTATCAGGGAAGACAAAATTACCTGCAACGTGACGTGATATTGACCCTTCTCCATCCCTTCCTGCGCTCCCACTGTGGAAGGAGTGCTCCTGCYGTGCCTCCCACAGGGAGCTGTGGTGAAAGGGTAGCACAAAGAGGGGTACCAGCAGGGTGGGCACGGGCAYGGTGTCACGGCGCTGTGGCCAGCTGGGAGGGTCCTGCGGAGCGTCCTACGGAGCTGCTGGYGACCAATGCTGCAACGCTTTGTGTTCCAGCGGATCCGAGCCACGGTGAACAGCCAGGAGCAGAAGAGGCTACTGATGGACCTGGATATCTCTATGAGGACGGTAGACTGCCCCTTCACTGTCACCTTCTACGGGGCACTTTTCCGAGAGGTATGGCATCCCGGAGACCCCTTGCTCTGCTTGCAGCCTGTGGGCTCGAGGGGCTTCTCGTGGGCACTGCTAGAAAAGAGAAGCTTGGGCTCTATCAAAAGTCTTTTTCAGTTCTTCTTTCTGTCTGGAAGGCTGGATCCGTCCTGGGCTCTGATCTGGGCTCCCTCCACGGCCCCATGCCAGGGTTTTCATCTCCCTGTAGACATGAAGACGTGGTACAGTTTGGATTTGCTGAGTTTCTGCCTGAGCACGTTACGTAGGGTCATTTCTTGTGCAAGGAGAGGCCTGTTGCCACGCGAGGAGGAGCAGAGGGCAGACGAGGGCCGTGGCAAGGCCTGTGTGCCGGGACACTTGGACTTGGTCGGAGGTTTGACTGATGGGGACAACCGGGTGCTGAGGGCATTGACTCACAGTGCGATCCTTCGGTGCTAATATTGTCCTGAGTTGCAATGAGAAAGCCACACGGAGGAGCAGCTCTGAAGAGCAAGATTTATTGAAGAATTTAGGCACAGCTTCTCTGGAGCCGAGCGTTTCCTGGCTCAACGTGTGTGCCGTGACCTGAGCCCTTAGGAGTCTCATTAAATTTCAGAGCTCCTAAGCTGGGAGGACTCTGCTTTGGGGAGAGATGGTACCAATTTTACCCCAAATGTTAGTGACGATGGACAGCACTTGCTTAAGCTTGCAGAGGGAAAAGATAAGGTACAGTGGGGTTTTGCTGAGTGACTTCTAAAAGGCAGGAAAGAGACAGGAAACAGGCCAGCAAGGGGCAAGTGCCAAAGACGACCTTTGCGCATGAAAGGGAAGGGTGATCCCTTCCAGCGTGCAGATATTTACTGTCCTTCTCCTCCAGGGAGATGTGTGGATTTGCATGGAGCTGATGGATACCTCACTGGACAAATTCTACAAACATGTCATTGACAAAGGCCTGACGATCCCTGAAGACATCTTAGGGAAAATAGCCGTCTCTGTGAGTATTAGCAAGGGTCGAGGGAAGGGGAAGGGGGATTCTTCTCTAAGCCAAGTCCTTCATGACCCTCCATCCCTGCCATCTTTGCGCTGGGAAGGTTTTGGCCCATCGTTCAGCATATGTGTGCATCCCTAGTGGATTCTAATGTTTGTTCAGAAAGGATGTTCTTTATAAGCCACCAATACCCCTAGTTGTTCCAGGACACGTTGTAGTTTAGAGGCAGCTGTGGGGAGGGCTCTACAGCTGGTTTGCCTTCTCCTGACAGTCTTGGGGTCCCCAGCATCACCTCTGGCTGCTATGTAATGGAGGGATTAGTGGGCAGTGAAGGCAAGGGGCAGTTTCTTCCCATYGTGGTGCTGCCAGCTCTGATTCACCCTGCATTTGCTGTTTCAGATTGTAAAAGCACTAGAACACCTACACAGTAAGCTCTCCGTGATCCACAGAGGTAAGTGCCATCCACGCGGCCGGTGGCTCTGCTGGCTTGTGCCRGCCCGGCGCCGTGGGCCCTTTCCCCTGCCCTGCAGCCAGGCAGAGCGCTGCCAAAGTAGCCGGGATAAAATGGGGCTTTGACAGCAGGACGTTCCCTAGCGTCCCTTGCTGCTTGACACCTTTATTTTTAAAAGATCTTTTTCAATTTGTCGTGAGGAAGAAAATGCCCTCTCTGTGTGTGTGACTGCTGGGGAAAGAAGGGTTTGAAGTGAAAGGAGTTCAGCTGTAATGGGCGGTCACATTTTGTACATTATGCGTGGGGCTGGGGGTTGAGTTCCTGCCTTCTGTGTAATTCAAAGTAGATGGAAAATGCTGCTCGGCTTGYGGGTTTCTGTTTGCTTGTTTGCTTTCCACTGAGATAGTATTATTTTAACATAATAACAGATGGGCGAGGATCTCAGATACCTGAAGCTTTGGTTGCAGRGCACTGATTGGAGGGAGGATGTTAACCAAGTGCAAACCCCTCAGTTCTAATAGGCAGGACTCAAAAGCAGCTTCTGGCCACCTTCACATAGTGCTTCAGCTCTTCTATTTAATAGTTTATCACATATAAACAGAGGACCTGTTTCTGTAGGTCTCCCCTATAGCCTCCTTCACTTCCCCCTTTGATACTGATCGTAACTGGTTTCATGAGAAAGATGCAAATGCGAATACACCAAGAATGTAGGGCTGCGATGGGAACCAGATAAATCTGACAGTAACAGACGAGGCATTGGCCTAATTTCCATAGGATGCGGAGCACCCACACACCTGCTGGTGTTCCCACTGCCTTCATGTACGATAACCTTAAAATCAGAGGCCACTTCTGAAGTTACGATCCTTCTGTCTTAGTTTACTGCCCCTTCCTTGCCCTGGGACACACACTCCTCTGCCCCTTTTTCCACCCACTCCTCATTTTTTCCCCAGATATTTTTCCTTGTGCTGCCTTGGGAGCAGCTCCAGCTGGTGGCTCAGCAGTGAGCTGGACTTTTGTGGACGTCTTTAGGAGATGCTCTCAGCCCTGCTGAGGTTGCTCCTCCGTGAGCRCGCTGAGGATCCCTCACAACCCCTGCTTGCTATCATAAGGTGGCCACATGCACAATTTCGGCCCATGCAGTCACATCAGAAGGGAAGGGACRTTCCCAGGGAGCATGGCAGGCCCATGGAGCACTTATTTGCTTGTATAGCTCCTGGTTTTCCAGTGAGCAGTAGCAATGGGGTTTGCACAGGCACTGGGGGTGCCCTCTAGTGATAGGAAGCTCGTTAGTGTTTTGGCTCGGCACGACMATCCACGCGTGACAGTGACTGTGGTGTGTGTTCCTTCTTGCAGATGTAAAGCCCTCTAACGTGTTGATCAATACGCAGGGGCAGGTGAAAATGTGCGATTTTGGAATTAGCGGTTACCTCGTTGACTCGGTTGCTAAAACCATGGACGCAGGATGCAAACCCTACATGGCTGTAAGTTGAGCTGGGGGAAGCCGGGTGGGAAACCTGCTGCAGCCGGAGGAATATGAGACTGGGCGTCAGGTTGTCCCGAAGGGGAAGGATCAGCAGCTGGCATGTGTCCTAGGGACTCGACTTGGAAGATATATTTCTGAAGTTGTATGTAAAGGGGAATAGAGGAGACAGGTCTCGCAGGTCGAATCAGGTCTCCTGGGCGCTGCTTCCTGCTCYGTTACCACCTCTGTGACCTTGAGAGGGCCCTGTAATTACTCCGTGTTGTGTTTGTGCCGTTTGCCCTGTGGGGAGCCATTTCATAGAGTTATGGAGAACTGGGGTTTGTCACCGCTGGATGGGTCAGAGCTCCAGCACCCCTGTCTCTGGGGTGGAAATCATCAGCTTCTGCTGACCCAATTTCTCTGYGTGCCTTAAGTGGCAAGGATGAACCACTGGATGTGGCTCCAAGGTGGCCAAGGGAGCAAACTGGGTGACCTGGGGCAGGTAGTCCTGGCCTGTCACCCTTAAAGATCAGCCCTAGTTTGGCTGCTCTTCCAGGATGCATGCSCTGGATACGGCAGCGCTGAACTGGAGCTGTTCACGATTTTCCAACTGTCTCTGTCTCTCTTTTCAGCCGGAAAGAATTAATCCAGAGCTGAACCAGAAGGGATACAGCGTCAAGTCTGATATCTGGAGCCTGGGAATCACGATGGTAGGGTGATCGGAGGGCTGGATGTTCTTTGCGACGTGATTTTCTTCCCTATGGTCCTCCTGGCACTGGTGGCGTTTGCTCCTCGGGAGGCTGGCRGGGGCAGGAATGGGAACTGTCAGCTCGTACCGTTCACTCCTGGCAYGCTGCGGGGTGCAGGGGAAACAATCGGCAGCTCTTTTGCCACCTCCTTGCCAGGAACTTTACTAAAACGATACCTCCAAAGTGAGTTCAAGCTCCTTCACAGGGTGACGTGGAGAGGGCACATACAGGACGTACAGGCTGTACGTCCGGAGCAGGCTCTCCATAACCCTCCTGCCGGGCAAGTGGCCCCAGTGCAGGCGCTTCTCCGTGAGCTGCCACCGTCTTCCACCGCAGAGGGGAAGGAAGAAAGGGGGAGCAGGAAGAGGCGATGGGGCCGTGCGACGGGTCCGCCCTGGGGAGCGCGAGGCCCCAGGAGTGCCGCTCGCTGCCCCTCGTACYTGCGCCTTGGTGCTCGCGGTGCTGGGGACAGCCGTGGCCACCGGCTGCCGGGAGGTGGCAGCGTGGGCTAAGGCGAGGGCGCGTGCGGAGCGGAGYGGGTCTGCTTTCCAAGCGGGAAAAAGCCTGTAGCGATCAGCAAAATCTCCCTTTGGAAAGCAGGGAGCGATGGCATCTCCCAAACGTCAGGAGAACTGGCGTCTGTCTGGAGTCCATCTGCTTGCATTTGTAGTGCTGCTATCTTACAAGCTTTTATTTTYCTGTAATTTCCCTCCTAAATGAAGCCTAATGTAACAGGAGCAGAGGTACAAATCCTGATGGCCTTTCCCTTTTGCTGGGGAAGGTTAAACACAACCATGGGCAAGGGAGGAGTTCCCAAAAGAAAGTTGTGGCCACGTGGGATGGGGAACTGCCCGTGTTCACACAGGACGGGGACAGGAGCACGTGTAGGTAGCCTGCACACCTGGGAGGGGGCACTTGGCACCATTGGAAGGGCTGGTCTGGGTTTTTGCTCCATGAACTAAGTCCTGGAGAGCCTACGTGAGGCGGGAGGAGCCGACTTGACTTGACTGGAGSAGTTGCCCGAGGGAGCTGGTGTGGCCGAGGACCTGGGCAGGGGGACGAGGGCAGCGTGGTGCCCGCGGCATGCGGGTGATGGCRCTGTGCTGTGTCCCGCAGATCGAGCTGGCCATCCTGCGCTTCCCCTACGACTCGTGGGGGACGCCCTTCCAGCAGCTCAAGCAGGTGGTGGAGGAGCCGTCACCGCAGCTGCCGGCGGACAAGTTCTCGGCGGAGTTCGTCGACTTTACCTCGCAATGGTGGGTCCTGGCACGTCGCCCCGCGGCTCGGGGTCGGGATGCGGTGGCCGCTGCTCCCTCCAGCGGAGGCGTTGGGATTGTCCGGGYGCTGCGGAGCCCCTTGCTCCTTGCCAGGCTGGCAGGTGAACGGTGGCTCAATAAGCTCCCGTCAATTCCCGTTTTGAGATCACTTGAGACGGGGGCCCAGCTAGGCCAGCCCAGGTTCAGGAGGCTGTGGGGAGGATCTCTGCTGCCCGGGGCAGCAAAACTGTCTGTAGCTCGTGTGGGCAAGTTCCTGTGATGTCCCAGCTGGCATCGGGAATAAGCAATCCAAATGTGACTCTCTATTCCTGGAGATTTGCATTGATTTCAGTAACTTGTCATCAAATTTCCTGGTRCTAGTACCCTGGAAACCAGGTTTATTGGAAACCAGGTTTTTGTTTGTAGAGGGTCTAAATTAAGAGGTTTATCCCCACTTGTTTGAAGTTCACCTTAGCACCTCCTTTTGGGCTGCTTTTGAGCCCGGCGGATGTGACACATCCCGTATCTTCARTTAGGCAATATTGGCACGTATCGTTGCTGGGTTCCTCTGTTCATTCACAACATGACACTAAGCACGAGCTAGCTGCACACAGCCAGCAGGAAATATCTATTCAGTGTGTGTGCTCCGCTTCCTGCGGGCGCCGGCAAATCCCAGCACAGCTCTGCCTTATCACCGCCGAGGTTCTCACTTTTGTTTTGCTCAGTGTGACACCTTTTCCCCACCACCGACGTGTACGTGTGTGAAGATCTTTTCAAGTTGCTCCAAGTGTCTTTCCCCTAAATACACTGTCAGGAAGTGAGTAGAGATTACGTCCTGTCTTTTAAAAGCTATTTTCTGCTGGAGGGAAACCAAAATAACTCCCAGCTCCAACCCTCCAGAGCCATCTGTTGTAGAAGAGGAGAAAAAAAAGGATGTCCCATGTAACCGTCCCTGCTGATAACAGCGCAGTGATAAACAAACAGTTGTACACGTGCTTGAGAGCCACTCGGTTACCACTCCCAACTGGAGGCTCTGTCCACTTCCTTAGTCCCTGGTTTAGCGGGCAGGACCCAAAGGAGCAATTATGCCAGTTCCTCAGCAACGTGCAATGTATTGACTTGTGTGTGTGGGGTCTCTGGATCTGGCTTTGACCTTGAGCTCACTGCACTTGTCATACCCGGCACTGGTCCTGTGTGCAAGCTGTTGGCCTGGAGCTGTTGRTCTAATACAGTCAGTGAATGGTTGGACTTACTGTAAATGCACTTGAAATCTTTTGGAAAGATACATCTATATGGCCTTGCTTGAATTGCATACAGAACGTAAGGTTTCTTTTCCCTTTTTCTTCTCTTTTTTTCATTAAAGCTTGAAGAAGAATTCCAAAGAACGGCCAACATACCCAGAGCTTATGGTGAGTGTGTATTAAGCAGTGTTCTGGTGAGGAGCTTTGACATTATTAAATGCTGAAGCCAGGGTTTCAGCTGTGACTSGGGACTCGGGATAGTCAGCATCTCAGTGTTCATAAACATACGAGGATCGTGTTGACACGGTGCCTTGGAGAGGAGAGTTTTTGGACAGAGTGACTTCTGGATTCCAAGGACGGAGACTAGGCTCCTCTGGTTGTTGAATTTCACCTGCTCCTTAGAGGTTGTTTGCTGTGAACATGGCTAGGACAGAGGAGTARCAAAGAGGAAGAAACCACTGCTAAACGCTCGCACTTGGAATGTCAGTGTTTTGTTCCRTAATCATCTGTTCCCTTTTTCATTGCCACTTGATTCATGGCTTGTTAAAGGCGCAAAGATGTCTGGCTTAGTTACTGCTGGAGGTCCTGACCTCCAGAATGCTTCAGCTGTGCCTTGTGTCCGCTCCGTCCTTCCGTGTGTGGACCAAGGGTGGACACCCTTGCAGAATCTGCTCAACCATTAGTGTCTTCTACTTGTGACAAGTGAGTTTTGCCATCCAGGGATCTCCCTCGCACCACCCATGTCCTGTCACCTTCTGCCTGGAGGTGATGCGACATGTATGGCATGAAGGCGCCAGGGTTTGAGATGCTCCTTAGGTGCAAGATGTGCTGGAAACCCATGCACCTTTTAAAAATGAAGTGTAACCAGTGAATAATTCCTGTGGCATTTCTTCCTGGGCTCTGTAATGCAGTTGGGCTATATATAGATCTGATTTACGCACGGTTTGCTCAAACGTTGGTTTCAGACAAAGAGAGGCCCAAGGTTTATGGCTTTTTTCCTTTTTTTTTTATTATTGAATAAATACATATATATTTTAAGCAAATCTCTAAAGTTTGCCAAATGGCCTTTTATCAAAAAAGTTCACCGGAGCAGCTCTGTCTGTTGCAGCATTAATACTGGTTGGCAAGCGAGTGCATTTCTATTGAATTAGGTTCTTGGCTCACCTCTCCAGAGTATCTCAATGCTGTGGTATTTTATGGCTGACATGAATGTTGTGAGGTCCTGTGGCTGTGGGTTGGTGTTTTGTTTTGTTTTGTTTTTTCTACTCTCTCTCTCTCTTATGGCATTAAATTGCGGTACCGGATTRGACTTGTCATTTAGACCAAGACTGCTCCCTTGCTTTCCTGTGGAATTGAGGTTTCTCATGGAAAATATGACTCAGTGCTATCTTGAGCATCAGGAAAATTGATACGGATGCTTAATTTCATTTTAAAACCCACTTCCCCAGGTGAAGTGGACCGTAAAACTACTGCAGGACTCCTCCCTTGGTGCTCGGGGAATTGTGTGGAGTTGACTCGGCTGCGTGGTGCCTTGGCTGGGTGGTTGAGCAGGGCTCGGGTTCGGGGCACATGGCATGGTGCTGGTCMATGAATGTGCTGCTGTGGGGGGAACTTTGGAAATCTCTGCAAACCCCAAAATGCCTTTAAATGTGTGGTTAAAGTGTAGAGATGTRTTGAACCCACGGACAGATGTGTGGGAAGCACCGAGTTGTCTTGCACAAGGCAGAGGGAGTCCGCTCGCCCAAGCCCTGCAGTACCCTTGGACCTCTTGGTTGCCTCTGATTCCCAGGAACCCATATCCCTCCCTGAACCTTTTGGGCTCAGCCCTCCATACAAGCAAAAATGAGCAACTGTGCATTAAATGACTCCATACAAGCAAAAATGAGCAACTGTGCATTAAATGCCAAGGTGGCGGGTGCTGGCCCTAGCCATGAGGGCCCGCGCTGTGCTAGGCTGGGGGCTTTGGTGGTGTTTTTGCTCCTTTCACGTGTTTTTCCGTTTGTGCTGAGGGGCAGGCGAGGTTTTCTGGCAGGATGTCTTCCCACGCCGGTCACGATTAAGTAGTTAAACACGGAGCGTGCTGCGGGCCCTGCAGCCGCGGTGGCTTTCCTCCCTGTCCGCGAGGGGTGAAGGAGCCGCCTCCTGCRTGAGCATGAGCAATCCCAGGGAAGAAGGGAGGCTCGGCAGCCACCCGAGGGCAAACGCGCAGATAAAGCCGGAAACAGAGTGGAAAGCCACCGCATCAGCCTTCCTGCTGCCGGTGCSGTGGGCAGCACGTCTACCTCGGGGAGAGGATGCGCACGGGGACCACTCAGACAGCCCCACGTTAGCAAAAAACCTGCTTCTCACCCTCTAGGAGATTGGCTGAAAAGCCGTTAGGTCCTTTGAACTGCAAGCAATAAATTTTAAAACGTGTTTCCTTTTTTTCCCCCCCTTCTCTTTCCCAGCAACATCCTTTCTTCACCCTGCACGAATCCAAAGAGACAGACGTCGCCTCTTTTGTCAAGCTCATCCTGGGAGACTGAGAACTGGACCCTTGTACATGAATTGCCCTTCTGTGGACTGGTGGGTGCCGGGGAGGGGCGCGTGGCCGGCCTCGCCAGGAGAGCAGCGACAGGAGCCGCCGTGTTTTGTTTTGTTGTGTTTTTACTCCGAGAAACCCTCGCCTCGCGGAAGTTTTTAAAGGGGTTCTTTGGTATCCATAGTGACATAGAACGAGCTGGTTAGTGAAATGAATTTTAATGAGGTTGGTAACCTTGAAGCAATTGCAAARCGACAGCAGCAACAACAAAAATTTTTACGAGTGATTTACMTATTTAATGACAGTCRGGATCCCTCTTTCCTCACTTGCTCCTCATCCCCCTTCCCTTCMTCCTGAACCGGAATTTGCTTTGTCATGGTAATAGGTGCTATGGTAGTCATGAAGTTGTATGTRGATTTATATTTTGTCCCTTCCATTATTTTAATATTTATGTTAAGAGCTCGATGGAATAGATTTCTGTTTTATGTGAGGATGAATGCGTGGTGACGATGATAATGCTAAAGGAGGCCRCAGAAGGGGATAGTTGCAGGGCTCTGCTGGCGAGAAGGTGTTGYAGGAAAGGAGGAAGGAGAGAAGAAGTGTCTGTGTGGTCGGAAGTATTTAATGTGCATCGTAAAAAGAGATTTTAGAACCAAGGATCTCMATTTGGCTGCTCTGCGGGGCCGGGGGGAAGGTGGAGCTGGTGGATTCCTGCCCTTGATAATATCCGTGCTGCGGTCGTGGCGACGGCCCCCTTCCCCTCGCTCCCAGACTGTTCCTCTTGTTGGAGACTTTCCCCCACAACCYGCTGCTCTCACTCCCTCTGTGTCTGCTCCGCAAGAGGGGAAGAGCAGTTCTTGGAGAAGGTCGGGGTGAGGACGGGCTGGCAGGAGCCCCCGTTGTCCTGCTGCAGATAGGCRCAAGTGTGCTCAGGCTCTGAAGAAAGCAGTTTGCAAAGCCCAGGTCTGCCCGTGGGAATGTCTCTGAATGCAGATGCTCGGGGCCAAATCCCAACCTTTTCCAGCCAGGACATCCCGCAGCCCRAGGTCCAACCCTTTCCCTCCCATGAGAGCAGGGCCGATATTGCCAACCAGGCTCCTGGGCTGGTGCCTTGGGGAAGAGGCTGATGGGCAGATCTCGAGCTGTTGTGGGTGAAACTCGGGGATGTTTCAGCTCCTGGTGTGACGCTGAAAGGCCTCGTGGGGCTCCTGAACRGTCCTGTCCTCTCCCAGGTCGGACCTTGCGTCTGGTACCGCTCGTTTTGGCGTCCGCGCGAGGCCCTTGCCATGGGCTCGTCCTCAGCTGCAGCGCAGAGTCCGGCCAGCCGCCTTGGGGAGCTGCTTCCAGCATCAATTCTCCCTTTGGAAAACATGACATTTAAAACCACCCTTTGGTTTTCCTACATATGGATCTGATGCTTCTCGTTAAAGATTGTTTTTGCTGCTTTTCTGCTGGAATATAAATCTCCTTTGGACATCGCATCTTCTTGACCTCAGAGCACCTTTGTTTCAGTGCCACTCTAATTGACGGGCTGAATTTATGTGATACTGTCAAAGTTCAGTATTAATAGCAGATATTAATGTCACCAGCGTTTTCCAATAGAAAATTAATGTCAGTGTTGTCTGCAGCTAGTATCCGTCTGCTACAATGATTCCTGCATGCCTCGACACTACATGCTGAGTGCTTTGCTTTCAGGCTTTTTGCTCTTGCAGGGCTTGGGTCGGCTCATCCCTTTGTTTTCATGCATTATTACAATGGGGCATGCAAGAAAATAGCTTCCCTCCYGGTCCTCCATGACTTTGTTCCTTTAAAAGCCGTTTGCGCCAGCACCATGAATGGATCTGGGTGACCAGTGTGGCTTAGGAAGTGATCCAAGTGATCACGGCTTGCACCGACCCTGGTTTTTCTTGGACACTTGAGCAGGTAGAAGGACAAGACYTCACGTCCTTGGCAGTTCTGAAAATGTGCTGGGCTGCAAGAGCAGGATCTGTTTCTTTGCCCTTTCATGCASTTGAAACCTCTACTTGGAGCCGAGCCCAGATCTGTGGCCTCAATGCGATGATCGTCCCCTCCTCTCTGCCTTATTCCTGGAGGGAGCTGGTGCAAATGCCTGCTGGCTCCTGATGCTCCTGGGCTCTCGAGGCCTTGCCATCACTAACTTGTGCTCTCTGACTGTGGTTCTCCTGCAGACTGGCTGTGGAAACCCAATTTCTGGACTCCTCACTGGTCCCTTGGACTTCGCTGAGGAGGTGGAGAGCGTTTGTTGGTCGCTATTTGTTGGTCTGTGTGCCAGGTTCGTGTTGCTGCCATGGGTGACCTGCCCGTCTCCTCTGGGGATTTTCCAGGTGGACAAGACTTCATGTGGATGTCTATGTACTGTATTTCTGCCTTCTTTCCCGACTTCTGCTCTGCCTACTGGCTTGGAAGGAGACATTTCTGATGTGCTAGAGAGGTGGGACCACCACTTCCAGAGGCAGCTGGCCCATCCTGGCAAAAGGGGAGGCAGTGCTTTTTTCTGAAAAAAAAGTGCAGTTGGGCTCCCATGTCTTTGGCAGCTGTGGAGGGATGTGGGGTGGGTGCCTCTGTCCATCCACTACCTTTGCCAGGCACCCCCTTGGGCACAGGGTGCCTTGTAACGCTGGTGACGTTGTACAATATTTGGGCAGGAGGAGGGAGGTTTTGGGGGCAGAGCTCCTGGTCTCGGTGCAGAGGGGGAGCACAGAGGCATCCGTAGGTAATGCATGCCCRTGGCCCAGATTTTAGCCTCTTGGCAAACTAGAACCTACCTGCACATCTCCATTGTTTCCTAGATGTTTTAGAGGAGGAAACCCGGCTCCACGGATGCAAGATTGCATTAGTGCCTGGTCTGAACGTAGTTCAGATGAGGTTCCCACCAGCTCCCTCGTTTAATAGACCTCTCTTTATTAAAAACAAGCCCCAAACTCCTCTCAGAGAAACCAGCCAAGATGCTCTTTTMTTTTCCTCTTTTCCATCTTGTTCCTCTTAGAGGGACTCTGGGAGCCCGTCTTGGTGCTTTCACTCTTTCATATGCCAAAGATTGTTACATCCCTCCTAGCTGTGCGTCTGCCAAACCAGATCTTAGAGTCTTGCCTCAAAACTCATCCACTTCCCCGCTCCTTGGGGTTCCTTCTGTTGCTGTTGCTTTTTCATTGAATTTCCGCGTGTTTATTGACATGTCTATTGTTGAGCTTCCTGGACACATGCAGCTCGCTTTTTCGGATGCAGAGCAAGACAAATAGTTGCTTTCCCTGCTCTGCTCCTGCTGGTGGGGAAACACTGCTAGCAATAGGATTCCTGCGAGCGGGGATGGGTCCCGCTCGGCGCGAGGGTCAGGCACGGTGTGCGCTGGCACCGCTCCACTCGCTGGGCTGGAACGGGGCCAGCCGCGTCCAGCTGAGAATCTGTCCTTAATGTCTAAACAGTTATTACCCACTAATAAAGATTAATGATTGTAAATCCCCAAGGATTACGTATAAAATGGCAAGTTTTGCTCATTAATCTTTATTGCCATATTATAGCTGTTTATGTCGGAGGAGTCCTCGCTCTCTGTTCTGAGTCTGCGTTGGGAAAGGGGGAGCTGAGCACGGGGCTRTGTGAAAGATGGACAGAGCAGACCAGATGTCCACATGTTTTACAGTCTGTGTCCTCTTCCCAGGTCGGTTGTTTCCTTGAAAGCTGTTTAGCAGCAGCAAAGGATGTACAGCAGAGCAGTGTGTGCTCCGCTGGCCGCTGCCTGAGCTATAAAATCCAGATTGTTTCTGGTGAGAAGGGATCAGGTCTCCTAATTAATATTTCAGCCCGGCCATTGCTGGAGCAAATGGATACTCGGGGGTTTGACGTGTGCTCTGGCAGGCCGGGTTGTCCAGAGGAGATGCTCTTGGTGCAGTGCGTATGCAGCTCCGCTCCAGGGTGGATGGATGCAGCTCCTCCAGCTAGCCCCATACTGCGAAAACTGTGGATTTCACTATGGAAGAGACACAGAAATTGCTTGTTTGAATCCCTGCTGTCATGGGCTTGCAGAACAGCCTGGGCATGGCTCGGGGATCGTGGTGTCGATGGTCTGGATGCAAAGGTTCCTGCTGGGTGCTGGCTGGCACGAGCGGTTTGAACGTGGACGTGTCGCTTGGGGTGAACGGTTGGGTTTGCATGGGCAGCTCTTCCCTCGCCCGGCCCTCTTTTGCTTAATTCTCCTTTTCCTTGATGTGGCAGAGAAGAAAGATATCCTGGGAAAGTCACCTGCAGGAGGGCTTCCAGCCAAGGTCGATTGAGCTGTGAGCACTGCTGGGCTCGTCGGTGGGATCCAGAGGTTGGACAAAAATGATAGGGAAAGCATGGGAAAGGTCTCTGCAGCTGCAAAAGAAGAGGATTTAGGATTGTCTCTGAATAGCCTAGAGGTAGCAAYGTCCAATTTGGAGTCTGCAAAGAGGAGCTAATCCATGGGGGACATGTGCCTTCTGGAGGATCCTCCGCTGGGCTCCACTGCCGTCGCTTTCCTGGAAGGGGAGCAGCTCTGGAGTGATCCCAGCCGGGCTGAGAGGTGGTTTGCCTGTGCCGGCTGCTCCRGCTCCAGCTCCGTCCCCTTCCTCGAAAGGCTCCGGCTTCCTCCGCCCGATGGCTCCAGAGGCTCCGAGGTGCTGTGAGGATACRCTGGGGAAAGCTTGGAAGCGTCTTGGCCGCTCGGGAAGCGGAGCTGGATGGGTAAAGCCGGACCCTTGGTCTGCCCAAAGCTTCAGGCTGYGGCCTGGAATATCCACAAACAGGATTTGCAGGGTTTCGCAGCCCTGTTGCATACTGGACTTTTTTGTTTTATTTTATTTTTTTGTATTTTTTTAGACAGGATACTGTGAAAAGTCAGAAAGGACCAGATGTCCTTGATTTACCCAGCCAGAGCCCAACTCYGTAGCCCGTGTGCCGAGTAAGAGCCAAAAAGGTGTTTTTGGAGAGAAATTGTAGCCTGCCGGGGCTGGTGAGCCGGGATGGGATATTCCCATGCAGCGGAGGGAGTGTTTGTTTTTAGCAGCAGTACAGTGGGATGAAGCTGCTAAATTCAGCTTCTTGCAAACTGGGAATGTGTTGGAGCGACACTTGTCCTTTCTTGCAAAAAAAACAGGACGAAAAAAAAAAAAAAGACCAGTCTAAAAATGCCTGGAATCTTCAATTTCAGCATTTACAGTTTCATTGGCATAGGCCCATGTTTTGCATCTATATATATGAAGTTTGCAGAGATCCCGTGTTATGGTGTGAAATCTACTCTTTCTTGAGATGGTGGGAAATTTGTAAAAGAAATAAAAATAAAGAGGCATTTCCACACACTTTTAGCTGAAAGGAAAAAAAAAAAAAAGAATTGAGCACAATCCAAACACAACAGCTGCCCAGCAGGCTGCAGGTAGTGAAGAGGGCACGGGCAAAGCAGCTATTTACACCACATTAGTAAAGAGAAAACTTTTCAACCTGCTATAACGCAAGTCCTTATTTTATTTTATTTTATTTTATTTTATTTTATTTTATTTTATTTTATTTTATTTTATTTTATTTTATTTTATTTTATTTTATTTTATTTTAT
>PTEX01000049.1:4068879-4127547 GCA_003342815.1 Eudromia elegans
TATTTTATTTTATTTTATTTTATTTTATTTTCATTTCCTTTTTTACCGCAACACCTTGTGTTCCACGACTGTGAAAGCCCCTGCTTTTCCTCATGTGCAGGAAGCTGATTTATCTTTCTCGTCCTATTTATTATTGCCCCGTTGCTGGTACTACCCGCGACRTGCCGAAGGTCTCCCCAGCCTGCTCTGGAGCCGCGTTGCATCGTTCTGGTGTCTCCTGGCAAGTGTCAGCAGACGGCAAACTGTTGGTATTTTAAATTGTATTTATAGAAATCCACATTTTCTTTATTTTCCTTTCCTGAGTGGCCCAGTGTGCCGTGGCGCTGGGGAGGAGGGATGGGGTTTTGCTGGTGCTGGGAGGTGCCTCCTCCGGGTTGCTGGCACAGGGGCTTGGGCCCCGCTGGCTCTCGCTTCTCCCRTAGCTTTTCTGAGAAAGCCCCTCACGGTGCAACCCCGCAAAGTGCATGCAGAACTCGCTCGGAAGCAGATCCAGTGGATCTGTGCGTATTTTGAAGGTGGATGGAGCAATCCAACCCAGGCTGCAGGTGTAAGAGAAGCCACCCCTTAGGGAATTTGTTTCCAAGCAGAAGCACGCTGTGCCACATCTCCCACCCTGCTCTTCCTTGCTCCGTGCTTGCTTTTCTCCACTGAAGTGGTGGCTGGAGGGCCCCGTGTGTGAYGTTATCCCATAGGCTGGTATTTAAGGAACTGTTGTGCTAATGGGATGCTTTCGGGCTCTGCATCGTGCTGGATTAGGGACATCCTTGCGACAACTGAACCGTTCACTAAGCCCCGCTGCCCCTGATCCCGTCCTGCTCCGAGCAATTGTCGAGAGAATATATTTACCCCGGGGAGGACAGAAAAAACAACCAAAAGCCACAACACCCTGCTGGTGGGATACGTCCGTGCTCTTTACTCCGCTTGGATTTTATTTCTCAGGATACCCAAAGGTTACTTCCTGCTGCTGAGAGGAGGGGACAGTYACACCTCTTGGAAACTGCAACCACTGTAGCCGTTGTGCAGCCGTGTGCGTGTGGGTGTGCGCGAGCGTGTGTGCCTGGGCCGGGCCGGGTGGTGGGAGCCGCTGCGGAGCGCCCCTCCGYGCCCGTCCCGTCGCGTGTGTGCCGTGACTTCTCCTAACCACACTTGAACCCGCGGTCTCGGGTAGAGTATTCAAAGAGCGGGGCGTCTTTATATAGCGACGGTATGTCAGGCGGATTAAGAGAAATGTACACGAGGATGAATAAATGAACTTGAAAAACAGCACGCTGTCGGTGTACCTGTGTTCAGTGGGGTGGGGAYGCGGCCTGGGGCTGCCGGGAGCACCTCTTTTCCTGCTTGTGTTACTCACAATGAAGAATTTTAAGGATTGTCTGACCTGCGACAGCTTATTCTCTTTTGGTCATCGCTTTCCCTTACGTCTTGCCTGCGGCTGTGCATTTGTCATGGTGCAAAGCCAGTTTTTGCCCTGAAATCACTGGGGTCAGTCAGAAGGCATTTTGCTTGAGTGAAGCAGGCTCGTCTGGGTCATCCCAAAGCAGGAATTGCTCCYCAGTCCGCATGCAAATACAGCTGCGCTTCCATTTACATCTGAATTGCTGAAAACACCCTGTGCCTGCTCCCTGTGCTGACCCCGATCCCAGCTCCGGCAGAAACACTAGCGGCCCAGCTCATGCGCGAGGGGACGAGTCACACAGAGATAGCCCGGGTAACGCGATAACCTCCCGGGGCACCGGGGAGGAACCCGTGTCCCTAGCACGGGGGACGGCCCCGTGCGCTGGCCTCGATGCCGCCTCTGTGCACGCTCTCGTTAAAAGGAAGGAATCAAGAACCTACTCTCATCAAATCGAATTACTYGAGTATGTTCTGAATATTTATGTGACAGTGCTTTTTTTTTTTTTATTAGAGCTTTATCTCACTGTAATCAATTCCAAATACAAAACTATTTTTATCGCTGAAATGCAKCAGTAATTTATAAGATGTAGAGGGAACGCACACGAGATGCCAAAAGCAATTTTTGCAGAGCCTCTTTTGTTGTCATCTACAATGCATCAGTTCTTGCCTTCAGCCTCCCATCAATTTTAAAAGCCCCAGGATGAAAAAATGAAATAAAAAGGAGTAAGTGTGCCGAGGCAGCTGCCAGCCCCTAAAACGGTCGGGTGATACGTGTGCACCTTTGGGACCGTGTTGAGTGAGCAAGGCCCGGGAATGCAAGCCGTGCCGAGCCTTGTGATGCTGCTATTTGAGTTGGCGCAATGGCAGATCTTGTGCTCGCTGTCTCCGTTGCCTGCTAGAAAGGATTGCGTGTGTGTGCAGGAAGGGGAATGGTGAGATAACACCCTACGTTAGCACAGCTAAGGCCGCTAAGAATGAGGGAAAGAAGGAACTGAGGAAACAGGTTCCTTGCAGCCAAATGGGAACCTCCAGTTTTCTCTTTGTCAGAGTATCCRACCAGATGAAATCCTTCCTTTGCAGGTGGATCCATTGCTGGTTGGTCTCCTTGGGACTAAACAAGCATGTTCATGATTTGGGGTTTAAAACTTTATTTCTATTCTTCCCAATGGAGACGTCGCTTCTGCTCTCAGGAATGACCCGTAAATCCCTCCTCTCAAGGCCACGTGTCGCCTTTGGTCACGCCTTTGGTCACCACTCAGGTTCTGTGGTTCAGGTACATGGYGTTACACTCAAAGCTCTACATTGCAGCGATTCATTGGAGTATCTTGCATATAGATATGGTTTAGCTTGCAAACCTTACTGATGTGGGCACTGAAATTCTTTTTGACTTGCATTCCTGTCTGAATGTTATAACTCACGTGATGAGAGGAATAGACGAACTGGAAGTGTTTTCTACCATGCAGAAATCATGCCATTTTAATACCCAGTGATTTGGCTTCATGTTGATAAAYTTCTGTCAACATGTTACCATTAAACAAATTATAAATTATCGTAAATACTTCTGTTAAGCTGTAAAGTATTGTAAATTGAATAACACTGCATAGTTTTAGGGAGTTATAAATGGGAAATGTGCARGAGGAATGTTAGTGAGACACCTTCTTGTTTGCATGCCGCTCGCACATCAAAGTGTTTTTGTGGAATAATCATAATAAAAAAAATCCCTCTTGAAGGAATCATTACTCAAGCATCTCGCCTGCAGATTACTTCAAGCCTGAGCACTGCGCTCCTCGGCTAGGTTGAGAGATGAAGGCCAAGATTTGTTGATTGAGATCAGATGGCTGGTGGCGAGAAGGAATCTAGATGACTTAACTGGAGGGATTAAACTGGAGTCTTTTGGCTTCCATTTGGCTGTTTTATAAACTTCACCACGGGGCCAGCTCGCTGGGCTGGGTTCCCCTCGGCGTCTCGGTGTGATGTTAGAGAGGCGGCTCGTGCTATCAGCCGGTCCATCGGTGCTRGCGGTCCAGACGGTCTGGGTGAGAAGGAAGGAGGCAGTACCACGGAGAGCTAAAATCAGTGCCGAGGGACCCGCTGCGTGGAGCGCYGGGGCAGCGGCCGCCGGCCTGGCCGGAGCCCTCCAGCTTCCCGGCYGTTTTCCGCTGTATCCTCGGACGGCGTCTGCATTTTCAGCAGCTCCAACTCCTCTTCCACCCTCGCTGTCCCTGCTCTCCTGCACGGCCGGAGAGAGGCAGGGGTTTCACATCACCTTGAGATCTTGGGTTCCTCAACCCAGCACCACGGCGTGTGGCCATCCAGCACCACGAGCACATCCATGTTYTTCCTGATCCGTGGACTGTTGGCAGTGCCCGGCTGTTCCTTCCCGCGGCACTTCTGTCGTGAGCACCAAACGATGCACAGGAATGAGGATTTTGCTACTGACACACCAGCTTTGGGGCTGCAGCCACCAGACGTACCCGCATAGACACAGATGAAGCTCTCCCTCTTCTCCCTCATAGCCCTAACCTTTAATTTTACAACGCTGATTGAAACCAAGAGTGGAAATAAAAAGYCAGATTTACTCCCTGTTTTCCTTCCCCTCCCTTCCATTATCTTCTTACTTTTCCATCCATCCTTATTTCACATGCCTCTCAAATTGCATCCCCTTGGTTTTCCAGTTATTTATTGACCTAGACCTAATTCCCTATTTCCAAAAATATGTCACGAAGCCTGCCCTTGAGTCACTCTTTTTTTGCTTTCCAGGCTCACCTCTGTGACCATGTTTTCCTGTAAGAGATAAGGAGAAGGGATTTGTAGAGTAATCGCAGCAGGATGCCTGGGTTTCATTCATAGATCTGTTGCCACTGGCTCATTATGGAAAATTAGGAGAGTTATTTTACCTTTCAGTGCCTCACCTCAGTGTCACCATCTGTAAAACAAGACTAATAATTGTTATCTCTTCCTCACAGGAGARCTGCAGAGCTTCACTAATGACCATCTGCTAAATGTTCTCAGAGCCTCACATGAACATTTCTACTGAAGTGCAAATTATTATTAGAAACCAGGGATTGTTACTGGATTGATATCAAATCATTGTCGACAGCTTCTCTGCAGGGAAAACTTAGGCACGGCCAACAAGAACAAGCTGCATGTTTTGAAGYTGTGCAGTTGATTATATTGGCTTTCATCTTCTGGTAAGAGGATCCTCTGCCATCTGAACTCTCTGATCTCCGGGAACACAATTCATCCAATCAGTCTGGAGGAAAATAAACCTCCTAAGACAAAAAATAAAGCATCCACCTGAGATCACATGAACGTGGAAGATGTCAATGAGTCCCCAGCCCCCAAGACTTAACTCTTGTAAACCCAGTGTCTTGCTGACCCAYCATCAATGCTTGAGAGAGCTGTCTAAGGCATCCGTTACACATTCGTGGTCTCGTAAAGCTTAGAAGTGCTGCAAAGATCCTCGTGGGTCTGCCTGGTCTAACTTATAATTGAAAACATGCAAATATTTTTACAGCAAATTTGGTGCCACTGAAGGCTTATGCAGACTGTCCTAGGGATACTTTTTGATGCTTTGGTAAGATATGGAGATCTGAGATGCAGAGAGCATGCTCCTAATGGGGACAACTGCAAGGACCAAGCATTGAGAAGCAGAGGGCATTTCCTCCTGTGGCACTAAATGGGCAATATCAAACCAGCAAGGCTCGAGGATGACCTGCATTCGCTCCCCTCTGATACCATTTTGTGCCATTTTGCTCCCTATTTTTCAGCCCTTCTCTTGTTTTTAAGTAGAACAGGCTTCTTTTAATGCTGCTGTTAACTATCCAGCRGCAGTAGTGAGGCTGGAAAACGTTTGTGCTCGTGGAAACCTCTATGAAGCCGCGCYGTGCACACTCACAGTGGGAGAATCAGGGTGACCAGAGCCTTGGAAGCTCCRAGGTGAGCAGGAATAGCAGTGGGTCAAGGTCTGCAGGGCCCTGGTGGCTCCAGGGGCAGGAGCTTCATCTCTTGCCTCACCCAAAGGTGCTGTGGGCAGTAAAAATGGGAAAAAAAAAATACTCCGTTAATTTTTTAATTAAATAAGGATAATAACTTCTTGTGTTAAAATTTAAAAAAGCAATGCTCTATGGTTAAAAATATACCTATAAAATAATATGTGCCTTTTGGCTATTTCCTATAATACGCGACTTGAGTCACATGGCTCTCATTAAGACACTAGAAAATGTCGTAAACTGGCATTTATAAGCTCAACATAGGAAAYTTCTGTATTTTTATTTTGAATTTATAATTCCAGTCCAAGATTTGCTGAAAGATATGAAACTTTATGTGAGGTTTTGGAAGTGGAATGATTTCTGAGCAAAACAGTCTTCTCTTGGTAAAAACTCCCATCTGTTCAAAATTGACATTTTCTTCAGGCAAATGCTATTTTTTTGCTTACAAATATGCAAATGCAAATGCAAAAAAAAAAAAAATCTGGCTAAGAGCATTGTCACTAATACTTTGAAAAATGCAATGTTATGAAATACTAAGAGTTTGAGATAAAACTACTTAAGATGCATGGCAGCAGGAACACGCCTTCCTCGCCTGTCTCTGCAGAGTCGGAGTATGCGTGGGGCAAGCTGCAAACTTTCGTTCCCAGCCCAACCTGTGCACGGTGCTCCCTCCTAAGGAAAGGCAAAATTTGGATGTATTGAGTTATTATTCAGTGTCTTTAAGCACTTTAGAAATCCCTTTTAACTAGGCGCTGCGGCAGGATGCTTCTCATAGCAAATGGCATTCGAAAGGACTCTTGAGCAAAGGCAAAGCTATGGAAAATAGCCCTGATTTTCTATGCTGTGGAAACAGGACTGCTATTAGGTGGTCAGAGAGAGAAATTGCTTTAAAACAGTACTGGGGAGCATTGCTGGGCCCTTGCTCCGTTATCCCAATCATGGGTTGATCTACTGCGACTGTTAATTCA
Organism: Eudromia elegans; assembly: GCA_003342815.1. Lineage (NCBI taxonomy): Eukaryota > Metazoa > Chordata > Aves > Tinamiformes > Tinamidae > Eudromia > Eudromia elegans. Next base: position 4,075,235 of record PTEX01000049.1, read on the forward strand.
CCCTGAGGAGCCCGTGCATGAGCCAACCCCCCAGAAAGCTCCTTCCAGCAGGCAAGAGCATGCCAGTTTGTCCAATCCTTTGCCTGACCCCTCCTCGATSCACCAGACTGGAGACTCGATGTCATCCAGGATGCTACGAGGGAGAGCGGCCACCTTGGCKCTTGGTGACTTCCCTGCCCCGCGTCCTCTCCATCGTCGCCTATCCCGGCGACTGCCCCGGCAGAGCCAGGAGAAGGGCGAGAGGGCAACTCCAGCGGTACCTTTGGCTTATCAGTGACAGGACAAATCGATACCAGACTTTTAAGAGGGTGGGGAAACGTCTCTCCATAAAAAAAGAGTCTAAATTTACCATCGTGTTAACAATTCTGTAAGACTTTTTGGCAACTTCTAATGGAAATTTCAGAAGCAGATGGAAATATTTGGAAACGTATAGAACACATGAGCCTGCAACATCCATTTTTATTTTCTCCTTGGGAGTGTGGAATGGTTTCATGTTGCCTTTAAATTTTTTTTTCTTTCTCTCTTCTGGATACGAGGAAAGGCAAGAGGGAAAGCAGGCGACTGCTATAGGCAGGAGTTCTCCGTTGCTTTTGCTCCCTTGGTTCCCCTGTGTGGTCCATGACAGGATGCAGGAGGACGCAGCACAAGGGAGGGCATCTGCTGCCCTTGCTCCATGAGCTCTCCCAAACTAGTTCACTGCATCCAGCTTGACCTGAGGTGGACGGTCTGTGTCTACCACCCAGGCAGCTCGTGAGGGTCAAGGCAAGGTAAAAAGGCCTCAGAGGTTCTTTGATGATGYAGACTATGCAGAACTGATTTTACTACTCCTAATGGTCCCTGTTCTCAGGGAGAGGAGGGCATTGGACGCGTGGCAGAGACACACTCAGGTCAACGGGCAATGTCCTCCAAGTGGTCTTTCTTCAGCAGTGGGTTTGGACTAGAGCATCTYCAGAGATCCCTTCCAACCTCAATCCTTCTCTGAATTCTGTGCATGGAAGACATTAAAACGGTGAATGAGACGTTTCCAGTCTCCTTTGCTTACAGAGCAAGGACAGCTTTTGACTTTTAGGCCTTATAATCCATCATGACASGGCAACACGACAGGATTCATTAGCAGCAACAGATGCTCCTACACACAAAATCTGGGGTAAAAATAACAGCTATCCGTTACCAAGTTTCTGGACTGCTCCTGATCGGTAATGGTTAGGAATGGACGAACACGCCGTGTTTTTCAGGCTCCCCGATGGCCCGGTACAGCGAGGGCTAGCGTACTGGCTGCMCTGCTGCTCTGTTCTGGTAGGATAGACATTAACTTTTCTTATGTGGGTAGCTCATGTGGAAACTGAGGCATTTTCCAAGGTGTTTACATTGTCCCGCTTCCACTGAATCTCAGCAGCTCTTGGAATATCCACACTTGAAGCCTTTAATTAGAACAGAGACTTCTGGGCCTGGTGGTTGCAACATTTATTGTGCTTGGAAGGGGACTGAACTTCTATTATAGCAACAGCAAACGAACCCGGAGCCAGCAGCAGTTATGACAGTTATCACATCCACAGCTAGATACACTTCTTGATAGGAAAAGAGCACGCTTTGGAAAATGAGTGCAGCTTTCCCTTGAAGTGTGGGGAAATGAACTTGGGCGATGACAGAACGTCTTCTCTGGGAACCGCTCGAGCAGCAAACCGAGAAAAATAAGTCAGAAGTCCTTCGCTGTCTCTATAATTAATAATAGCATTTGCAGCTTCTTCCATTCCGTGGTAGTAGCTCCAAATGTGGCCAGCCGAGAAATCGCCTCCCCGTCTGGTGGAGACGGTTGTGACCCCCTGCGAGCAGGGAGAAAGCGGGAGGCCTTCGGGAAGCGGCGTCCTCGGGTCGTAGCTTCCCCCTCTAAACGTTCCCCTCGCCACCTCGTACAACACGYGTTTATAATGATTAACTGTGGCTTAATTGGAACGTGATCCCATGTGTGACATGGAAGCTGTTGCGGTAATTCCTGCTTTATTGACTAGCGGTACATCATTATATTGTAATCCTGCTCTCCATGATAAATATACACAACGCACTTGCAGCTGCTTTGGGGCAGGTTTGAACCACATGCTCAGACGACTTGAGCAGATGCCATGTACTTCAATGAGTCTCTAATCAGAAGAACAAACAAACACCCCCCCCCAGACTGGGTTTTATTCAAAGCAACCAACAATATATAAAAACGCAACTGCTGGAAGGAAAAATCTTCCACGCCTTGGGAATCATATTTCTATTAAATCATTTTGTTATAAGTGTATGCAAAATCTCTGTTTTGTTTGGAAACCACTTTTCATCTTTAACACCTTGAAGAGAAACCGGTGAAAGATAAATTTGAAAAGAGCCCAAATTTATTTCACTTGGAAATACAAGGCACTGAGGTAGAACATTAATAATAAGAAGCAGTCGGATTTCTCAAAGTTAATCATTTGTAGTCAGCTGAGGAAGGCCCATTATCCATAATGTGAATAAATGTCTTTGCCTATACCTGTGATTCATACACTAGCAAGGATTCCTGCTTTCATCCATCCTTCCTCCAAGGTGTTTCAGCTTTTTCCCCCACTTCCTTGTGCAGTTGTGATGTTATAAATGGTTTTCTTTTTGCTGAGATGCTAGAAGGTGCTTCCCGTGGCATAAGGGCACCAAGGGGGCATTACCAGGCAGAAAGAGCAGGGCAGGACAAGCTCCACAGGGAGCCCTCAGGATGCAGAGCATGCCCAGGGGGTTCTGCATTTCTAGACCCTCTGCCCTTCCCGCTGCCTTTTGGGGCAGGGAGGCTCCATCTGCCTTRGCAGGGTTAACAGGGTGGCCAGGGCCGCACGGTGGCAGCATCCCCGTGGCCGCGGCCACCTCCGAGGCTTTCTGAAAAGGCTTCCGCAGCCCCGTCCAAAAAGCACTTTCCAAGCAAAAGGAAACAAAACAGCACACAAAATAACCCCCCTCGGGGAAAYAGCCGGAGTTTGGCTCTTGCTTGAGAGCTTGTGCTGGAAAAACGGGACCKGCTCAGAGGACACGCATGGCTCGTTACAACCCCAGCAGGTAGGGAGGTAACACGAACCTCCCCTTGCACAGSGGAAAACGAGACTGGGTGCTGAGTGTTTGACAAAAAGCTGGCTGCGGTATGAGCTGCTACCTCATCATCCTTCAAAACGATCCCCTCCCTCCTCTTCCTCCCTCGTGAAACACTAGAAGATAAAACGAAGGGGGAGGCAAGCAGGAGACGGTAATTTGGGAGCTAATGCCTTGCAGGGGACTTTGCACCTGGCCTAGCAAGCATTAAACTCTGGAAACGCTTGGAGGAGGAGAAGACCCCCTTGCCATCGTGATGGATGATGTGTCCGCTGCAGGGACAGGCTGGCTTTGAGCAGCAAGTGCAGAGCAGCCAGTGCAGGGCAGCACCAGGGGGCTTGGGTCTGACAACTCCATCAAGCCAGAGCATCCCATCGGCATCCTTACTAAGAACAAACCCAAGGTTTTCATTATCTCCAGGCTTCCCTTTTCCATAAAAAAAGCTCCTAACAGTATTAAGAGCAGTAAGGGCAGTCAGTCATACATTGAAGTTTTCTGCAGCAGCTTTGCCCAATGCTCTTCCAGGCACCCCACTTTTCCCCCCCCCACATGAAATTTCTCCTAAATTGCCTCTATATCTGCAGAATGCCTCAGCTGGGCATTTCTCCCCTGCACTTTCTCATTGCTGAGCCCTGGGAATCCTGCTCCGATGGGGCCATGGGCACAGCCCCAATCCTTCCTGTTATGCTTGAAAAGCTGGGTTTTCCTTTTCTTTTTGCCTTTTCCCCCCCTCTAGTGGCTGCAGTATATCTGGATGTGTGTTGTAGGTGCAGCTTGTAAAGCCTCTCTGCCTCCGAGGCACGTGCCAGGCGATCTGAGCAGGATACAATGGAATATGCTGAGTGTTTTTTCCATTGTCTGGGATAATTCAACCTGGCACGAAGGAATTCTTTAAGCAAACACAGGCAATCAGCTCTAAAAGAACTTGCAGGTGTTTAAAGGTGGCGACTTCAAGAATATCAGGCCAGCAAAACAAAACTGATCTAGTCAGCGTTTTGGCCGTGACTTATTAAAAATGACATAACTTAAAACACTGTCTGGAAAGGTTGGTAACTGAGACCAACAGCCTTGATTTGGAACAATCCTGGAGCAGTCTATAAAAATGAAGGTGCTCTGGGTTTTGCAACCTGGTATCCCTGGCAGAAGAATTAAAGCCTGAAACATGGAAAAAGAGAATTGCAGGAATGAGGGGCTGAAACGCTTCACTTGGACCTCTAGGTGTAGGAGAATGCTTGAATGTGTTGAAAAAAAGTCCTCAAAACCATGCACAAAGCAACGGATGATTTGAGAGGTCCCTGAATCCACTGCACCAAGGGCCCATTACAAGTGTCCGGCAAGGCTTGAGGAGCAGTTTGTGTTCACGAGTGATGGCCAGACACAAGCTCACTCTTGCTTCACTGGTGGCTTCCTCCATMCAGGACCATCCAGCAAACTCACCTCAGTACTGGCCTCCAGCTCATGCATCTTCCTGGGATGTGTCATCCTGCCATACCCAGGTGGCCTGGATGGGGCTGTGCTGTGAAATCCCAGAGTGCTGGCCAAGCTGCTCAAAAAAATGAAAAGCAGAATGAGGAATAACCGGGTTATTCACCTCTGCAGAGGAAGAGCCATGCCTGTATCTTCCACCAGAAGGTGCCAGCTGGGTTCAGCAGAGATGACTCTCCTGGTTGAAAGCAACTACGGTTCCTCAYGGCTGCTGGTCCGAGGGTTTTCTGAGGATTCTTTGAGTTGCTTCTCGCCTCCGAGGATGGTCAYCTGCCCCTGCACACAACCATGTGCTTGTTGCTCATAGGCATGGAGGGGGAATGGCGCGGCTCTGTAAGCAGAACRAGGTGGGTGACTCACGGGGACTTCCAAGCCAGCTCTGCCCAGCTGTTGTAAATTAGCACTTGGACTTCAAGGCAGCTCTGCCGACTTACCCCAGTCACTGACCTGGCCCAGCAGCCCGTTTTCTGCTTGTGGAAAATCTACGAGCAGATAAAAAATTCCAAATATTTCTCGGCTTGTTTGATGAATCCTCTGTATTGACCGATTGATTTTTGTTTACTTTGATGATGTACGGAGCCCACTCCAGCCTCAGTCAYGAGACCCATCTCATGCAACCCAGGGACTTCTCCGTGCCCTGGTTTGATAAGTGCCCAAGTACTTTCCTCACAAACATGAATTGTCAAGAAGTGCAAACTCAGGTTCACCTTCTGTCCCTTGAGCRACAGCCTCCAGGAAGGGATGCTCATGCCCTGTGCTAATTCACTGATSTGTGTGAATAACTGTGGAAAATATTTGCCATTGCTCAGTCCCAGATATAACACGATTAAATACATCCCACAATTATGCTTAGGCTAAAATTATAGGCCCTTAAATATCTTGCATAGTGCTCRCAGCTGGTATATCTAAATTTAGGGTCCCCTTGAATGTGAGCAGTGTGCCCCAGAGCATGGACTAGCATTCGAAGGGACCTGGCCAGCAAGAGAGATGGAAGGTGCAAGAGGATGAGTTGGGAGTTGGTCCCCTTGTTTCCTTAATCTTCCCAAATTCCTGGATGAGCTCCCATGGTGTTGGCTGGAAGGGCAGAGATTGACCCCAATGCTTCAGCCACCAGTGCAGAGCAAAGCTGGGCTCATGCAGGAGCTGCCCTGGAGCTGGACGAGCTCCTGGAGYAACTGGGCATGGATTTTAAGGGAGATTTTGGTAATCATTTGCTTGGAGCAGCCACCCAGCGCAGGGCACCTGCGGCCCACAGCACCCACTGCTCTCCTCGCACGTCCCAGCCCATGCCCATCCACCTCCGGGGAGGAAAGAGCTCTTTTAAACTTTTTATTTCCCACTTGGGCTTTATTTTTCTTTCCACMACCTCTTGACCCTGGACGTGGAAGCGCAGGCTGGCTTCCAGTGAGCTGCGAAAGTTCTCAGCATCTTCTTTCCTTCCTGCAGACATCAAAAGGGGGTTGCAGGCCYGGCTGCACGTTACCGCACGGCGGGTTTTGATCTTTTCAGCTACGAGACATCAATCTTCTTCCTCTTTCTTTCTCTGTTTGGGTGTCAATCCTTTCCTGTGTTCGGAAGTTTCTCAGGAGAAAATTCAAGCCAGTTTATTTGGTGATTATTTGTCTACCGATTTMGTCCTGGTGATTCTTATCATCGTTCTTGCTGTGAAATTTGTGCAAAACTCTGCAGAAACTCTTCTCATCTCCATCCAGCCTGGATAAACCCGGATAACCCATCCCAAGGGTGCACGAGCGCTGCCCTCCTTGTGCTGCTGCTCTGCCAGGCGCTCGGGTGCTGCAAATGAGGGGTGCTGTCCTATAGCCAGGAAATCCCAGGCTACGGATCAGGAATAAGGGGATCAAAACCCTGCCAAGAGGAACGCGACTTCCTGATGATATGAAGGAATTGGTAGGAAAAAAAAATGGAAAATAGCAGAGAAATAATCACATAGAGGAGTTGCTCTTTTCATGTGCGTATCCCTCGGCTTGCTGTGCCCAGCTACCTCCATCGGGCAACCATCATCATCCTCTTAGCTGAGGAAGCAGGATACAGCAACATTCCCCCTTCCACATCCAGCAAGCACAACCCGGGCACAACGTGGACACACAGCCCCGTGCCCGGGGGCAGAGCAGGCGCATGCAGAGCCCCAGCCACCTTCGAGCTGACTATTTCTAAAGCAGTCACTTGAATGCAGAAATTTCAGTAATTTACTACCAAGACCATAAAAAAAAAAAAAAAAAAAAAAAGAAAAAAGTTGGGAATGGGGGTAGGGGGAGGGAAGGTCATTCCAGTTTCTTCCTGCTTATACCCCCGGCAGCTTTCGGATACAGGATATTGCTGAATGGCAGCCTCCATGTGGGATTTATTTTTAAGGCACTGATAGCTTTCTAAGTGACCTCGCTGTACATGAGCAACATCAGCCAAGAAGCTGTTTTTTTCCGGCCCTTCGACGTCAGATTGCTTCCTTTGACACCTCTGAGAGCCAAAAAATGGGAAGCATTCGCTTCCCAAGGTGACAGTGGATTTTTTCCCTGGCAATACAAGTGCTGGTTTCTCCCAAGCCCAGTCTGGGGCCRCGTGAAGGACCCTGCCCCAAGGGACACAGCCCCGAGGTGACAGCTACAGGTCACMGCTTTAGGGTAAAGGGGCCTGAATTAAGAGCTCCCTGAAAAACAAATACTGCCCTGGCTGGGTGAGGGCACCCACCAGGATTAGGACAAATCCCTGCAGGGCTCTCATTAGCTTGTGACTTTTTCTCTTTTTTCCCCCCCTTTTTGGAACAGCTGGGATTTTAGATTAAAGGCAACTTTTTGGACAGAATGCTAGTAGCTAAATGTCATTAGAGTGTAAGCAGCTCYGAGACCCTAGGAAGATGCTGGTATTATCCCATTGCTCAGAAACCAGGGATATTTGTCCAGCTTGAGCAGAGCTCCAGGGTTARTGGTGATGGGAGAAAATGGGAGGTAAGGACACCTTCACCCCTGCTTTTCAGTAGCTTTTAGCACCTTAGCATGAAAATAACACCCAAAGCCCTGGGCTCCCTCTTGGATTGTTTAACAGAGTGCAGAGGCAAAGGGACAAGTTGCAGTCTCGGTGCGTGCCTCAGCTTACCCCCTCGTGCAATGCAGGGCAGCACTGGTTGAAAGCAGGCGCAAAGCCCCGAGCAAGAGGGATCCTTCAAAGCCACCTTGTCCTGCGTCACTCGGCGGGTCCAGGGCACCAGGCTCCGATAGGGATTTCTGGGCTCCAAAATGTCAGAAGGAAGTGATGGGCTTGGAGGAAATTCTTGCGACGGTCTAGGAGGAAACGGGAGATGTGAAAATACACGATGTATTTTCCTCCTGCAAGCTGTGTGCTCTGTTTTTATTATCATAAACCTGCACCCAGAGGATGTTGGAGTGTTTATTTATTTGTTTAAATTAGGTTTCTCTCCTGGTTCAAACATTCTCCTGTTGGCAGCTTGCCCCATTTAGGCCSTGTTCCCACCTACCTTCACTGCAGAGGGGTTAATTCTTCCCCGGGCRCCCCTGCTCATGTCCTGGTTTCTCCAACGCCCTGCTCATAGGAAGGGGCTCATGGTGGTGGTCGCCATCCCCATCTACCCCATCGTGTAGAGCCTCTCAGCCTGGGGGGCTGCCACTGTGAGCTCTCCTGCTCTTTCATCACTGCTGGCCTTCGTTAGCCTGCAGAGGATGGACAGTGTCCTACCCCAGTGCTACCCAAGTGCGTGCAGGAGCCAAAACAGCCTAAGGGCATCAAGCACCACCCTTAACTCAGGTTGAACTTGAATACTCCACCTCACTGATTGCACTGCAGCTTCAGCCAGGCCATGACGCCGGCCCAGGGCTGCAGCAGTAGAAGCACTCGGGGCAATGGGCCCACAAGCACAAACCAGCCAAGGGCAGCAGACAGGGACCAGGAGGGCGCTGGTCCCTCTTTGGTGCCCTGCTGGCCCTCGTGTTACTCCCTGCTCCCCGCGGCCTCCGGAAGCTCCTCCGCACGCTGGTGCGGCAGGGAAAGCCGTGGGAGATGCACCTGGGAGGAGAAGCACTGCGCTCAAGGAAGAAAACAGGATCTCGCGTATAAACAACATCCTCAATGGCTCAGCAAGTGAGTCGCTCTTTCCAGCGCCTGTTTTTGAACCATTGTTGCAGATCCTCCCCCTGCCAGGAAGCGCAATTAAAACAAGACAGTGGGAGCTGGACAAGCCTCCAGGGACCGGACTGTCCCCTGCCGTGGCCACAGAAGCAGCAGGTGTCCCCAGCCACGCACTGCCCAGCGCTATAGCRGCATATATCTGACTTCACTATGGTCGAAATGCATGGATAGAGTGGCAGTTCTGCCCTCAATGGAAAATAATTTTAATTTTGTTCATTTAGAAAGTTCTATTTTTCTGTTCTTTTTACTTTTATGATTTGTCCATAGGAGAATGATGAGTTTTTGCAACTTCACAAACTTCTGCACGCATTCAGACAGGCTGTCCCCAGCCCTGAGTAGTCCAARTCCCCCTGCTCACTGGTGACAGGGAACAGATATACATTGCTGACCCCAGGACCCTCAGACTAGCAGTAGATATCACTCTGCTTCTGTTTGCTCTGTTTCTTTCCCTTCGATAGGCCTTATGAGCCCTACATGCTCCATCCTTCCAGTGCTGCTTCCAGCTGCTACCCCAGCACTCTCCTTCTAGCATAGAAAAAGCCACTTGCTTCCTCCCTAAATCTTACCTTAGCATCAGCCAACAGCTCCAATGCTAATTCCTTCCAAGTCTGCCTCTTTCCCTCCATCTTCCCTCTCTTCCTCCAAGACACCACAGCTTTACTGCCCGCCCAAAGGCCCTTTTAAGCCCTCCCATGGTGCTGCAGCCCCGCAGGTGCTGCGCTGCTGCTCGGCTCACGAGCTGCAGCTGCTCATCCAAGCTGTGCTCCTGCACGGAGCTGCCTCGGGCCGCCCTGGACAGCCCTGGCCGCCACAGGACAAGCCCTTGCGGAGGATGCGCTGCGCTCTTCCTCCGCGCCGCGCTCTTCCTCCGTGCCGGCACGCCGGGGAGSAAGCGCCAGGTTTACTGTGGGAGAAGAGGCGAGCGAAGCGTTAACGTGACCGCGGCAAGCGGAGGTCAGCGGCGCATCCGGCGGCAAACTTCCCGTTCCAGCTCCCGCCAGAAAACAACAACACGGGGGGGGGACGCGGTGGGCTTGTTTGTCCCGTTCCTTACCTTGGACCTACTTTCTTGATGGTCACCCGCGCTCCTGCCTGGCGAGCGAGCATCAGCCTGGCCCAGCACGTGGCTGCTGCTTTTTTGGGTTTTTTCATTGCTTGACTATTTATATTTTCATCCTGGAGTACCCTGAGCTGGGCTGGGAGGGGAGGCGAGGGATCAAATCCAGCTCAGGAAGTTTTTGGGGTCCAGGAAGCGCATGATGCGTTTACTTTTCCAATATCCAAGGAAGATGCAATGCTCGGAGCAGGCGAGAGCACTGCAAAGTCACCTGTCAATGCAAGGCAAACTAGGGGAAATGTTTCTAATTTCAGTTTTATATCTGTCCCCAAGACCTCTGGACTCCAACCATGATGGAGAAGCTGCTCAGTGCTTGGTGAAACCAGGAGGGCATGCCCATCCCCAAGGAGGACCAAATCCTTGGTTCTCTCCTARTCCAGGCCACTGATTCCATCTCGGAAAAAACATCCAAAATCATGTTTTAGTCAGAAATGACTCAGAAGAGCGAGTTGCTTCTCAAAATTGAAGCGCAGTTGAAGTGAAGCACGTGTTTCGCTTGCCCGGGCCAGGAGACAGGGCTGGTCCCCAGCAGCAGGAGCAGTTGGTGTGTCCACRTCCTTGCCTGTGTCCCGTGTGCATTTTGCTTCGGGGAGCGAGGACGGGCGGYGCTGGACGCGGCGCGGAGCCTCCAGTAACACCCGGCTCCGGGCGAACGCCTTCGATGCCGTGATTAGCCACGCTAAATTGAAATCTTATGATCTTCAGGGTGGTTACATAAAATGCCAATTAGTATGTGGTCTACATTGTTTCTTATAAATGGTTTTCATTATATTTTGCTGTCAGCAAATGCTGGTGTGAAACCAGTTTCCATCCCTCATATGGCCACCATGAGGAGGTTAGGAACYGCACGAGTGTGCCTGAATCTCCCTTCAGATACGTTATCTTGTCCAGCTGCTGCTGGGCAGCGTGTCCTTTGGGGACAGCGGGACAGACGCTTCCTTGCTGGGGTGGAAGAGTGCGGAGGGGCCAGTGGCCACGCTGGTCCTGCTGCTGGACACCCCGGCCTTGCCACCTGCCCACGATCTGCCGCGATTGCTGCTCCTTCAGATCCTATTTTTGCTCTCGCTACTTGGTCAACGAAGTGCTGAGTCACAGGATCCAAGCAATACTGTGCAAAATAGCCGCAAGGGACTCCTGTTTGTTAAGATGTCTGGGATGCTTCCTATTAAATAATAACAAAATGCTGTAATAATAACTTGGCAGCTCGCTGCCTCCGTCAGTCGGATTCTCAGCACTCGTCTGCTTTCCTAAAATTCCTTTAAGTATCGCAGCAAACTACACRGGAGGAAGGAAGGCCACCTTACTCTTGACATTTCCCTGAATACATCCTTGTAATGAGCAACTATCTCGAAGGGATGTAAAGGATGAGAAATACATCTTTGCATCACATTAATTGTCAATAGAGAGGTTTTCTTACACACCATATTTCCTGATAAGCCCAGGACGGGTTATGAAATTAACAAGGCCGTGATCCTGCAAAATTTCCCAGCCCACACAGACAAGGGTCAGCGGCGGTTTGAAGCCACCGATTGGAGAAGATCCACTGATCCACACTTCACTGCTTCTACTTTGCTTTCCTGACTCATTGCGTCATTGACAAGTCTTTGGGAATGACATTTTTTACCATTGCATGTCAGGACATGCCCTTCACAAAACGTCCGTGCTGGGAAGTCTTACCAAAGAAATGCGTTCCTTAGCCCTGAATTCAAGACAATGGAAATAAAACCAGATGAAAGATCAAATATATTGTGCTGAGTCCAATATGTTTTCTTTTTAGTGAAAAAATGCCACGCAGAGGGTTTTTAAAAATGTTTTGCATGAATTATTATTTTCCTCTGTCAATTTTCCGAATGAGTGGGAGCTGCAGCCTCAGAGCACTTCAGAGGGTCCTTCCTTAGACCATATACTCTGTTCTCTTTCTTTTCTCCTTAAAGAGCAGGTAATTTAACAATCCTCTTGAAGTTCCTTCTGGTTTTGGTCTTGTTTTGTCTTATTTCACCCCTTTACATCAGAGAATAATTGAGAAAGGCTGTGGACAGAGCACGTGATCCTGTGCGGTGGGGCAATAAAATGCCAGCAAGCCATGAGGACACAGGTAAAGGGTCGAAAAAAATCACAGACACTGGGTTAAGAACATCCAATTTAATCAGCTGGAAAACAGGGAGGAGGAAATGGAGCATTAGACTTTTATGACACAGTTATGACACTGCAACCTGATGCTCTGATGAACACTCTGCTCTGATGAGCAGAGCACAGGCAGTTCCCAGTGTGTCCACCCGATCACCAAAGGGGATAAGGGGCTATTCCTGTCCGTGGGCAAAGTCTACATAAAGACATACTTGGAAAACTGGGCAGTTGTGGTGACTGAGTTCAAGCAAAATTAGTTGGGAGCAGAGTAGGTTCAGAGCAGGTCTGTTAGTTGGCCTTAAGATTCCTCCTATAACAGGAAACCAGAAGGTGTCAGTTTTGCTCAGCCCGGGAAAAGGAAGGCTGAAATAGGATGAAAGTGCTGCAGGAGGACGCCCAAATAACACAAACAGCCAAAAAATATGGGAGAAACGAGAGTGATGGCGGGTAGCAGAGGAAGGTCTCCCACCGTCAGAGCCAGGAGGTGTGCAGCATCCTTGGGGCACTGCGGGGTGAGGAAAATCAACCTCAATCAAACCTCAGGTAGGGTTTGACCCCTGAGGCAATGGGTGCTCTGCAAGCAGCAGYGAAGGAATGTTTCTGAAAACAAAATCAAAAAGTTACCCTGTCCCCAGCTAATAATGAGGCCTGGGCTGCAGGAGGGTGAAGGGGAATTTACCATGGATTTAATATGATTAGGACTCTTTTTTCCCCGGGAGTTTGTGCCTGTCTGTTTATATTATCAGGAGGGTGAGCATGGAGTCCTGATTCAGGAAAAGAKCTCGCTTAAATTCATCCCTATTGTGAGCAGAAGCCTTTGGTTTGACTTCAGAGGGACCCATGCATGTGCTTAATATTAAGGCTGTGCTTACAGGCTGTCCTGAATAATATGCTGTAGCGTATTTTGAGAGCTCATTTTTACTTTTTATTACAATAATAACTTCTACAGTGACATGAATTCCAATAAGAAGCACTGAGGAATAACATACCCTTCCAAATGGTTTTCCCCTTTACACTGTTATTAGACTGCATATTAAGAGAGCAGCATATTATAAGATAAAGCACTTTCCAGAGGCGCRTTTTTCTCAGCCTCACTGCAGGTACTTCATAGCCAAAGATTAATTACATTACAGAGCCTTCTTCTGCAAACTACAGTCAAATGGATCATTAAAAGAGAAGGATGGCGGGGACGGTGGCTGGGATATTGCTTCCGAAGGGCCCAATATATCAAGGTGCTGAGCTCCGGGGGCTTGGATTGGCCCCTTTCTTTACTTTCCCCTCCACATCTTATGCTGTTTATGCAGAAAATTACCTSTTTGACAAATAGCCCTGCTGTGATGCTGACAGTGCATTGCACGACTGCAGCAGCACTGCTCCAGCAGCGCGAAGATGGGGCTGCACAGCACGGCCCGACGTGCAGGGTGGGAGGTGCCAGATAATTCCTTSTTTTTTCTCCCATTTGCTGGTAATTGCAACCTCGTGCCTAAATAGCAGCGAGGCGCAGTGAAAGCTGTGTCCCCAAGGCTGCTTTGGGGCTTGGAGCRGTGTCCCCGTAGCATGGGACTGCCATGCACAGCATGGACCGCAAGCAGGACCACGGGCAGTTGCGTCATGCCTGTTTTGGGGTCAAGTTAGTGGTAGGTGGGATGAAAACAGTGGATTTGTGGAGAGCGAGGCTGGGAAGCGAAGAGGAAACGCCCAGGCCCTGGGCTGCAGCCCCTCCGGGAGAGGGAGAGGAGCAGCCGGGTCCGTCCCGCCGCGCTGCCGGGCGCCCGCGTCSCGGCACCGGAATCATGACAACGCTGCCGCTGGAAATCAAGCCGCAAAAGGCAAAGCAGAACTCAAACCCTGCTAATTTTATCTGTGGCTAAAAAAAAAAAGCCTCAAAAAACGCACACATGGAACTGAAAAAAAAACCCCAAACATACAAAGGGAGAAATGAGCAATATTTGCCAAATAAAATCACTCACTGACTCCTTGCATGATTTGCCCATGTTAGTTAGCATTGCCCGCTTGAGGCCTGGGTCTCTTGCTCCAAAAACAGCCCCTCTATGGGGGCCTCTTGATCCCAAGGGGAAGCCTTGGGTCAGCAGAAGGTAAATGTCACACCGTGACCTTCTAGTCTTTCATCCACTTATTGTCTCTCCTCTCCCCCCTCCAAAAAGCTGGGCAAAGGTGCTGAACACAACCCGAACATAACAGCTCTGTCTGGAATAAAACTGAAAACATACAGAGAATAACAGAACTGGAGAAAAATCCCAGGGAAAATTGGCTAAAGGCTGGTGGAGACGGTAACAGATGCCCCCAAAGAGGAAATTACAACATGTGGCAGCTGTATTTTTTTGGGTTAAGCAACTTTTTGTGAAAGTTCAAAGCATCTGGAGAAAGTAACTAGTAACGGGGTGAGACATATTTATGGAGGCCACACATGGCAACATTTTTGTACGAAATTAGTAGAAAAACATTATATCCCAAGATGAAGAGATTAATTCATACAAGTTTGCATTCTTTGAAGAGCAATCATATTTTGACTTAGTCAACTGGAAGAATTGAGTAATTTCTTGGATTAACTGATCGCAGGAGTTKTAATCCATAATAAACCTGCTCGCGGGGCTGCCAGGCGTTTCCTCCGAGGATTAGAGCAATGAGTTGCTTTGACATTAGCAGAATGCATCCCCCACCGCTGCCTGGATCTATGGGGGTGCACCTTAGAAAGACCAGGCCATTAATCAAAACTTTTGACATAATTTTTTAGTATGTGACAATTTATTGTTTGTGCGGGTTGCTGGACAGATGCACTTGGAATATGTGCTCTGCTTAAGTCTATGGGTGTAGTCTGGGATTACTGATTTGCCCTAGTTTTGAACCAGGTACCACGAGGACACTTCCACAGCCCAGACCTGCTGGTYGGGCATCCACAGCAGTCCCAGGCATTGCACAAAGGGGTCTGCACATACTAAATAAGCATCACCAACAACTAAGCATCACTTTGGCCCCTAATGCCATCAAATAAGCACCACCTTGTCCACTAACTGTGCCTCAGGCACTGATAAATCCCAGTCGACCTTGAATAAAAGGATGAAAATATGAAGGTTTGAATGCATTTGCTAGTCCTTTATGGCTGTCCATCCTCTCTCTCTCTATGTATATAAACATATGTACGTGTGCATGAATGTTTTAAGCCAAGTGATGATGAGAATCATCTTCCCATGCACGCCAAGGCCAGTCTGCAAGCAGTGACACTGCCGCAGGAGGGCATCGTTTGGGGGCAATGAAGACATCCTGGCGCTGGTGGTTGGTGCTCGGGGTGCCCCAGGAGCTCTCGCGTGGATCGGGGGGCAGGTGCTGTCGGGGATGGGGCATCTCGTGCTCTCCGTGTCCCGGCTCTGCTCCCAGGGCAACCTGATCTGCCCTCAATCTGCTGCGACCACGGCGCGCATGGTTTGAATAAAGCCCTGCCTGCCTGAGTCACTCCCTTGCTGGCTTTTATATGACATACGGTGGAGCGGYGGTTTACTTTGCCTGAGTAACAAAATTAATGTAAGAGAAACATTTTTGTTATGTGGTAACTGGAGAAAAAAGAAAAAAGAATAGAAAGAGAGAGGAGAGATGCAGAGAAACCTGGGCAGGATTTTGTTCTTGATCAGGGAAATGAAAGGAGTCGCTTTACTTGCAGCCATGGGGTAAAAGTAACAGCAGATAAACAGCAGCGAAACTGGGTGGAAACGCGAAGGGGACAGTGACAAATGGGACCAGGATGTGGTCGCCCTGTGGCTCTCTTTGAGCTGGGTGCAATGTTATTTGCATTAACGCGAGCTCTGTTTGCACTGGTGCCTATAGGAAAAGCTTTGCTTTGCTTTTTTACATTCTTTCCTTTATTATTAAAAAAAACTAATGAATTTCCATAGGCTTTAAGATATATAATGTAACGACATAAAGAGGTGCAGACTTATATAAAATAATACCATTGTTCAAAGAAAAAGTTTAGCCACGGCAGAGCAGAGTAGTAGAGCAGTACCCTTGTACCAGGGTGTGATGCTCAGGACCTTGTTGTCCTTCTCTTCCTGGGCAGGATTACTCCATATTCCTTCTGCTGCATTGCTTTTAGGCTCACTTTTGCACTGAGTTTATTCAAAGCACCTGCACGTCCCGGTGCAGACGCATTGGAGAGGGTCCCCTCGCAGCCCCACGGATCTGCTTTGGAGAGGGAAGCTGGAGGCTTTTACAGCATGCTGGGCAAGAAAAGGAGTCCTCCCCTTTGATGTTTATTACTTGTGAGCATTGYTGGCCCCTTTAAGGATCAGAAATCCGTTTTCCCAACATTTCTACTGTTGTGAAATGCAGCATTTGGTGGGAGAGAGAAAGGCAAATGAGAAAAATATGGCACTTTTCCCTTCTCGTAGAGAGGTTGCGGCTCATTGCCCGTGGGAAGCCCTGCACTGCCACGCTGAGGAGCGGATGCTGTCCATGGRTTTGAGACTCAGAGACTCAGCACTGTCCCCGGAATGTGTCGACACGGGGGACACTTGTGGATATCTCCTTTAAGACATTTTGGGCTTACAAACAAAACACAACCAGCAAACGCCASGAGATCCCTCTGTACTTCCCCTGATTGTCCTGGGTTTTGTTTTCGATGGTGAGTCAGTGTTTACCAACACAATAACGGCAGAAACAACGCTCTATCAGGGCCGCCCACTTTCCCATGTGCCCTTTGACCCTCTGCTCATGGTGACACCCCCATGACGGGTGCTACGCAGGGGCACCCGCTCCACCAGCAGAATCAGCATCTTGTTTCCAAACYCTAAGCAAAAGGGAAGCGGCTCTGGCAGCAGCTGCAGCAGGTGGTAGCGRGGACGAAGGCAGACACATGTAAAGTTGGCCCTTGGTGATGGGGACAGGGACGGTGGCCTCATGCACCACTTGGTGTGTTTGGGTTTGGCCTGGGCAAAATAGAAGAGAATAATCCATAGGGAGAGAAATKGTAAAAGGCAGCACCAATCACCCCTTGGTCAATAAAAGGCTCTTAAATTCACTCCAAGTTACGTCCCAGCCCACGGACTGTGGAGGGATCACACGTCTTCTTTGGGGGTGGCTCTTTTTTTGGGTCTTTTGGCAGGAATTGGAGCCCTGAAGCCTGAGCAGTCAGAGCAGGAAGCAAAATCCCCCATGCTACACACAGATGGGTTTCACAGCACTCTTCTTATTCACGTGTAAGTATTTGTATGGAAGGGGCCCAACTTCATGACAAATTTCACTAGTTTCTGGCCAAACAGAGATGCTCTCTGGGGAGCTGGAATTTGGGGGGTGAAGGGTTYCCATTGGATTTTCATGGCAGCCCTGGAATTGGAGGGTGCCTGGAGAGACAGGGGCTGTTCTCAGCAATTTGGAAACCCATGAGATTTTGGGGTGCTTTGCAGGATCAGAGCCTCTGATGGAGTCCACAAGCTTGACCTGGGTCAGAAAGGAGAGGCACCCGTGCAGTGGAAAACGTTACCTTGTCCCGGGTTAATTCAGTTTTAAAATAAAACCAGGGACACAGCACAGGAACCAGCGTCTGGTGCCAAGGGGTGAAGCTGTGATGCCCTCGCACGACCGGGCAATTTCAGCTGGGGAGCTGGCAGAGGGAGCGGGCTCTATCCGAAGCAATAGTGAGCTGGGTTTGGCAGAACTGTGTCTAGTTTTGATAAAACACAGATAATAATACACGACGTCCTGGCAAAATGAGCTCAGAACAGAATGCTTGCAAAATTTCCATGAAGTCTCAGCTGCTCTTTAATTAATACCCAGAGGGACATCGAAGAAAGTTGCTAATTATGAGAACATCAGAAGAACTAAACATTGTGTCCGAGTTTCATAAAGGCAACATCTTCCTTTTGCCGTAGATACGAAAGCGCGCCTGGGTTGGCTAATGAATGGAAAATCATGGGATTTTTCTTGAACAGCTCATGAGGAGGCATCTGCTGTTATAAAATCAACTATTTCCTTTGGAAAAGGAATGAAAATATTTGACAGAAATACCTTCAAGATTTTTTTTTTTCTTTTTCTTTTTAAATATATCCCAGGGATAATCAAAATCTTCAGTTTTTGAAAAAGAAATCATAAATCGAGATAGCTTTATTGAAAACTGTCAGTGCTTTTGGTTCTTCATGCTGCCTGAGATCTTGATCATTCYAACTTCTTGTTTGCGGTCTCTTTCTACACGGTATCAAAAACCAGTGGGGCAACGAGATTTACTTGTTACAGTGGAAAAGCTGAAAAAAGGGAGGATATTTGCCACGATAGTTAGTATTTTGATTTCAGTGCAGTAGTCCTCCTTGAGGAAGCTCATTTGGTGGTTTATTTTGTTATGAAGCACTCAGGTTGGCAACCTCGAGGTCATCAACCAGCCCCTCTCAAATTTGTATTCAGAGCAAGTAACAGAGGAGACGGYGGCTGAGCAAGGAGCTGAGTGCTTAAGACCAACACGTAAAGCTCTAAGTGGTTTCTCATTCAAGTGTATCCCTCTCTGGAAGTCCAGGCTGGGCTCTCTCAGGCCTCATTCTCAGAAAGGCTGGAATTCTTTGGAAACTGAAGGTATTCAGCACTCTGGAAAACCAGACTGATATTATGTGTTGCTGGGCCCCAGAATCCAGGTTCAATTCTCTCTCCTTTTTTTACCACTCTGACAAAGCTCATAACCATTTTGTATCAAAGTATTTTCAACTCCTGCTTTTTTGTTTTTGCGGCAGGCTATATTAAAAAAAGAAAAGAAAGGTGAACAGAGGAAAAGCATTGTTGGAAAACATTTTCCTCTATTGTGAATGCACTGAGTGGGCCATCACCTGTTCTTGGAAGCGCTCGGAGGGACACAGCAAGTCATGGTGCAAGTCACGATGCAACTGCAGACCAGGGCCAGCTCCTGCCAAGGAAGGAGCTTTTGCTCAGAGTCACCTGGGCACTTGATGAGCCACTTGGGAGCCATCGTTACTCATGTGGCACAAACCAAAGGCTGAATAATTAGCCCCAAATAAGGATTCCCATCTATTACGTTCTCAGCATTCAGTCCCATATCAGTAGCACGTGACCAACAGCAAAGCCTCTCAGATAGCTGAAATTAAGGAGTTTAACTTGAGGGCACAGTGAGTGCTGCAAGGCCATCTACCAGCTCATTCGGAATAAAAGGGTGTCCCCAAAGATCAAGAGATGACTTTGAGCAGGCTGAGCAGTTAAACAGAGCYGACTGGGGATCTGCATGGTTTGCTATGGTGAGATGCACGCGTTATGCTGCAGTTGTGGGTGTAAGGAATCTGATTCCTGGCCACACAATTCAAGGACGTTGAGGAATTGTCCTCCGTGAAGAAGCACTGACCTGCAACACGTGCCATGACCTGGCACGTGCACAGGAGAGGCCACGGCTTTGCAAACGGGAGCACTTAGTGTGGAAATAACCAGGACAGCTGAAAGCGCAGTTTCCTTGGAAGGTTTCCAGCCACGAACTTTGAGGCACGAGCTTGATGTTGCCAGTAGGGGAGAAATCTAAGCTGCCAAGCTGACTGCATTTCCAAGAAACAGAACAAGGGAAGCTGGCCCTGGCCATGGGGAAGGTGCACGGGAGTTCACAGCACACGGCCCCGCGCCTGGCCTGGCCGCCTCGCCGGGCTCTAGGTGCTCCAGCGTGGGGCCAAGCTGCCATTTGGAAATCAGATATCTTGAGAAAACGGGGTTTTGTTTGTGCTCTTCAAAGCCGCAAGTCTGGAGGCCGCGGGGAAGCTGGGACCCGTTTTCCCTTCCTCTGCTCCCCTGGCTCCCTCTTACGGAGGAATAAACAGATGGGCAAGGAGGCCACTGCAGAGTCAATGAGGCCCTTAATTTACCATAAAGGAAGATGACTGGCTGTTAAGGTTTTATCGGATTACAACAAAGGCTCTTTGCACTCAGGAGACTGTGGTTTGATTCCCGGCATCGCTGGCAGGGCTGCAGCTCGTGACCACAGATTATAGCAGTGAGCTTCCAAATTTCCATATTCCAGCCAAGGGTGCTGATCTCCAGAGCTGCCTGGGCCAGGCAAGACCTTCAATATCACCCTGGACCTGAGACAGGACCTTCTGTTGGGCTTCAGGTCCCCAGCGGTGCCATCAGTCCTCAGGTGGGCTTAGCTCGGGGCTGCTGCAGCCCCTGGGACCTTCCCCACTGTGGGATGAGAACAGGAGCAAGGTCCTGCTGTGCTGCCTGCCTCTTTACACAATACTATTTAATGATAAGTTACCTTCTTCAAGGGGGTTTTTATACTATAACTATACTGTAACTTTTATACTATTACTTTCTGCAAGTGAAGTCTCCCTCTTTCATCCCAGATGTCTCATACCTTGCCAGGCAGTCTGGAGAAATGAAGTGAAGGAAGAAGAGCAGTTTCTAACAAATGCAATCCCCTCCCCATGAGCCAACCTTTTCATTTTTTCCAAACTCCACATTCCAGTAGGAAAAGCATTTTACTAACACCGCACATCTTGCTTTGGCATAGCGAGCGCAGGCGTCTTGTTTGTCGGCGAGCAGATGGAGTTGCGGGAAGCCCTGCGATATGAAAGCAAAGGCTTTGATTGATGCATTGGAAAATGTGTCTGCATTTCAAGTTGCAAAAGAGAAAAGGCATTTTTCCTTCTTTTTTTTCCTTCCCTTTGTTGTAGTTGATGCATAAAAATGTATGTATACACTCTTTGTGCAAAGGAGATGTGAGCTGTGATTGAGATAGCACAGTGATGCTGCAAAGCCCTGCTGACTTCTAACCTGGGCTCTTCTGATGGTGCTGCCTCACCAGGACCTTGTTATAGCCATGCCTTTAGCCACCAGGAAGCTCTTTTTGTCCTCGTTCCGGAAGGGGACAGTGGCAATGCTGTCTGCAGCAACACGTGGGACCGTGCCCGGTCACCCTCTGGGTGTCTCCAAGGGTGGCAAGGCCACCACCTCTACACCACCGCAGTCCTGACTTGAGCTTCCAAACCTACATGTGCAGAGGAGACATCAAAAAAACTAAATAACAAGCAGTGAGAAACCCATAGGGGAAAAGGCTGGAGCTTGATCTCCTGGTGGAGTCATGCTTATGCATGGTGGATGCACATAACACGATCTCATTGAATCTCCCTGCTACAAAAGGAAATTGAACCTTCTGTTTTGAATGAATACGTTCTAAAAACGTATGTCTGCTGGGTCCTATCGTAGCATGGAGAAAGTCAGCGTGGCCTGTTTGTCTCCACTGCATCCTTCAAGGCCAACTCAGCGCCAAGACCTTTGTTASAACCCAGTGACCCTGCAAAGCTCCCCGGCAAAATTTTCCAAAGGGAGAATCAAGAAAATGGTGTGTTTGTGTAGATGAAAATAATTATTTCCATTTTAGCTTTCTAGATTGTATTTCTATAATATATTTAATATATGAAAATATTAGAGAAAATATAACAAAACCAAAAAATTCAAAACAATAGCCATTTCAGAAAGCAAACTCTAAACATTTTGTTCTGAAACAGTCAAAACAATATTTTGACATTGTCAGAATTTTTCCCTCAGGTTCTCTTCCAAAACAAAATTCCAGTGCAAAAGGAAAAAGAAAAAGAAAGTTTTGTTAAGCATTTCCACTTAACTTCTACTTCAGATCATCAGAATATGAAAGAACGTTTTTTTGTAGAAACTTTTATAGTTAGCATTTCTACACCTAAACACACCCTATGCACAGAACAAATGACCATGTGTTTTGATTTGATAGATTTCTTTATGTTTTGGCATGTAAATAAACCCTATAGTATTCAGATTAGAAACATCTCTATCACCAGTCTGTAGCTGATAATGAACATTTAAAAATTATTGGCTAGCATGGAAGCAAGAAAGCAGATTTAGTGGACAATCAGCTTAATGTTAATGAGCACAATTATTTCTCCATTCTTAAAGCCTGCTTATCTCAGTTACACTGTTATTACTCTTGTTAACTGATGAAGTTTGTGGAGCAGCTTCAGATTCTTGCCTGACTGGAATAGAGTAGGATTTAGGAAAAAAAAAAATCTAAGCAATGGTCCTGAATTTCAACATGAATTTATATATACACATATATATATATGTTTCCTGGGGGACGTGTTTCTTCAGATGCAGAGAAGTATTGAGCTCCCATTGAAGATGTCTCTCAAAGAACTTGCAAGATCTGCAAACTGTTCCAGGAATGATTCCATGAGCTGGCTCCTGTTACTGCACACACTGGGCCTGAGCAGGGAGCTTTGCTGGGGCAGACTCAGAATATTGCAAGAAATTCCATCCAATGAGTGGCCATCCATAAGAAAAACAATATTGATGTATTTTCCTCTATTTGTGGTTTCTTTTGTCCACAGAGTGTTTTTTGTCTGTTAGTGATGTCAAAGCAAAATTTTCTTGCAGGATGACAAGTGGAAAATAACTCCAAGAATATATTTGATTTCCTAACTAGCAACTAATGAACTTGAGCCTGACGGAATKTGTTATACAGCCTGCCGAGGCTGCAGAGGAGYAGTGAAACAGCATTAATAGTTGCTTTTGGTTTGAAGAGCAAACGTATTTTGATACTCCTGGGGCAACACAGCAGCACGGCCTGAGACTGGCTTGTGCCCATCCGTGTCCTGGGCTGACAGCAAGAGTGGGATCTTTGGAAAAGCTTTTTCCATATTTAAGTATGTAGTTCCCAAAGTCCCTAGAATGCAATAACTAATCCGGATTTTTCTTTATTCTTCTCCCAGGGTGCCTTATTTCTAAAGCGCTGCTCCAGCGTAGCAYTTTATTGCACCCTGCGTTTTGATGACTGTATAAAGCAAAAAAAAAAAAAGTCATCTGTCTTTGCAGAACTCCCTGTGTCTTTAAGAAAGAAAGAAAGAAAGAAAAATACGACTTGCAGGCACATGCTCCATTGTGTAATATCGGAAGGAGCAGGTTTCGCTGTGATTGTCGAGGACAAACTCAAACAACAATGGACATTTTTCCTTCCTCTATAAAATAGTTTGTTGACCGCTTTGCGCTGGTAGGTCCCTTGCAGGAGCGGATAAGAATGGATCTCAAACCCAAGTGGTAGAAGTTACGTCAAGGCTTCTTTGTGTGTGTGTGTTTGTGTGTGGTTTTAATGTGCTGTTGCTGAAAAAACCTCCGCCTTATTTAATATTGGTGGCTTTAGAGGTGTAAGCACCTTGCCTTGCTGCTGTCGGAGCTCATACATTGCAGACCCTTGGCACAGCCCCATGAGCAAAGAAACCCATTAGGGCCTTTGATGCTGTTTGTTAATTACTGAGCAGCTTATAATGCCAGCAGTGCATTGTCTTGGCCACATTGCTGCTCCTGTTCTTGGCATCTTCAGCAATGTGTTTTGGAGATCAGCTCTCACCCTTTGGSATGATTCTGCCTTGCTAACCATGGGCTGGTGGCCATGAGATGTCCATATACGTGCTCAAGGTGGACCTAAGGCCAGCAAGAGGAAGGACATGCTGCAGATGTGGCCTCAATGCCCCTCCTGCCCTTAATGTGCTATGAGCTATTTCTTCTTTGTCCTCCTTGCCCAGGTGGCCTCTGCAATCACTATGAGGAAAATCAAACTTCCGAGTCCTATGCAACTTCTCAGAATTAGCAAAAATGTCCTTCCACCTGGAAGAATCCTGCAAAATGAGACTTTGTCACTTCTGCTCCGGGCTGCTCAAAACAGACCCTTCGTTTCTTGGAAAAGATTTACTTTTCCAAAGAGATGTTTTTCATGACTTTAGTGAAGCACCGATGTGTTTTAATAAAATTCAATAAAGTGCATATATGTCAGGAGAGATTTAAGGCTTATAGTTGTGTTGTGCTTTGGAGATTCAATTATCCTTGGGTCAAAAAGACATGAATGTTACTTAGTATACGAGTGAAAAGAGAACATTTTAAAAACCAACTYTATTCAGCCAAAGTGGAAAGCAGGTGAAGGAATAAGACTACATTTCACCACAGGAGACACTAGCCATATGTTCTGCCCCGCAGAGGGAGCTTCCTGTCTGAAAGGCGATGGTGTTTGGAGATCTATGAAACAAGTGTTTTCTTGCTTTTACATCAGCAAAAGCAGATGTTCAACTTGTCAAAAGCAGTGCAGTTGACAGTATGTGAGACGAGGAGCTGGCTATCCGAATCAATGGGGTTTCTTCTGATTTAGAGTTTGTAACTGCAATAACACGGTCCAAGTTGCTATACCGGAGCAGTTTTGCTTTACTGCTTTTTCTTTTTTCTGAGCTTTCCAGAGGAGCGATTTGCACTCGCAAACTCCTACCTAGGCTCTGCTTAAAACTCCCTTCCCAAGTCTGACTTTGACTCGTGGCAAATCCTGGGTTTTCTGAGAAATGTCCTTGATCCCAGCCAGCGTGCCCAGGAAGCCCATCCCAGCCTGGCGTTTGCAGCAGGACCTGAGAAGGGGAAGGCAGTTTGCACAGCTCTGCTTAGCACCTTTCCGCCACAGAGCAGCCAGAGGCTGAATCCAACACGAAGGAAACCAAGTTTTACAACCTATTCAGAAGGTCATTTGTTTAACGGAAAGACTTGTCTACAGAATTTTGTGCGTTATGTTTTATACATCAAGTGCAAAATCACGCTTTCAAAGCTCCAGCATGAGTTTCAGTTTGAGTAYTGTGCATTAAAGAAAAAGACCACCCTTCCCCTTCCCTCAGATTTGAGAAATTTTTAGCCTCAGGGCAAGGAAATGAGTGCAGAAGAGACATGAACTGAACTGTGTCTTCTGTCTGCTAGTGGTTGATACGTGCTGGAAGAGTGTGAGAAGCAGGTACGCTCTGCCTTCCTCCCTGCACCGTTGCTGTGCATAGCTGTAAATCCAAGTGGTTTGGTCTGCAGAAATGAGAAATCAGTCACTCTCAGTCTACATTCATGTCTGGTCCCCATTAATTCACAGACCGCCACAGCTGACTGGGTTAAGTCTGCCTTGSTCACTCCAGTGCTCAAAAGGGGCTAATGATCTCCTGGACCTCACTCCATGTGTTGAAGGTGCAGGACAGGATGTGGCTCCGGGAGCTTCAGGAATGCTTGTAATGAAGCTGTGTCCCACCTAGGGAGAAGGGGGAAGGTTGCCAACCTCTGAGTGCAGGGGAAACTGAGGCTCCCAGTTCCCACACAAAGCCAGTGCCAGGCACATTGTCCCTTTTATATGTCAGGAGAATTCAAGCAAAGTTCTTATCTTAAAGGGTCCCTGGGAAGGAGAAATCTTTGGGAGCCAAGCGATTAAAACAGGGGTCAGAAGCGTGTCAGCCTGCCTGGTTATCTTCAATTTTCAGGTAGTCTGGAGATGGAGACATTTCATACTGTGTAAAACAATATTGGTGAGCACGGCGTGTTGCCTCTGAATAACTGCATCTGGAAAAGGGAGGTCTCCTCTCTGCAAGTGTTGAGTGACATCTTACAACCTGCTTCTTTCCAATCAACCTGGAAAATGTGCACTCAGATTTCAAGAGAGAGGAAATATGAAGGATTTTCTCATCAAACTTGGCATTATCTATTTAGCAGGCGGGCCTCTTTCCCGCTGCACAGTATTTTTCCATTGTGTTTTATCAAACTTTATTTTCAACCCTGCTTCCCCATTCTAATAATAACGACGTGGCATTCAAAGTGTGACTTTGCAAGTGATTCATTTCCTCAATAGTGTTGATTGGAGTTTTATACTACTTCAAAGGTATGCAGCAATTTGGCTTTTTAACACATTAGAGATAACATTTACTTTGCAYTGGGAAGAACTCATTATGGGCTGTAGGACCAAGACTTGATTATTTGCCGGCACAGAGCACTACTTTTCTACTGATCAGTGTAAAGAGATGAGAAAAAGTAATAGAATGGGCAAGAACTTATTAAATGCAGAGACGGAACAATAGGTTCTTGCAGCCTTTAACTCCTTAAATTCATCTGGATCTTTCAATCACAATATCCTCCAGCCACTTGAGACTAAGACATTGAATAGAATTCAGAAAGAAAAGCTAGACAGTTACTTCACTATTAATGGAATTCACAAAATCAGAGCAAGATAAAGACACAAGACATAAATTGGAGTTACTGAGATGATTCTGAGGTAAGGAAAAGAGAACARAATGGCTAAGGGAGCACAAGCTAGTAAGTGCTACCATATTGAGACAGGCAACAATTTCATGAACACCAAAGTACTTTACGAGTCTGTGTATCGGCTTTGGAATTGACTATGGCTGCTTTGCTCCTCTGAGAACTGGGATGCTTTCTTTTTAGCACCTTGACGTAGGGCTAGGTCTCTGCCTTGTGTTCAGTGTGCCTTGGATTGCTTTACGGGCTTGACAGGCAGCCTTGCTTTCTGTTGGCCGTCTGTAGCCCTGCGAATGCAAAGAGGCTGCCTGCGATAGCCAGCTCGGTTTCTTCCGAGGGTTTACGTTATCATCTTGGTCTCATTATTCCTGGATGACTGCCCATCATTTCTTATACAGATCCTCCTTCAAAAGATGAAAGGAGAAGGGTGTGGGAAGGGAAGGGAAAGAAACCTTGACTTGTCTTAGGAAAAGGAGCAAATAATTCATTCAACTGCATAGGTTTTATTATTTATGCTCAAGGTCTGAGATACTAGCATGCGAGTCCGCTGTGAACCTACAGAAAGGAAAATAAAGATGTCTCTGCTGCCGTGGGGAAAAGCACTCACCAAGTCATTTCTCTCCCACTGATTCTGAAGTGTTTTATGGAGGACTAAGAAGAATGCCTGGAAGAATATCCCGGATTAATAGTGTCTTTTCACGGCCATGCATTGCATTGCTACACGTATGCTGAGTCCAGGATGGCAATCGCAGCACAGGGCAGCATCCCGGCCCCAAWGCAGCAGCTCAGTAGAGCTGAATGCTGTGGTGCAGCATTTTGGAAACCCTGAATACCCATAGCCAGCTAGYTGTGAGTTCTCTCATGCTCATCAGGATATATGGATGACACCGTCACCACTTTCATGTCCCTGAGGCTGGTGTTCAGGCTCTGTTGYATCTCAGCTGTTAGCACTTCTCTTAACAGCAAAGCTGAGGTGCCCAGCACAACGCCGGGACAGGACAGGCCAACAGTGCCTGTCCATAGCTCCCGTGCTTTTAGACCRTCTATGTGTTTTTCCTTGGTGCATAGGCAGCTTGGTGGCTCTCACCTCTGGGAAGATGGATGCTGATGCTGACAATCTGCATGACATTGGAGACATCTGAGTCTAGGTTCACCAACAGACTCTTGTAGAGTTGTTTCTTCTACAGAGAATGATGTTTGCCACTGAACATGGGCTTAAGGAATCATTGCATTCCCCTGAAAGCCTAGGCAGAGATGTCGAAGATGAGATGCTGAATTCTGAATGTTGAATTTGACCTGGAAGGGACCTGCTTCCCAMGGGAAGTGTCACTGTGGAGTTGTCCATCCCTCCTGTCAAGACCCTGAGCTGCAGGTTGCATGTGGTGGCTAGTGGAGGTTCTTTTTCTCTCTTGCAGGTGAATTCCTAAGCCATCTGCAGAAAATTTTCCCTTTGTGGCTGGGAACACGTGGCCTGAGGGCTGGTGGGGTGGTTATTTTAGCTCCCCCCATTCCCTCCCCCAGGGCTGAACAAAGCCCTTGATTGAGAGGTTGGCTCTGGACTTTGCAAGGAAAGAGAGCTTGGGGGCTTGGGGGGCCTGCGTGTGTGCGTGTGCACGTGTGTGTGTGTGTATGTGTGTGTGTGTGTATTTTTCTTTTCTTTCCATCATACTAATGAAATTTGCAGACATGGAGAGGAAACTGAGAGTTATTTATAGGAGTGAGAGGAATGTGAGGCCTAATTGTGCTTAGTCTATTGCTCAGTATGTAATCTGTTTGCTATTAAACTTTACAGTCTTGCAGCAATATACATAGGTCCTACTGCAGTTCTTTTTTTTTATTTTAAGGGGAACACATACATTTGACAAAAAAAATATCTGCATAAAGTGCTCACAAGCTTTAGGAGCAAGTGACACCAAGCAGCATTTTAAAGGAGACAGGGCCATTTGGGGAATTAATTAGATGGGATAATTTTCTAGTGTTATCTCTCAAGACTTTTCTTTTTAAAAATGTTCTTTTCACTTGCAGAAGATTTCTGTGTCCCTATTCCTGAGCTCCCGAGGTTGTCTGGAGCGGCCAGACGTTCCTGCAGAGGTAGCAGGACCTGGGGGGCAGAGCACGGGATGAGGATCTGAGATGGTTTCACTCTCGCCTTTTGTGAGCATCCTGCACCCCTGCACGCCCAGAAGATACAGCCTGGTTTCTCCTTACCACTGCTCTATGTGCAAAGCAGCCTGTGGAAGAGGTAACCCAGGAGCTCCTGCCAGCAGCAGAGGTACCTGGTGGCAGCAAGGGCACAAGAGCCTCTGCTCCAACCTTGCCAGGGCCTGGGAGAAATGCTCTAAGGACGTGGAAAAGCAGAGGGTCCTTGGGTCTTCGCAAACCGATTTATTCCATGTCCTCCTCCAGCTCCTGTGCCAAAGCCCAGCCTTGCAGGAAGGGGTGTCCATGGCCACGTGCCCCGACGCAGGGACACATCCCTGGACCGCGGCTCCTGASGAGGAGAGGGCTGGTGAAGTGCCTAACAGAGGGCTCGCGTGGTAACCTGAAGGATGTGAGCTTGCTGAGCTAAGCGGCATTCCTCATGGAAAAAGGGAAAAAAGTCAAGCGTGCAACCTGATACAACGGCTAATATCTCCCAGACAGCAGCCGAGCACTTGAAGGGCTCTGGAGTCCGCTGCTTTCTGCTGCTTATCGCCGTCAGCSCGGTGCAGCACAGCGTATTCCTGCTACTTTTTAAAAGGGCCTAACAGAATCTCTCTCCTCCTAGGTTTTTTCAAGCAAACCTTTTTTTTTATTTTTCCTGGGATATTTTGCAAAATACCACAGTGACTCACTTGCTTCTGTTATTACTTTTCATGAGGGCAACAACACCAAGGAGAAAACCTGATACTATTTACTCCCAGTGTCCAAAATCGGCTCCTCCACTGTGYGCTGAACTTACAGAGACAGAAATAGAGGCACTGTGCATGGCAGCTGGGAGACAGCCCTGCCTTCAACAGCAAAGAACCGGTGGCAAAGTGTAAGATCCTCCTGCTCAACACAGGCTGACTTCAACCAACCCGAGCAATGTCATCGCCACCCRCCCAACTGGCTTCCCAATGTGCAGATGGTCCCCATGTGGGTAGCATCCCATGGGAAGGGGTCTCATGGCTGCGTGATGGCCCATGCATCACCATGAGAAAGCCCATAACCACTTGCCTGGAAAGGATCTGGTCACTCTAGCAAATCAGCCCATTCCCAAAATGTTTAGGATGAGGGCAGAGAGGCCGACTGTACATCTGCATRGGAATTACCATGTCCTTGTCCAACTCACTTGCTGCTCCCTTCCAGATYCTGCTTCTGTCTCCCATATAAATTGGCTTTGCCTTGCAGAGGGTGTCCTAGTGCCTCTGGAGAGCCGTGGGAGAGGGAAGAGCTGTTTTGCCAGGCCACCTGGGAACGAATGATTTAGCATGTGACGTATGGTGYATTTGCAGAGCAAAACAAGTGAAAATGCCAGGCAGGTTATCTGCAGCAAAGCACTAAAAGCCCTACTCCATTGTGCATGGGAGATGCCAGTTGGCTGGTGGCCAGTTGTTTGGCCACTGACCAACTGGCTGACATTCGTTTCTTCCATACTTACTTCTGGACCTGGTGAGTGGCGTGTTTTACAGCAGCAATTAGTTTATTCCTGGGGTAAACAGTAGAAATTTGAGGGTAATTGCAGCAAGAAATTTGCTTCCTGTTCCAGTGTGAATAACCCGCTGGCAGCCAACTGGACCTTAGCCCTCTGAGCCACATGGCCAATTGGCATTTGTCCCTTTCAAGGTTTGCAAATGTATGTTGGAAAGCATGGGAATGGGGATACCATCAGTCAATCAATCACACAGGCTCGCCAGYGCTGTCAGAAGCTTTCACCGGGGCCCGGTGGAGCCACGTGTGCCATAGAGCTCAGTGCAGGTTGAGCAAGAGTGATGCGGGGAGTCACCTGGTGAAGAAAATAGGCAGCTTATACCCCTTCCTCTTGCTGAATAATTGCCACTTTTCTTACTTAAAGTCTTAATGCTGGGCCCTTGAACATGTTAATTGGGAATATGACACTGACTGATGATTTTTTCTGCCCTCTCTTTCCTCTGATGTGCTCCTGGGACTGTTCTCCCAGTGGCATTCCAGGTCCCCTTCACCACATGTTGCACTTCTGCAGTGGTACCTTGGTGTTAGTGTGCACCTTTGCCTGGGAAGAAGCTACTCGCCGGTCTCAGCATCCCAGCACATTGCCAGAGTAATTCCCTTGGCATCATTCAGCTAGCTGCAATTTGCTCTGTCGGACACTGTTAGTACACAGCCAAGCAGGACATAGGTACCTTCATGGACCTTTCCCCACAAATCAAGCCTGATACTCACCCTTATCTTTTTGTTGCTGATAAAGAGGATGATAACTAGAAAAGAACAATCACCCTTAACATGCTGCCAGAATGGAGTGTAATATACTTAAAAGAACTCCCATACATGAGCTAGCAAGAAATCTATCCTTCTTACATTACATGCCTTATTATTTCTTTTTTTTTCTGTATTTCCATTGATGAAATGGATCCCAAGATCAATTTGCTGTTCTTTTTCCAAGTTACATGGTTCCCTTTGTTATTTCACTCTCTTTCCTTGTATTTCAGGTTTCTCCCAAATTTGTATCTGTACTTGCTGAGATTTCCTAAAGGCTGATGTCTTCAGGCCAAGCTATACTGCATTATTTTCCAGCTGGGAGGTAACGAAGGCATGCGATCCAAAAGAAGGACTAGCATTTCATCCTCCTCTTTCTTGGATTCAAGGGGCAGTGATGGCTCAGAGCTGGAGGGCCAGACCACGTTCTCCATTCAGGTGGTGAAAACCCCTCAAATCCATCCAGTGATTTAATTGGAGCACCACAGA
Organism: Eudromia elegans; assembly: GCA_003342815.1. Classification (NCBI taxonomy): domain Eukaryota; kingdom Metazoa; phylum Chordata; class Aves; order Tinamiformes; family Tinamidae; genus Eudromia; species Eudromia elegans. The sequence goes on from PTEX01000049.1 coordinate 4,106,169, forward strand.
GAAAAAAAGATCAGCATGTCCAAGGACAGCTTATTTGAGTTGCTAATATTACTGACATAAGGAAATATTCATACACATTTGGACATTTTCCATTTTCACTTTGAAAATACAACTTGCCTCCTTTCTTACAAAAAAYAGACTTGTCTCACCTTCACTTCTTGTACCTCTGCATGATATTCTTTCAAATATTTGTAATAAAGGATTAATTAAACACATGCTGGCAGCTCCTCTTTACAGGTTCTCCTCTTTGAGATAGTCTAGGCTGTTCACAGAACATTTCCTACTCTTCTRTGCAAGTCAATGGTACAGCTGTCCTTCAGCATGTTGTTCTTCCATTTCTTCTTCATGGTAATTATGCAGAACGGTGGTAATCTTGCTTCATAGAAGACCCTCTTCACCCTTTTCTACCTGTGTCTGCACCACTTCATGCAGTTGCATTTCTGTCTAAACTCCATAAATCTTCCCATTTGTTGAGTAGAGGTCCAATCTTAAAAGAACCTGCTGCATCCGTAACCACGAACTTCTGCCAAATGACCATGGCTTTTACGGGCAGTGTTTGGTGGGATGTAGATGGTTCCATGGTAGTTTCAGTCAAACCTTCCAGTTGTGTTGGGAGCAGAGGTAGGAGAAGGAGAAAGAGTGAGGGAGGTAAGGTTATGGTTGCATCTCCATTACGTGCTAAGGGCTCCTCTTAAGACCTGACTTTTGGACCAAATCAAGAGAAATCCCCAAAGCAACATAGACAGAGCCTGTGCATMACAATACTTTTGTCATAATAATACAATAATACTCATAATCAAGGAGCTATGTTATAAAACAATCCATGCTGAAGTATATTACATTCAAGCAGAGYTTGCAATAAATCACAAAACAGGTCCTTTGGCTGAAGCATCCTTGAACTCAGGATAAAGAAATGTCTATCCCTTGGATATGTTCTGTCAACTRATGTAGCTTTGTGAAATTTATTCTTTTTGCAGAAATCAGGACATTGGGATTTCTTCAGTTAACTTCATTAGTACCCCTCTCCCTAAAAAAAGAAAAACAAGAACAAAYAAAAAACCAAGACCTTGAYTTACCTYTCAGTTCAGAACAATTTATAACAAACAAACAAAYGAGTAAACAGCCTYGGCCTGGGAAAAAAATCTGGCAAAAAGTAAAAGAGGAAAAAAACATTTCTCTTACAGATATTGACCTTTCCTCTGCGAGGTGCATTTGTCCTTCAGAAATGAGCAGCTGTGTAAATCGTTAGGAGATTACTAAGGATTAACGCTAGCCAAAATATGTCCTTTTACTGTCTTGAATTTCCCYGATGCAAAATAAATGTACGTTAAGTTTTTCTTACTGCAGATGCTGCCACTGCTCAAACAGAGCCCAGTTTTGATAGGGATGGATCACATTCCTTCTCAAACTGATTCGATACTAGCGTGTGACCTGAGAGCATTAACACACGGTACGGCACATCTTCAGGGAGTCTGAGGCAGAAGAAAGATTTGAGTCCATGTGGTTGGACTCACAGCCAGGGCAGGTTGGCACTTGGTACACTTCCAGGTCATTGATCCTTGTGCATGGTCCMAGTGATGGGACCGGAGGAACCAGCTCCCTAGGCTAATTGCTGGCAAGTGCAGTCAGAGCAGTAGTATTGTAGGACAATGTTTTGCAAGATCAGCCCAAAAGGCAGGCAATAAGGTAGGAAATAGAAGTGATTTGAATATGCTCTAGTGAAGCTCCAGTTTATGCCTTACAGTTACCAGATTTTCTTCCATTGCCTTCTGCAGCTGTTTATTTATTCTACTTATACATTTAATCTATTTATTCTATTTATCTTTTTTATCTTTTTATTTTTTTTATTATTCCGGCAGTCCTAACAAAGAGTCCTAACAAGGAGAGGGGTATGGAGCATGCAGCACTTCGACATCCTGCATGCACTCAGCTACAAGCGAGCAGGGGCACCTCTACCTCTTTATTCATCCACAGTTTGATCCACTGATCCAAATAGAGGCTGCTATTGCAGAGCACGTCCAGGTTAAAAATGCCTGCAGAGAAGCAAACAAGCAAAAAAAGAGCCAACGGTTACAAGCAATATCTTTGCTCCTCTCAGTTTTGAGTAACTACTGCTGYCTCTACACACTGCTCTGACCTCCTGATCTCTTCTAATCCTCTACCTAAAGGATTGGAGGAACCGCTGCCAGCATAACCCAAAAGTCTGGCTTAAACAGTGCTGGTGGAGCAGCAAAAGCGAATTCCAGTCTTGGAACACATGCCGTTTTGCAATCTCATCATTTTTTTGGACCTTGCTTACTGACGAAGACATGGCAGTGAATCCGCAAGTTAAGAAAGTTAACACTTTCGTAAAACTGCAGCAGGTGATTACTGCAGCATCCTCASCTTTTTGAAATAACATTTCAATTTGGGTTTCAGCTGCACATGTCGTAAAGGGAACAAGTCTAGGAATCAGAAATTCAGACTGTGTCAAACTGGGCAATCTGCTTTGTATCATGTGCTCAGTTGGCTTGCTTAAAGGGAACAGATGGCAAGAGKCTTTTGTTATATATATATGTATGTATGCATATGTGTGTATATATATATGTATATTTTTGGTAATCAGTTGTAAGTCAAATTCTTTCCATTGTCTTCTACTGTTAATGAAGACTCTCCACCCAGGTCAGGGTATTTTAAGCATTGCTTGGACCTGTGTGTGATGCCAAATGATGTAATTGTCTTGCTGAAAGCAGGCGCCAGGTGACGGTTCTTAAAAACTACATATGTGCAAACTTCAAACTTAATTGCARTTTTCTAACATCCTTGCTATTAAACAGGCTTTATAAGTTATCTACTCCTTAGTCRTTCTCTCTGCTAAGGCATTTTAACAGCAGTATGTGTTTTATTGTAGATAATGATAACAAAATCCGTTTGATCTCCCTGACCTGGTGATTCCATTGCTGTCAGTGGGACTGCCAAAGGTGTGTAAGTCAAATATGAATTTGCTTTTGTTTTCTCATGGTAGAATGATGATAAACATTGAGCTTCCATGGGTGACTGCCTGTCACGCTGCAGGTCAGCTACCAATAATACTCATTATATATTGGAAACCATGAAAAAATATATTCTCATTGGTCAGGGAAAGTAATAAAGTAAATGGAGTCCCTTTGCTAAGAAGGAGGCACCTAAACTATAATCAACAAGTTTACTTTTCTTGAGTCAGAAACCATGAATCATTTGGTAAAATTAGATCAAGATTAATTTCTCATGGYATTTCTGAGGAATTTCAGATATTTCCATTTGGAAAGCAGTAATTTTTTTAACCTTCCCAAGGTTAGTTTGTTCAGCTTTACTTTTKGGTTGCAAAATTTAAGGTTACCTAAAGGTAAGGTATGTAAAGATCTAACAGAGGGAAAAAGGACTGTAAAAGACAAGATTAATAGGCCGAAGAAAGGAGGAGGGACAAATGACACTATGTCAGCTGGGCAGAAAATTCATAAAAGCTGATGACTATCTTGTGTCTTTCAAATAAAGCAACAGAGAAAGCTGTATACACAGATTTCAAAAGTTTTCTCTATTCTGTGACAGTTTTGCAGYCAYACTATAKCTAAGGTATGTGCTGAGATCTGTATWAAGAGTTCAACAAACCTGAAAGATTACTAGGGTAACAGTGCTCATTGATACTAGATTTTACTTACAGAGTGCCAGAATATGAATCATTCTGAAGCACTTCTCAAATCAAGGGTCATTGGAGCAGGAGCAGGAGCTCCTTTGGAGCAGGAGCTGTCCCTTACTTTGGACACATGTACTGAAAACATAGAGGTGCCCTGTCCATATTTCAATCTTCTTGTGGCAGTCAGTTCACCAGTGGTGAAACTGGAATACTGTGTTACGTGCAGTGTGATAAAACACAGCTCGAGGAAAGCGGGACAATTTATTCTGAATAAACCCTGAGAACTGCTTGTTCTGTTTCCATCTTTGCATTTATGAGTAGTTTTGTTCCTTTCTTTCTCTCAAGGGTGTAACCAATAACATAATGGGCATCAAGGACCAATAACATGACAGAATTTTAAGTCACACATTTTTCCCTCTAATCCAGCTTTGGAGGATTCTCTTATTACACAGCAAAGGCAGAAGTGTTCATGTCTTCTCCAGCTAATATCTGCTTATTCATGCTCAGCCCCGATGAGATTTACTCATGCAGCCTCTTGTGTGTTCTTGCTGACTTAGGCAATGAAAGTCCAGCTCCTGACCCAACTGTATCATGATGGATGGAGCACGAGGGCTCCAGGGCCAAGCACTAACCTGGGCAGTATCGAAGCCCTCGTCCTTCCATGTCCCTGGGGAGAATGCAGTGCACAGGACTCGGCCCATATTGCTGCAGCCTTTCCAAAGTTGGTGCCTTGCCTACAGTCGTCATCTATTTGCCTCCATTGCCAGAGGGGGAATGACAGAAGCATCCAGAGAGTGATTCATACACCTATCTCAGGATGGGCTGAATCACCCTCTTAAAGTTCCCTCTAGTGACTATAGGAATTGTAGACAACTGGCTTAAAATAGATGCCTAAATTTAGACAAGTAAACGTAGATGAAATGAAATCCACCCTATGGGGTTTTCCATATTGGAGCAGTTAGCTGTGCCCCTTTATGGTTTTCTTTTGGAATATTCTTCTCGTCATGACATTCAAAATCTTGCCTACTCCCTGTGAAGGAGGTGGGCATCTTCTGAAGTGTGGCATTTGGTGGTGACGTTGCTAAATAAAGCTCTTGGCCAATTGTGTTGAACCAGCGGTGTTGAGCAACAGCATCAGAAAGTGAAGCTGTGACTACATGGGCAGGATCTTTGATGCAGAGGGTGAATAATATTTCAAAGTGAAAAGTATCATGCTATTTTCACCTCCTTCTTTTCCAGGGAGTAGGAGGGGAGAAGGAAAAGGTGCTCACYGAAAATCCTGAGCTAGATTTTTAATAATGTCGACTTTCTGCCTATGCTATCCCTGCTCTTGCTTCACATAGTGAGAAACTTTCCAAGGTTGCCAATGGCACTAAAACAGTCAGTCCACCTTCAGAATTTCAGTCACCTCTTAAACACTTAGAGGCTGAATTGAGTGAAAACCCGTTTTCAGAAGAGTTTCCAAGGAAGTAGAAAGTTTCCACACCCTGAATCTTACACTCAAAGAAATGGAAACTGGATCTCTGCTGCCAGCAGTCTGAACTGCCGTATCGCAGGCTATTGACTGTTAAATTCTGTAGTAAAAGATGTGAACATGCTTGGCGCTATATTGAAACAGACAAATATATTTTGAAAAGTTTAGCTGAATAATATATGACTTGCTATTTGTTTTCTTTTTTTTTTTGTTGCTTATATTTTCTAGGCATAATGCTTATAGCTGTCTGATAACAAATAAATTCTTCTGGCGAAATCCTACAGCTTGTGTTTTCCAAAAGAACTACCTCTGGATTATCAGAATGCTTCCATAAAGCAGATGAGAAGGAATTCAACTAGCATCAAAGACACCTGGGCAAGAAAATCTGTGGACCCWACTGTTCATGAAAGACTAATCAGTGAGTGCAGGTGCTCCATGGCCTTTTATAAATCTTACCTATTTATGGTTTAAAATGTAGAGCTTCTAGACTTCTTCACGGTGTCTAAAGCTTAGACACCATGCTACAAGGAAAATTAAATGATAAATAAGGCAAGGAATTATAATCCTCTCCAGAGATCATAATTCTCTGGAGATGCCCAGTTAGAAGCCTAAGTGAGGCTTGAATCTGTGGCAGTTGTCAGGAGCTGAGSCCTTCTGCCATTCAGTGGTGAGGGCAGGACCTGTGTGCAGTTAYTTTCATTCCTTGTGCAATCATTTTCACTTCTTCACGTGGTATCACACAATTGGTGCACCAGTAGCAAGCCATTTAGAAGGTAAACATCCCCATTTATCAAGCTACAGGTTATCTTACAGATGATCTCTCTTCATCTGCTTTGCAGCTGGGACTAGACTGAGTAGCAAGTATTGGCACAACTTATCTAAGTGGCTTGAGGTTCATGATGAAGAGCTGAGATGCTAAAGCCTCATCTGAGATGGATTCAGCTTTCTGACACTTTGATAAGACTTGACCATAGCAGAAGGAAGGTTGTGATAAACAAAACTAGTGTTTTTGTTCTCTACTTTGTGTAAGAAGATCTCTTGTTTACAAAATTCCATTTAATGACTACTTACACGCAAGGGCAAATGGAGTAAAATAAAGGATATTATTGCATTTTAAATTTCACTCTAATTCTGTGATTGAACCAAACCCTATTGAAGTCAACAGAGAGAGTTTCTGAACTTCCATGACTTTGGGTGGGGTGTCATCAGGCTCGTTGTTTGCCCCTTTTTGATGCTATTACATCTATTTGGTAAAATATAACTCACAGACCACTCAATCACTGGCTAACAGGCAGGTATTTCCAAATCAGAGGATAAAAATATCAGGAGGATAAAAATAACAACAAAGTTATGTAGGACTTGTTCATGGAGTTGCTTAGGAGTGCTGGTTGGGAAACTGGAAAAAGCATTTTTGAGATTCCTCTGTCCTAAATGGATATTTATGAATATTTGCTGCCRATGTCAGGCTTAGTCTTGTTATCATTTTGGTTACAGCACAGCAGAGTTGAATTATTTTAATTAAATTGTTACGTAAAAGCTGAKTGCTTTGCATTGCCTTTCATATTATACAATAGAAAGCAGTTATTACATAAAGCAACYAATCAACCAAAACAAAAATTCTTTCCAGAAAATCCTTCTTGTTTAAAGWGTGATCAAATACTAAAAGCTTTTGTAATGAGCAAATAAAGTTTGTGAACAAGATTTATTTCCCTACAAATTAACTTTGTTTCCAGACCAGTCCAAAAAAAAAAAAAAAAATCATCACCTTTTCCTGTTGATAAATTTCAGGATCAAAATGCCAAGTCATGGGTGGGTTAGGAAAATCTTGTTTATAATCAAAGGCTTGGCCACCTTCCTGCATTTTTTACATTTTAGTTATACACTACATTGGCATCCTGCTACAAAGACACTACTTTCTGGAACTTCCAACTATTTACATGACTAATCTATAATTAAATCAAGGATTCTTGCTTTTTCCTTTTTTCCTTTTTTTTTTTTTCAGTAGAGAATTGTCATTATCATTATTTGCTGCAGAGAACATTCCTTTGCTCTCAGTGGATGTTGGTAGCAAAAACAAACAAGACTATTATTCTCATGCATCTATTAAGATAGTCAAATATCTTTCTATATCTTTCAAGGAACTGTTAAATACTGCCAAACCAAACGAACAGCTCCTATAAAGCTGATGGAGATGCCCATGAGGAGTGTCAGTAAAATCCACAGATGTACTAAAGGAGTGAAACCCATAAACACACTCCCCAAGAGCTCCTAAATTGTTTTTTTGTTTTCTAACAATTGCGTTTTGACAATTTAACCTAAACAGATGTGGTGCAGGCAAGCAAACGCCTGAGCTCCTTCGTAGGCCTTGCTTTCACGGGCATTAAAAGCTAAGATGATAACACATACCTCTTTAATCTAGCTCTCGTGAGCATTAGATGTCTGTAAAATGTCTGTGCATTACGTGTAACTCTATCTTCTCCTTAGAATAAGACAAACTCTTAATCTTATAGCTGCACCTCTCTTTTTCCAGCAGCTTCAATGGGTTCAACATGTTTTGCTCCTTGTTACAGTCTCCTGCATTAAGAAACTGAAATGAGGGGTAGCGTTGAATTGGAAAATATTATTACAGTAACAGTCATAAGGAATTGGATTTGTATAGAAGTATAGAGCAAAAACACCGAGGTGATTCATTATGCATCATATGGAGAAAGATGTAATGTTGTTAACATGGRAGAACAGATGTGTCTATGTGTTTTAAGTACCTCTTTTTCTCTCTGACGATTTTTTTTTCCAAAAAAAGAAAAAAAAAAAGAAGGAAAAAGATCCAACCTGATCTTGATTACGAAACTATTGAGAAAGTTCATTGGGAAATGAAAGCATTCATTGCTGTTGCCATTAATCTCATTTTATATTAGTTTGACTTTTACTGCAGAAAGTAAAAACTCAAGTTTTGTTGCCTATGCAGTCCCATATGTGAATTAAAACAAGTTGACAAGCAAGTCCTTGACGTAACCTCATGCACTCTGTGGTTAGAAACTGTAGAGCACCGACAGGCCAGATGTAATTTCCTCACTTTATTCAAATGAATTGGCCTTTAATTAAAAACGCCACAYTTAGCTTTGTTTTGTTTTAAAGAGACATGACTAACAGTGCTCTTCTGTTAGGTATCTGTAGTTTTTTACAGTAAAGCTGTTTTGATGTGTGTGAGAAAGAAAGCTCAGAACTTTCCATTCTGTCATGCTTCTAGCAGGGACCAAAACCTCGCTCATGAGTTAATGGTATTTATACAGCAACATGCTGTGTTTTTAAAGGGGATCTTGCTCATGTGAGTGGGGCCAGCTGGTCACCAAGGGCTCAATGTCCAAGCTGTTGTGACTAGGCATGCTTGCTGCACAGATCACCTACCTTAATCCTCTTCATTGCCCAAACCAGTGGTKAAGAGATCTATATAATTTATTAGATGATCCACCTGGATTTTAAAAGGATAGTAATTTACRTACTATATGGGGGAGATGTTCCTTTATCAACGCTGGAGAAATTGTTAGAAACACATAGGTTTGCCCAAGGAGCTGCCTCTTCTATTGATTGGCTGGAATGAGTTGTAGAGTCTTGAATCTCTGTTGTAAAGAAAGTTTCGGGGAGGAAAAGTGGCTTGGGAGGCTCATCTGCTAAGGCAARGCTTCACAAAGCTGCTGCTGCTTCACTTCGACACCGGCGACGTGGCCACGCACGAGCAAATCCCACACGCCGCTGCTCAGGAGCTGTCCTTGCTGCTGTCATTAGTCAGTCATTCTTTTATAGCGCCCAAAGATTTGCTGTGTCTTAGCCACTGTTAGAGGTGATGACTTTTTAATGGCAGCCAGCACGCCTGGAAATTTCCTGCGATGGAACAATATTTTGAAAGCAGACATTTCCCCGCAGAGCCAGCTGCCTGGCCTCCCCTTGCTGAAATATCGAGGCTAATGCGGGAAGTTGAGCCCTTTGAATTACCACTACAGTATAAAGACATCTACGTGCTTATTTTTTGATGAGTTATTTCAGATCCTTGTAAAAATACCAATGCAAGTTTTAGCTATTACTAATCACATTAAACGAGTGGACACATTTTATTATTTGGCAGCGGGTTTATCCTATGTACTGTAACTGAGTCTGTAACAAGATTCCCACTTCACTTTGTTTGCTTATTTGGTAGTGCAGATAGAAACGGGAGGATGCCGAAAATTAAAACTCTATTTAGGCCACATAATCTCCTTCACTAACTATCAGAGATGCTGGATAAGGTTCACTTGGGAGCCTATTAATGGAAACACATCTGCTCCATCCACAAGAATAAAAAAGTTTGATAGAAAGTGATTAACTGCTGCTAATGGAAGGAGGCCCTACTCTGGGACAGCAAATATGCAGCACATTTGGATGCACAAAGCAGATAGCAGAGATGAATGTAGCTCTTGACATGTCCCGTTTGCAGACGCAAAGGCAGCTCTGAGGGTTGTCAGGGCTGCATATGGGCCATGTCAGGCCACCTGGCCCCTGGCTGGCAAGCCCCTTTAGTGCAGGYTTCCTCAATAACAGCTAACTGGAAAAGAAACCTTTCCTTCCCGATTCAAATGCATTTTATTAGCAGTATTTGTATGATGGTAGTCACAAGAGACCCTAATCAAACCGGGGCCCTCTTGTATTAGATGCTGTCCAGATACATAATACAAAACAGCTCTTGCTTTTAAGAACTAAAAGGCTTGCAGATAAGGCCGAGCACGGGAAGGGAAACCCGACACGAGGCAAGGAAGTGACACGACCTGCCTTGAAGTTTAGAAGACAACTGAGATCTTATAGCTCTCAGTACAGCATTACTGGACCATACCTGCTGCATGGGTGGAAAATGAGGGATTTAATCAGCAGACAGATGTGCTGTCCCGTGGTTGGCTCAGGCAACAGGGAGAACAACCGTCCTGGAAGATGCTCGGAGTATCTCAGCAGAAAACTCAGGAACGTTTCTGATTTACAGCCACCTTCTAAGAGGGCATGCCATACCCCCTTAAACACACAGAAAGCACGAGCCAGAATGGCAGGAAAATCCTGCTTATTTCCAGGCATTACACCAGCAAGCAGACTAGGGTCCAAATGAAGACCAAAAAAAGCTGCAGCTCTGACACACGGTGCCGTGATTGGAGGTTTCTGTGTAAGATCTAATGTATTCGTGCTGTCAGGTCACATACATTAGACATAGAAACCTGGTGTTTTCTTTCTTCTTTTTTTTTTCTCCCTCGCCCTTTTTGGAAGCACTTTGAGCAAATATATTGAATGAGACATTTGCAAGCATGGAGCCCATTAATAACACAAGTCAAATGCAATGCTGCAGTCTCATTCATGCTGCTCTTGGGAGCCAAGGAAATTAAAATCCTATACATTTCTTTTCTGCCCTGGGGAAATTAAAGACAAATCTTGTGATGGGGCTGATTGGAGACAGGTGAAATGTCTGTTTGTTTTTAAAGCTTTACAGATCTCATCCTGATAGTCCCTAGATTTTTTTTTCAAGCATGTTCTGTGGCTATCAGAGGATAGATGACTTGCAGAAGAAAAAGAAGTTTGAAGACCATCTGAGAACCAGGACCTGTTCAGATGCCAAAGAATAAAAGATGTTGTAGTAAAAGGCTCCCTTCTGCCAGCTGGTGGACATAACCATCATTGATATCTCATAGTCTCCATATGACCAGGAAAATGTGGCCCAATTAGTGTTAAAAGAACAGTAACAGCAACAATAAAAACCTTAAAAACCTTCCACAAGTCTCAAGGAATCTATAAACAATGGAACAGGCAGTAACAATGAAATTTTTGTGTACGTTTTGTATATATATTTATTCCTGGCTATGTTGCTACTATATATAATGGACATTTTATTCAATGTGCTGTGGCTGTGCACATGGAACCCGCAGTGCCAGCCCTTCTCCAGGCAACTGCTGCAAACCAGGATGCAGACGTCAATCAGGTTAGTGGTATTAAGTGGGCAGGCAGACATCAAAATTGCTTGGTCACGCATCTGACATTCTCGTCTAAATAGATATAAATGGCCTTGTTTTATAACTGCTTCCTCCAGTCAAGCTCCCGTGATATACTGGACCTGCTTATGCTCCTTTTATTGCTGCCATCTGATTGTATAACCCTCCACTGATAGCAGCTCTTCATATTGCATCGATTATAAAGAGAACAGGAAAATGAACAAAATGTACTCATTCTGTTTACAGTATGAACTATAATTTTGTGGCCCTCCTTGGACGCCTTAACAGAAGAATCAGATGCACTTTTCTCCATGTTTGGCAACATGTTCATAATTTGTCTGGGAGCTGTGTCCAAGTTTACTCRGCTCTTGTAATTGTGCTTGCCTGAGTTTCACGAATGACTTTTCTTTAGGGCATGGGGGACAAAGGGGACTCTTGGTGAACCTGTTGTGACAAGGCGAGAGCTCCTATCGAACCAAGAATTTTGGAAGAAGAAAAGATGCCCAAAACCCATGAGAAGTGACAGTGGARGCACAGGCAGCCTCTGCAAGCAGCTTTTGATTTGAAATTAAATGGAGCAATTACCACGCGGGGGAAAGGGAAGGTGATGCTCTGAGCAGAGGTTGCCCTGCTCTCCGAGTTGGCAATATTGGAATTGACTGTTCTTCGTCGGCAAAACCTTCCCTGCTCCCTGCCTCCGCGTGCCACAAGCTCCGGCCTTGCTCCATTCATGCTGAGTGACTCAAGGTTACAGTAGCCTGATTAAATTAGAAGTTTAAGGAACGGTGAATCTGATTTTTTTTTTTGTTAGAAACCAAAGCAGAGAAAAGGGAATTTATGTATTCATCTCTTCATCCATTCTAAGAATTCCTATGGAAATTGAATTAGTTTTTCACACAATTACCTTTCTTGCTTTAGGGCCGAGCAGTAGAAGTGGGTGTTCTTTCATTCTTCTCTACAGTAAGAAAAACGCTTCTACCATGGGCTTAAGGACACAAAGCACTTGYGCCTGTCCTGCTCAACTCACCGCAGATATAATAAGCAGAAAAAAAAGCAGTAGTTTGGTGGAACTCTGTAACATGGACATTGGAGCTCTGGGCAAACTGGACAAACTTGTCTYTTTACACTAGTGTCCAAGTCAAACCAAAAGATTGCACAGGGCCAAAGTTATAGCCAAGATCCAAAAACAGGAGGGTACAGCGGTTCACCTTCTTATATTGCTTCTGCAAAGCGTGCACTGAAGGTTTGTAGGAATATGGGTTTTTCCTGGGAGTGTATCAGCACCAAATTTCCCTAAATATGCCTATGCAAAACAAAAAGGTTCAWTAGAGGAAAGGAAAACTGAACCCTGTTTCCTCAGTTTCCATGTTTGCTGAACAGCAACACTCATAGCACCGTCACTAATGCTGTTTTTGTTTTGTTTCCATAGTCTTCATCAACTGTGTTTGCTCTCGGAGAGATTTCATAGCATTTTTCCCATGCAAAAGAACCGCTTGGTTCTTACAATGTTGTATTAGCTGTCGTCTGCCCAGTGATGAGCTTAAACTGCAACGAGGGAGATTAGATAACAGAAAAAGGAGGTTAGATAACAGAAAAGCAAGGCCAACCCACCACTAGGAATGTTGCAATCACATAGGCAGGGAAGAGCTTGAAAGCTGGAGTGTCACATGGGGATTTTAATAAGGGGTTAGATGAAGACCTATGGGAATGGAGGAACTTGTCTTCGGTCAAGTTATTGACTTTATAGCCTCTCATCCAGACCTGGTTTCTATGGCAGGGTGAGATTTGTCATTGGTAAATACAGATTAAATAAAGCATGAGTAATGTGTATGTAGACCKACATGATATCTTGGCACCGAAATCAATTTCCTGCTCGGACGGATTTAGATCGGTTTAGTTTTCTACAGAGATTGGAAAGTTGTTTCAGAACATCTTTCCTGTGATGCTTAAAACCCCTCTTTACATTTCCATCCTAAATTTACTCAAAAATGGCTTGATTCCAGGCCAACATTGTCCTTTAGCTTAAATAACTCTCTCCCTTCCCTGGGGGTTTACCTGGACTATTAATAGAAGGCAATCAAATGCCTCCTTTTCCCAGCCTAAACACAGCTATTTTAGTTTCTTCTCCCACCTCCCTGCTTGCCCAGTGCTCTTCCCTTGAACTCACTGTCCTTCTCTGCCTGTCTTCAGTGCTCGGCACACCTCCAGTTAATGCTGTTTGCATCCACGTCTTCCTCCTCCCATTGCAACGATGGCACCTTTTCACAGAAACTTATCTAGTTAACAGGAATTTTGCTTCTTTCACCTACAAGTGGGTGTGTTGACAAGGTAGGGATGATTTGAGGGGAGTTCTGACGTGTCTTGCAGTAGACAAAGCTGGGCTCCGGGGCAAAGCAGGTGATCACGAGCTGCAAAGAGGTATCATGGCAGCAAATAAATGTCCTTTATGAGGATGATATGTTGTCCCACCTGTTTTGGGCACGTGCATATGAATGCAGAAGGAGAATTTCAAACTCCCTGTCTTTGTCCTAAATCTGCTCTTTGTAGAAGTTTATCACTACTGAGCTACAATGCCTGCATGCACGGGAGTCCTCGCCAGGTAGGCAGGCAGCCTGTAAACCTTGCGTTTTGTTGTGATGGAATCTGGGCAGGAGAGAAGGCRACTTGGAATTCACCATGGAAAATACTTCTGAAAGCAGCTGTGGGAGAAACGTTACTCAGCTAGCACAGGAATTATTTTGGTGTACGATAAATCTTTGCAGTTCTGCCATCTCACTTGTCAGCTCGTGCAACTGGCCTCCTCCCCAGCCCTGCTCCACACACCGTGCCCTGCTCATCCACAACGGATTGACTGGATTTCTCTCTTTTTCTCCACCACTTTCCTAAGCTTTCCATGCTACTTAAGCCAAAAATATTTAAACTGCAAACATCTCTTTTTCTTTATGAGAAAAGTGAGATTGCACCACGTGTACATGGGAACAGCATCCTCCTAGACCTCGTGTTTAATTCTAAGTGCCTTGAGTTGGTGCATGCATCTTGCAAAGTGCTGCTGCACATTGCAAGCCCCTACCTCCAATATTCYCCCTGCAGATGCTTAGAGAAAACTCCCCCCTTTTCCCCAAAGTATTATAACATGGACAAATTAATGACTTGGGAAAGGAAAAACAGCATCTAATGTGGCTCTGCTGGGAGACGACTGGTTTCATTTGGCCTTTGAGGCAGCGGTGAACTCAAGGCCAGGGGTGAGCAGAGAATTGCTCAGATGTCTATCATGTAACTTCAGCGAGAGTCTGCTTGGCACATTTCAGTGCAATGAAAACAACACAGAAATATTTCAGTGTAGGCTGAATGGGAAAAAAAAAAAAAAGACAGATGCGTAGTAATTAATCTCGTCCCTTGAAATTTGCTTATGCTATTTCTTTCCTTCTTTAATCATTGTTCAAAACCTTCAGCAGGAATGGGAAGAGTGACAGGACKTTTTCAGTCTTAAGTACATTTTTGAAACAAAAGAAATCAAAAGCAAATACACTTCGAGTCTGACTTATTGGCTGGCATCTTGTTTTCAGCTCATCAGTTAAATACAAGCCCAAAATGTTCATACTTATGTAGTTAGATTTCTGGTTCCTTTAATTTTCTAGATCTTCAGCTTGTGCTTTGCTTATGTCAATGGATCTGTCAGCTACATCTCTTAGCCCTCTGACTCAGATTACTCAGAAATTGATTTTTTTTCCATTGGATGGATAGGATTTTATTTTAAGTGGGAAAAGTGGATATGATTGCTCTGAAAAACAATTATTTGCAGCATAATGGCAGCTTTTCCTCTGTGGAAACCGCTCTTTATTCTTCACTGAAAACACCAAAAAGTTTTTGGAAAAAGTGCAACACGCTTCTTTTAAAAAAACCACCATAGCAATTTTTCCTCTTCGGCTTTGTCAGGAATATCTTTAGATGGGAAGYTTTTCATTCTATATATGGCCTGAGTTAATTGCTTCCCCTTCCAAGCATTCTCAGAGACGCGTTTAGTCAGAGTCTGAAGAAGTTGTGCTGAGTGATGGGAATGGAAATCTACAGGCATCCAATGCAGRAGGACCAGGAACAGGACCAGAGCTGGCAGTCAGAAACCACAGGCCCGTACATGACCTAGGAAGGAAGCAAAAATGACGCTTCCGAAACCCATAGCATATAATAATTCACTTTAATGTTCCGTTGTTGCCTTCCATCCATGGCAGAGGAATAAAAAATGAAAACCTTCTATTGAGATTTACTAGAGCAARGCTGTCTCCTGGTTATCCAGCTGCCAAGGAAGGAGCTGCGCTCCTCGAGCCACGGTTCTTGATGAAGGAAGGATGGATGTCCTCGAGCTGGTTTGCATGAGCTCTGCCAGCCATGCACTTCCCTTGGTCTGCCCTTTGGAAGCAGCCTGGGACGCAATACTGCAAGTGCTCCAGGCCAGCATCAGGCCATTTGTGGGAGGAAATGGTCATCCTGCAAAAAAAAACCTTCAAAAAGCAGTAATAGCAGGACCTAGCTTCATGCAGCAGAGGAGACACTGTGATGCTACTCTTCAAAACAGGGAAAAAAAAGACTATTATCCTCACAAAACAAATTTTTGCCCTTTCATAGGCATGGTCACTGTATGTCATGAAATGTTTCGGAAAATTTCCCTTCTTTCTTTGCATGTCTTGAAGAGCCCCAAGCTGTTGATGTCTGATAAAATCCTCTGATAGGGAAACAATGAGCGATCCTAATTTTTTGGCTTGTTTAGGTAGAATTATGATTCTGGAAATACAGTTAGTGTTACCAGTCTGGAGAAYGCTCTTTCTCAAGAGGCAAAAAGCAAATGTCTATTTAAGACATCAAACTCCCTTTGGGCTTCATCATGTCCGACAGATTTGTGAGTCATTAAGAGGAAGTATTTTACTGCTATCCTGTTTGGTCAGCAGGTGGAAGGGAAATAGCTCTTGCAAGCCTCGGAAAAAATGAATTTAACAAGACTTAAATTTCAGAACCGTCTTAGTGCTTTTAGTCTCAGTCTCCCTGTTAGTTTCATGTAGTGCCAGCACTTTTGTGGCTATWTTACAGATGAAAACAATAAGAGAAGTTTCTTGGCGTAAGAGCATCTTTTTTAGTCTATATCATTTTGTGCTTATTTCCAACTTTTCACCTACTAATAACTTCTTAGTAAGTCTAAGGAGCACTTTTCCTTCCTCTGTTCAAATTTTCGCCAGGGTTTCAGAGCTCTTATCCACTCCTCTCCAACAAATTTTGCTGCAAAATGAAAACTATCTTTTTGCAGACAACCAGAAGTATTTTTTTTTTAAACTACGGAGTAGGGTATAAAAAGGACTTGGGAAGTTCATAAACATCACAAAAGGGATGAATTTCACCTCTAAGGTAAAAAARAAATGGCAGATAGCTCTCTCTATCACAATCTAAGGAAAATAAGATAATGAATTTTGCTGAAGAAATCTGATGCAACTATTTCCCAGCAGGATTTGGGGAAATAAAATAATAATAAAAAATGTTCCCGTGCTCCTGAGAACATTGTCTAGCTGGAAGCCCCGGGCAGCTGACATTGCAGTGAACAAACTGTAGCATCACTTACTTCACACGCTGTTGAAGACATTAGCATCACAATTTTGCATTCATTCTCTTGCCAAAAGCATTCTCAGGATGTTGTTTTCTGTTGCAGAAGACTTCAGTGAGATTCAGCAACACGAGAGGCGAGTGTCACCGTAGCAGAATGTGGCAATTAATTACTCACAGCACCCAACTCCAGCTACCCCGCTCAGCTCTCCAGTTTCCTTTCACTTGATCATGGAGTCGACGRAGAGACACAGGCAAAAACGGAGCTGCTTAAAGCTGCCATGCATAAACCTCTTCACCTTTCTACCAGGATGGAAAAGCTGTGACATTGCCCATTGGAAGGGGTTTCCTCCTTGCTGTTGAGGAAGACGTCAAGTTTGGACAGAAATTGTCCAAGAGAAGAAGCTGGTGCATTTGAGACAAGCGTGCAAGAGGGATCAAGCACTGCTAAGACCATCTACCAAGAATACAGAAAGTCCCAATAATACGAGGGCCTGAATTACACAGGTTTATTGCAACGTTGTTGTTGGCCTTTCACTTTCTTTCTTGCAGTCATCTAAAATATAATAAGATAATCCTCCTCCTTAACCAAGCCCTGGATATAAATCATCTTTGAAGACCTTTCGGAGCCACTTTTTTCTCACTGTTTAAATATTTCTGGTTCAGCAGATATCCATCTCAGAACAACAATGAAGAAATGAGTCCATTGTTCAGCAAAGTACATAAAAACTCTGAGGTTTCCTTAGAGATGTTCCAAAGCGATATGTGATCTTGGGTGCTCAAATTTGAGACCCACAAGAAACGTTTCACAGTATTCCTAAATAAATCAAATCCCCGGGTAAATTCCAGCAAAACTGATGAGAGGACAAATGTACAAAATAAAGAATGATCCTCTGACCCTCATCATGTGTTTGTTTCTGTAACTGCAGTCAGAGAGGGACTTTTGGGAAACTCTGCAATGTTTTGATGCATGTGCACATTTCATTTCCAGGTTCCACCTGGGACTTGTAGTAGCTGAACAGCAAGGAGAGCAATTGTTCTTGTGGTTTCTTTCTGGCTCGAGCCACAGGCYGATGCACCAGAAGTCTTACGAGAAATTCTGATTTGTTGGGATTTCCTGCTCAATTCTGCATACAAAGGCAGGCCAAGCGATTCAGCTGACACAGTTATTGGAACCTGCAGGCGCTTTTCCCAACACAGATTGATTTTGGAACCCTGCTTTTCACCCACCACTCTTTGTTACATCCTACGAACTTCCTGTATGATATAATCTGGATATACTTTTTTACTAAACACCATTGAGTGTTATGAAGTGTCTTTGTATCCTGCTAAAGCACTGCCATCCCAGAGAGAGTTGTATTTCAATGGCCAGGAAGAGATTTCCAGTTACTGAGATTTAAGAAGTTACCAGGCTGAGCTGTAGGAAATATCCATATGTACTTTCTTTTTTTTTTTTGTCTTCTAAATCTGTGGCAAATGCGACACAAAGCATCTTGCTTTACACTTCTCTGCCTCTGTGCTAAACAAAAGCAAACTGCCTTGAAGGAATCAATCACACGTAGTGCTGGTGGGTAGGAAACCATGGGAACTTAAGCACGAGGCTGAGCCTCGTAAGCTGGAGGAGAATTAGCATGCTGTTTTGCATATACAGCGTTGCGCTGCTCTATTAGAAGTGGCAGTGACTTATTATGCTCAAGAATAACAGCACCCTAAAGCAGCAGCTCAAACAGAAAATTTTCAGCTTGCGCAAACGGAAAGAAAATCTTTATGATGAGAAAAAACAAATCCAGCCAATAGCRAAAACCATATAAACAACAATACAAACCCAGGTACTACAGTTGCAGTGAATAAATGAAAATCATTTGCCGATCAAGAACGTGTTATGTACCTAAACCAAAAGGAAAGACAGTTCATTCTCTCATCAGCTCCATTGTGGTTGCCCGTCGGGAAGGGCAAAGTTGCCAGCTTGGTATTCAGAGCCTGGCCTTGGGAGGAGACCAAGYGGTGCATGTGCACGTGTGAGAACCATCTGCTGACACAGCCCCAGAACGTTGCATGTCACTAAAAAAGCACCATGGGTTAAGAGCCCAGCAATGCGGGGCCTGCCAGGCTCTTCTGGCCAGTTGGCTATTTGGGGACAGGACAGTAGGGGTTGCTCCTTGGGAGGGAGCGAAGGAACAGCTTCTCCCTCAGATTCTTTTAGTCCTCATTTTTAGACTTATTTGGAACTTTGATACGGTAACTGGCATAGGAAGACAGATTTTTTTTTTTCCCCTCCAACTAAAGCGCTGACACTGAAAAAAAAAGCCTACCGGCCAAAAATCACAGATTAATTGCAATGAGATATGGAATGGAATAAGTTAACTCTGAATGATGGCACTATTACTCCAAAAACGTTTACCGTATGATGTGAGTCACGGTGTGGTTTGGTCTTTTGTCTATGCAGAGTTTGCAGTATTTTTTTCTTGCAGCAACAGAAGATTCATCAAAACGTAGGAGCCTGATGGCTTTATCAAGTGCAGAACCCCATGCCTGGCAGCCACGTTCGCCTATCGATTCCACAGGAGGTGAGAAAGCCCCGCGAAAGCRCCTCACCAATTGTACAGCAATATCCTTTTGAGGAAAATTCTTTCCTGATCCCTGCTTTAAAGAAGTGATTTGAGATTAATGTAAAGACCATTTGTCATTTTGGTTGTAAGAAACCCTAATGGCTTTACCAGCCTTTTGCATTTTCTGCAAATTAAGCTCGTCCTATAAAGGTACCCATTAAACACCCTGCACTGAGACAGGAAAAGCCTCCTCCAAATGGCAAAGACTAAACCGACCCACTCATCAATTCACTGCTAATTGTCAAACGTGTTTACTGCACGGGAGAATTGATAACCTGTAATAAGATGTGATGGATTTAGCCAGCTGTGTTTCTACARTTTCAGGCTGGTGTAGGTCCAACAGAAACCAAGCAAGCTACATGAGCACAAAAAAGAAAAACAGCACAATAGTGTTGAGTCAGCACTGGGGTACTTTCTTCTCCTGATTACTTTTGTAATAATCAGTGTCTGATAAGTGGGTTAAAGAGTGACTGAGGGTTAGGGGATTGGAAAAGAATTACTATGCTCTTTGTTAATATTTCTCCAGTTAATTGGAAATGGAGGCAAGTCATGGAGTAATTTAGACTGGCAACACRTTTCACGAGACTTTTTCTCAAGCTGAAAAAAAGAGAACACACTGTCTGTATTAGTAATATATTTAGATAAGTAAATGGAGTCAGATCTAATACTGCCTGTATGAAAAAATAAATGGAGACAGAATCTGCACTGGAAAAATGTGTTTGCTTCTGRCAGGATTTGTATGAGCCATGGCATCTCAGCAGCCCCACATGAAATTCATCTGTGGGGAAACCCTGTGTGTAGGTCGCTGCTCCTGCTCCTCTCCTGTGTGATGCCCTGAAGGTGGAGGTGGCTGCACAGCCCTCTCTGCYTCCAAACGTGGCCAATATTCTACCACTGAGCCCCGCTGGGCACCAGCAAACCTGGCTAAGCCACCATGTGCAACCAGGCGAGACCAGCCTGGAAGGAGCCAACTCGGATATTCAGCTGCTGAAATCAGAGACGTCCCAGCAGGGAAGACTTGAAGCTCCTGACACACCAAGGGCTGGGGACAGCGCGGTGGCACCTTCATCTGGTGATCTTCGCTTTATTTTTCCTCTTTCATTAGCCAACTTCCTCCTACCAAAAGCCTGCCAAGAAGTTAACCACTCCAAACACTGGGAACGGTCACTTGATATGCGCAGCTAACCACATCCTCCCAATCCCTTGTCATTGCCTACTCGGATTTTGAGGTCTCGGAGACCAGCTCACCCCCCGCCTGACGAGGGCTTGGCTTCAGACAGAGTTCCCAGGCAGCCTTGAAAAACTGGGCACGATTTGTAAAATCGTGATGCGATTTGTGAAAGCTAGAAATGTTTTGATGATGCCCGAGTGATGAACACGCAGGGACTAAAAAGGGCTGATGAGACATAGTCATTTTGGCCCTACAGAAATCATACAGGGATTAATCATGCAAGGAAACAAGCATACAGAACAGCAGTCTTCACATAGGACACATACGTCTTACTGGTAGATAATTTCTATAGGACACAAGCTTACTGGATACATCAAACTTCAGGAAGGCCTTTGATCTGTGCCACATGGAGTTAGGTTAGAAAATGCACGAAATGTATACAGTCTTTTCAAATTTCCAGGAAGCTATTCCTTGATCACAACAAAGATAGGAATCAAGGACATTTCCTTGATGAAAACGCCAAAGTTCAGGGCTTCGGACACAATTAGGATGTGGTGAGCCCTGGTTTGCTCTTGAAAGCACCTGCGTGAACTGAARTGGGACAGACAGACACCACAGCAGCTTCCAGCACATATTCAGCCTGGGTTTCATTCRTATCTTACTGGGGCTGGGAAAATTCTGCTCATGACCAGTGTTCAGATCTGCCCAGGCTTTGTCTAGAAGCCAAAAACTCTCCAAATGGAGGCATCTTTTATAGCTTAATTGAAAACCATACTGTTCTACAGTGCTTTTTTAAAATCATAAATACATAATCCTCTTAGACTATGGAATTCTATAAGAGTGTTAAAAATAATCCAACAGGAAGCATAAAAGTACTTATTAAATTCTACA